>KK114566.1:78655-207732 GCA_000611955.2 Stegodyphus mimosarum
AGCTGTTTCACGGCTTTTATAAGCTTTTTAATTATCAGTAGAACAATCACGATTTTTGTAGATTTTTCTGGATGGCAACAGTAATTACGAGATGTTTATTCATTAATCATTAAATACACGCGCTCTTTTATTTTTATTTTTATTTTTATTTATTTATTTATTTTTTTTGACGTAGCTTTCTCTTCAAAAATTGTCTGCGTTGCACAGGAAAATAAAAAGGAATTTTAATTACAATTCTAAATAAATAGCCAAATAAATGTGAAATTCGTAACAATATTATTTCATTGCACTTTAGATAAGGAGTTTTGCTAGAGGAATAAGGATTTGGAAGTGATAAGATACATTCTTGAAATATATAATTCTTACTATTTTTCTTGAAATTCTTAGTTTCAGATGAAGCTTGAATCCACAATGCATTATTAAAAGAAATTAGATTTTGGTCTTGATACGCAGATTTCAATTTAACAGTGGAAATAACTCCAAGCCAAGCAGTTTCAACTGGCATATCAGTTTAAGAAATAGTCTGCCAGAATAAAGTATTTAGAACTAAAAATATTTTATTGCGAAAGGTTTTCAAAATGGCAGATGCATATGATTGAATATAATTACTATTGTAAATTAAACTAATCCCATTTGGAAATTTATGCATTGACTTATAAAAAGAAAGGACTTTTATTTAATTTTTTTAATACGTTGATCTGCATCTACTTCACTAGACCACTACTGCATGAGAATTTGTAAGAAACATTTTTCTCAAATTTCTGTGTGCTTAATTTTACAAGGCATGTAATACGCGAAATATAAAGAAAGAAGTGCAAAGAGTTTATTACATTATTTTTAATCTACAGTATTTCAGTAAAAAAGTATGCGTACTTTTAAGGAATTATTCCACTTATAGCATTTTGGAATGTATTTATTTCTTTCATTGGTTTCGATTACAATGCATTAAAACATTCCATACAAATATGCTGCAGAAGCTTAAATATATGTGCTTAATGCATAACTGGCAGATTAATTTGGGCATCTACGAAAACTCTTTTTTTCCTATAAAGAAGTATTAGAGAATTTTTCCATGTTTAACTTATACGTTCTAATAATTGCTTTCTTAAAATAACGGGAGGCGAGAAGGGAAATTTCAATGACATTACAGCATAATGTAAATCCTATTAGACTCTAGAACATTTGGAACAGGTTTTAAAGCCTTTTGAAATGGCATGATCAGTTTCAAGTTTGCATTTGTAATCTAAATTTGATTGAAGAGAACCTTCGCTTCTTTCGCAACTGCTTAGTTGTTGTATTTCAAATGCAGTTTACATAGCTGTAACCACGCAGAAAACAGATCTTCAGTTACAGCAGCTTTCGTAAATGATTATGCTTAGTGTAATTTGCATGACTTGGAGTCAGAAAAAAGCTATTTTATTTATTACACTTCGGAAGGCATTAAAATGCTATATTCAAAAAAACTTTTTTTTTATTATTGTTCTATTTTTCAGGTTGACGTATTTGTCTTACATCTGTTAAAATTCCTGTTGTCAAAAAAGGTTCGGGGAAATCTTTCTTTGCAGTACTTAAAGCAGCTACTCTATTTCTGCAGCGTGAAAATGTATTTCTACGTTCATGTAGCATATATGTGCAAAGTTATAACTTCGCATGGGGAACAATGAAATACGCTGGAAGAATACTTAATTCTGTGTTCAAAATTTGTTAACTCTGGGTGACTTACTCCTTTTTCAACAATGCGATTAAATTCCAAAATCACACAGATATTGCGCTTTTCTAAGTGGCAACATACATGTATCATATCACTGAGTTCCTAATTAAAATAGAAACATAAATATATTATTCTTTGCAGAATGGACACACAAAGCATCTAAATCGCTGAGCTTTAAATCACAATTTCATTGAACTGGCACAGAGTACGAAATGAGTGAAAAGAAAAACAAATTCGAAATTCCGATTTCGAGTTGCACATGTTCGATTTGTCTAAAACGTTGTGGTTTTAGGCGCCGCTGTTTTCCCACAATGTGAGGAACATATATAGATACAGATTCTTCATTATTTCTTGGCATATAGAGCTATTCCGGCAATATTAGGACAACTGTCTGTTATTGAAACAAGTTAAGGATGGGATTCTGATAGAGGATAATATCTGCTAGAGTCATACAGATTCCTTTATTTCTCTCCTGATCGGAACAGATGTACTTTCAGGAGGATTTTTTACAAGAACAAAAATGGACAAACCTTACTTGTGAGAGATTCGGACTGTAGGGACACTGTCTCCAAAAGGCTTCCAACAGTGAATTCAATGTCTAAGCGTTTCGCCGTAATTGCATATTGTAGTTCGAAAATTAGAAAAGCTCCGTAAGTTAAAGATGAAAGCTTCTTAATAATTCTTCATCTCTTTCACTTATGGATAAAACCTTCCGTAAGTGAAAGATGAAGAGACGCATGCTGCTCTGTTTTGAGCACATATGTCACTAGCGGCATTAGTACATATATACTGAGTAAAAAAAAGAGACAGTTCTATATCTCCCGCATTACTGGGCCGATGCGGGAAAAAAAAGAGACAGTTCTAAATCTCCCGTACTACTGCGCCGATTGACGAAACTTAAATTCCGTTTTTCATGTCTTGAAAGCGCGACTTAGGCTATATATTGTATTATATATAGCATTATTCTAACATAGATATTTTGACACAAAATTGGACTTTTCTGAAAGGACATGCCAATGTTTTCCATATTTCGATTCTACGGCTCAGATTATGGCCAGATATTATATTTTGTTAAATTTGGTGCGAAATTTATGGAGAAATTAAAAAACGTATCTTGCGGTATTTTTTTCAGTTGCGACAAGAATGGTTTACTTGGCGAACTTCTTAATTTACGGCAACCTATTTTCCTTTCTTTTTTTTCATTGTAGATGAGCGAAAAAAAGTCATCTTTCAGATTTTCAAATAATTTTAAGAAAGTGCGTAAACTACATTTGGCGTTATTATCGCTCAAAAAAAGGATGCCGAATTTCAAAACGCGCCATTACATAAATTCATGTGTATCTTAAAAATTTTTGAATGAAAAACTCTAATTTTTTGCAAGTTTGCCTAGAAATACATATACTTTAAAATAACGTTAAAAATTTTAGAGGTTATAATACAAAATGTTTTTCGAAAAATTTATAAAAAATATTTAAAAATACAAATTTTAAAAATAAATCTTAATAAATGGGCGAATTATATTTAGATTAAGCCTAAATTTTGAATTTTGGAAGAAGGAATCAAGTAAGTTTAATAAAAAAAAGACATGTCAATAAATATATATCAAATTCAATTAATATTGAGGAGCTAAAATTTTAAGAGGTAATTTGTTCTGAAACCACTCTTGCGACTTTTATAAAACTCGGCAGTTTTGCATAATTTGAGTCGTAGGGTCGACATATGGGAAATTTGCGCATGTCATTTTAGAAAACATCCGATTTTGTGTCAAAATACGTATTCTAATACATATCCTAAGTCGCGCTTTCAAGACATGAAAAACGCAATTTGAATTTCGTCAATCGGCAATCGTCCCAGTAGAAAGTGACATAAAGAACTCTCCTCCCGCCTCTCCTTCTCTCTCTCACTTCTTTTTTTAGTGCGCACAGTATACCTCATTCCATTCTCCATTCAAAATTTAAGGACCTACATGTTTACCTATCGCAATAGGGTTTGCGATTTTTTTTGGATATAATATACCGTTCATATTTACAACCAACAAAAGAATTTTCTGCATCGCAATTAATACCTGTTTTTAATAACAAAAGTTGTAAAAACTGAACAATCAAATATTAAAAAGAGTTTCATAAATTATTTAAATAGCTAAACATTTTCAAACAGAATGATGAGGGGGATAGCTGAAAATTTTAAAAGTTAATTTCTACCGCACTTTAAATCCGTGAGTTCAAAAATCAGTTTTAAGTAGCCCTTTCATCAATTTATTTGAGGCTCAGAATATTGTAACTGAGCAATATTCAGATTGATTGTTTCATATGCATTTTTTAACAATATAATCTTTTTTCTTCTTCTTTCGAAATCTGCGTTATTAATTCATTTTCTCTAAGCTCCTTATTAGATCCCAAGTCTGATTATGAGAAAGCATATTGACGCATTTCAAATGCAATCAATTTTGAACAAAACTGAAATTATTACAGTTTGTTTTCCGATGTATTAACCACTGTGAGCATATTGAAGTAATATTATAATTGCCACGCACATGCTATCAGATAGTTATTAATGTCAGTGGAATAGTTTCCGAAATATCATTAATGGCGGACACAACGATCATTTTAATCATCATGTTTCTAAATTATTCTCTAAATAGGTCATGAAGATTAGTGTTGTTGAAGCCCAAAGTTCATGGCAAATCTGCATTTTTACGACCAATCTATCAAAAGTCATTAGCTACATTTAACAGCGCTTTCTAATGGCTGTGAAATTTTCTAAACAAAGTAAAGTTACAAGAAAAATTAGCATTTAAAATTTGCACTTAGAACTTTCGCATCAAAATGAAATATAATGATTCGATATAATCGTTGTATATATATGCTGGGTGAATAGTTCGTAATACATCTAAAAAAGAGACTTTAGTGCTTCAGGAAAATGCAAATGAGTTTATTTCAATTTTATCAACTTTTGAACATTACCATTTACCACGCGAGGCTTTCTGCACTGTGTGCAATAATACTAAGAATTTCAGAAAAAGTTTCTTTTTGTAAATATAATTAACGAAAAGGAAGGGGTATTTGAATTTTATTCACAAATGCTTAACAATAAATTTTGTCAATTTATGTTAGAAGACATATGGAAATAAAAGGAATAGATAAAAATGTTGTAGCGAAACGAGCTTAGATTCACTGAAATTACATAACCATTTGTATAATATCCTCGCTCATGTCAAATTTCAACTTTGCCTTTTACAAAAGAAAAAAAAATATTGACCGGTACAATCTATGTACAAGTAGTTTTATCCACCAGATCTTGCTTTTAGCAGTACAAAAATATGAAAAATTATTTTCCTGCATGAGTGCGAATTCTTTTCTGCTCTGACATAAACAGTGTCTTTTACTTGAGATAATATACTCGTACTTTTGTAACTTGCAATACACTCATGTTTTCGAAATCATCAAAAGAATTGTCATTTATTTTTTCATATAAGACTGATCGCCTCAACCTCTGTTTGTACTTAGTATAAGATACTAAAAGGACTTTTAACTCTATATCATAATTATCGCACGTGATACAGACAGTTTTATATAGACTGGTGTGCAAAAATTAAGGACGAAGTCGAAAAATTAGCATATCAGCTGAACGAAGAGGCAGAGCAGACAGAAAGACCAATCAGGAGATTAAGTAAGGTGATGTACGGTAGCACATGCGCAGATATGCAGGTAGACGTAATGGGGGAGTGTCCGAGTAATATAAAGCATGTTTTCGGTGTAAGATCAGTATTTCTGGCAAAGAGATTGCACGCCGTATAGCAGTTAAAATCACACCGAGTTGCTGCCTCAGCGAGAAATGACGAATAATCAATCTGTTAGACGACATCTGGATGCTTTTACCCGAGGTCGAATCATTGGGAAGTTGGAGGGAGGCCGCAGTGTGACAAGTGTGGCTGCAGAGTTCGGAATTGCTCACAACATCGTTTCACGACTTTGGAGACAATTTCAAACTACAGGAACAGCTATCCGGAGGTTTAGTAGTGGTAGTCGACGAGGAACCACACCCGCAGATGACCGCTATATTGCCTTACAGACCAGAAGAAACAGGCGGCAGGAGAAATCGTTAGACACACGACACAGGCGACTGGACGACCGATATCGCGTTTTACCGTGGCCAGAAGACTGCACGGTGATGGTCTGTTTGCACGACGCCCTGTACGATGTGTACCTCTAACGTCTGCCCATCGGAGAAGGCGTTCTCCGTGGTGCCGGGAACACCGGAATTGGAGAGACAATGAATGGGAATGAGTACTCTTTACAGATGAGAGCAGATTTAGTCTGAGTTGCGATTCTAGACACATACACATCTGGACAGAGCGGGGAACACGCAATAACCCCTTCAACATCATCAAAAGGGACTGTTTTGGAGGTCGCGGAGTTCTCGTTCGAGCAGACATAATGCTTGGTAGCCGGACCGACCTTCATATCTCCCAAGGAGGTTCGTCACCTGGGACTGCTATTGTAACGAGGTTCTTCTTCCTTACATGCGTCTTTTCACAAGGGCTATGGGTCCTCAGTTCCTCTTCATGGACGACAACGCTCCGCCTCATCGCACAGTTACTGTCGAAGAGCTGTTGGAGAGTGAAGATATTGAACACATGGATTGGTCGGCAAGGTCTCTGGATCTAAATCCCGTCAAGCATGTACGGAACTTACTAGGGAGACCCGTGGCAGCACGTAACTTATCGCCAGTAACGATTCCGAAACTGCGATTGGTGCTACAAGAGGAACGAGCAGCAGTGTCTCAACAGCTCATTAACAACCACATATCCAGCATGCACAAATGATGTGAAACCTGCCTAGCAGTCAGGGGAGATCATATCCCCTATTAAAGACCGGATGTTTCTTGCTGGACACCCATCACAGGGATGTTTCGGCCTTCAGTCGCATTGCGCTCCATGCTACTTTTTCAATAAAGCTTCTTTTTATCCCTCTGATTTCTCTTTTAGTAAGTGTTGCTTACATTACTCATGTCCTTACGTATTGGGGATCTTACGGTATTAAATGTGTTGATTTGGAAAGCTTTTGTACAAAGTTATATTGAAAAAACCGTCTCGTCCTTAATTTTTGCACACCAGTGTAATTTAGAACGGTTTCGATAAAGAATTAAAAAAAATCAAATGTTTTTGAATAAACATTTCTAAAAACAGCTTAGTAGTTGAAATGAGAAATATCGTCTGCTACTTTTAAATTTATTCTTCTTTGAAAATTTCGCGTGGAAACAAGCTATGGAATATATGTTTCTGCGCTTTCAGAAGAAAAATATGTCTATTTGGTAACTCGAAAAAGTTGTGAAGTGCATAACATTAAAATTTCAAAATGAAATAATAGCATTATTACTGATCAGAAAGGAGTAAAACGTACGTCATTACTTCTATCTTGAAAGAAGACTCCAAACGAATACACGAAAAACTAGCTAATGTGACGTTTCTGATATTTCTGATGTGAATTTGATGTCAATAAGAGAAAATAAGCAGATGCGTAAATAATCTGCAAAGAGTCGTTAAATACGTCGTTCTAAACAATAGATAAAATAATTGTAAGGTTTTAGTTATTTTAACAAAGTTTTATTTTAATTTGCCTTTTTCTATCTCTTCTTATTTCAACTTCCCGTTAGAATAAGCGCGCGTTTCAGCTTTATGCTAATTTGAAGTGGAGACAAGTTCTATTTAAACGGTAGGTAGGAACCTCTCAGTGTGAGAGAGCTTTTAGTCTCAGACCACTGCTACTCTGTTCGACGTTCGCCTGACCAGTTAGTATTTAAATTCTAAGCCGTAGCGCTGTTACGCTTTTACTTATTGAAGTAATTCTAAGTGCGTTATTATTAGTTAAATCTTGCTACGCACCATCTAGCATAGAGGCCAACCTCGCGTTTATAGCTCTGTGAGCAACGACAATTTAATTTCTACTTAGCTTTAGTTTAAATTATTTGATTGTTCAGTTTAGACCCAAGTATGGTTATTATTTTCTGTATCCCTCCAAAGTTGGGAAGTGGCTGTATATAATTGTGGTTTAATAAAAGAGGATTTTAAATCCTTCTGAAGTGCAGTTCTTCTACCACTTAACCACAGTTTTCTACCACGGAACATAGCTGCATTCAGCTCCCTGTTCAAGATCAGGACGTAAAGTTTTCACGAAGATGTTCGCCAAGAATATGCACCGAACACTCAGTCCTGACATAGTAAATTAAGATTTATACCTTCAAAAAGTTATAATCATAATGTTGACCAGCGATCAAGAGTCTCTTAGCAGAAGATAAAGGCAAATACATTGTGATCCTTGTTCATGCCTGAGTTTAAATGACTGCAAAAAATAAATGAGCTAATTATTATTGATTACAAAGAGGAAACTAAGTAAATACCTGATTCGCCTATGAAAAGAAAGTTTCAGTAAGGGATTTATGAATGTAGAAAGATTCGTAAGCAAAGGGAAATTAAAAATAATAGAAGCCGGAAAAATTTTAAAACCAACTCAAAGTATTATCAAGACAAAGTTTTACGTCCGATATTTACAGAAGAAATTCCATTTCTTTATCTGAATGAGTTTCAAAGATTGAAAATTCATCAAGACAAACAGCAAATCATGCTTCGAAAAATGACCCCGTATTCCTTGAAAAAAGGAAGACGGATCCAGGTATTGCGTATATAACTTTTCAACGTGCTCTTGCAAAATCCTTTGATGTTTTGTATATTTACCATCGTTTAGGCTCTTGAAAAGAACTCTTTCTAATCGCAAACCCACCACTGTTGATAGACTCTGTAAAGACGACTCTTTGTAATGTATGGGAAGAGGAATAGAAATTAATACCCTTGGAAATTTTTGAAGCTCCTTCTCTATCATGGAAATCGCCATGCAGACTAACAGTCCCCCAAAAAACGCTATCAGATCGAACATTTAAAAGGAACTCTCCACGTTTTAAATACTGATTAAATCACTCTGAAATCATTCTAAAAATGTGTTAAATCCTTTGTGCAAACATAATTCATCTCCCTGGGAAAGACGTTGTCAAAAAAAAAGCATGTTTAAGGCCTATCATATGAGAGTTGCAAGTTTTTAGATTTATACCAATACTGTCCTAATGGGGAAAGAATATCAATCATGGCTGTTCATGATGTCATTTTTTATATGTGCGAGGCGATAGTCTTTAAATCCTTTCCACGTCTTACTTTTATTCTGTTAGTGTTAACGCACAAATCGATCTAATGTTTAGCTATGATAACAGCATATTTCGTTTCTTGTAGACAATGGATATTTAGAATTTGTCAATAAATTCATTTGCTTAGATTTAGAATTATGCTGTGAGGAGACACGTAAAAATATCCTTCCATAATTATCTGAAACTGAAGTCATAAATGCGCAGATAATTGGACAACGCTGATAATACCTTTAGAAACTATAACTAAGATGTTATTAATAATTAAACCATAGTCTTTGATATTTAAATTTGCAGTGCTTGTATTTCAGATTTAGACTAATATATGAAGTCGTGATTTATAGTCGTTACCTAGCAACAAATACAGCTATTAAAATATTGAAATAATTTCATGTTAAAGTAGACATCTAGGTGAGTAAAAATATGATATTTTATCCTTTTGCACTCATTATGTTACACCAACAACTCCCGCCTTATATTAGTACATATATAATATAAAAAATACTATTGATACAATTAAACAGAAATATTTTTCCTTAATTACATTCCATAAAATACGTTTTAATCTTCAACAAAATGAAAATTTTACGTTTTGTAATTGATCATACTGTAATACTTCTGGAAATAATCATCCATACGTATGCCGGATTCACCGGGGAAACTATGACAGAATTCACTAGTTTCATGTTTTTCTCCTTTTCCTGTCTGTTACAGAACATAACATAAGCGCTCAAACAGGCAAAGCAAGCGTGTCGCCGCTAAGGCGACAGTTGATTTAAAGTTCACGTTTTAAATATCGCATTATTGGCCACAACGGAGTACACAGGGTTAATATAATTTGGCACCTAGCATTTTAGTTAATTTTAAACATTTATAGTTTTAATTATTTAGACCAATTTTTTAAGAAACCAAGACAGCTTTAAAAATGTTTAGAAATTAAATTACGCTGTAAGTTGTAATAACGTATCTGTATATAAAGATTTGTTGCATTAAATCATGATAAAATCCATTTAGTTAAAGGTAATTTGTAGTTACATGTAAACTGAATTTAAAAAAAAAATATATGAGAACCACTTTCATTTCCCTCCCAGCGAATTACTCGTTCCATGACTAAATTATAATCACGAGAATAATCTCATGATCCCCTCATGACTCTCCGAAAGAAGTTTTAAACTTACCCCATAAAGTTTTCTGCACGAAAGCTATTCAACTGATTATAAATGAAGCATACAGCAACGAGAAAAATGTGAGCAGGCGTCACATAACGAAACGTTCAGTATTTAATCCCTTCTATTATTTTATCCCGATTTGCAAAATCCTCTCGTTCTTCTTCTTTTATCTTGTTTTGTTAAATCGTTTCTTCCATTCTTTTATCCCTATTAAAAATACGTAAATCAGAATCAGATCTGTTCATTTTCTGTTCTTAGTTAGCTAAGCTTCTGCCATACGTTTCTTCACTCAAGTAATCATTTTTATTAGCGTTGCCAAAAGTGTTGTGAATGTTCTGTACTTTGTGGAATTATGCGCTTAACTTTCTGCCCTCACTCAAGCGCTACAGAATTTATTTAAGAGCAACAACGCAGGAAAATGTTATTAAAATCCAGGCATGATTTAGTAATTTAAATGTATTGAAATATTGAAAATTATGCAAGTGTAAAATCTTTTCATCACTTCCTACTGTCTAGGCGACAGCAGCAGTAACTTAAAGAATAATAAACAATTAAATTTTAAGAAGCATAATTTTTTTTTGCCTGATATTGGATTTGTTTGGTTTATTTGGTTAAGGCAAAGCCCTCGAGGGCTATCTGCTTAAAAGGATGAATGCCTTTGTGTAGGATTTTCTAAGGGAAACTGGCTTGCGTACACGCATGGGGAACACCTCGAAAAACGCCCATGCAGCCAGCCCATTCGCGGGATTCGAACCTCAGACCGAACTCTCAGTGTTTAGGGACTTTACCTCTAGGACGCTGGTAGGCGTTTAATATTAGAGGTATCAGAAATGCTTTCTTTCAATTCCAGCACTTCGAGTTCGGAATATTTTTACAAAATTATTTATGAAAAATGTTTAGTAATAATTCAGATGTTAATTACTCATTTATTTCAAACATAATTTCATAGTATAATATCAATCCTTAGCAGCTTTAATATAATGCGAATGCTGTACAAGAACTAATTAATTAAAATAATTTCCCAAATGATGTGTAATGAAATCCACATAGAAAATAGCTAAATTACGTAAAAAAAAACTAGATAGTTCTTATTTTGCCATCAAGATTACCAAGATACAAACACGCAAACCAGTATACAACACTGCAATAATATCTCTGATGAACCTAACAAATGCAATATTATACTTGAAATGTTATGTAATCTGTTACATAAGAAAACTAAACAATAAAATTTTATAATTACTGAGAATTAGATTTTTGTGACTCATTTTCGTATATGCCATGACAAAAATTTAAATTCCGTTAAATGGAACATTAAAAATATTTTTTTTTAGATTAGAATATCTCATTAAGACAGAGAGCACTAGGATTGCATATGCAAGAAAAAGAATGCCTTTATGGAGGAATTTGTACGACAAATTGGTTCACATTCAAGTTGTATTGGAAGAAAACTATAAAGACGCCCTTGCAGTCATCTCTTTTGTAGGAATTACATCCGCGGTTCAATTATTCGCGTTCAGTGTTCTTATCCTCTCGATAACCGATAACCCATCTTATCAAGGAAAAGTAATAATTTATCTCTTTATTATTTATAATAAACAGATGCTTTCTAAAGTATTTCTTTTATTTTAATCTTTATTATTTTACTTTAATGAAATTATAATATCTTTAATTTTTATCCCAACTGTAGCGCTTGTCTCAACATTTTTAACGTAGAACAGTATAAATGGAGAAGCATCAAAAGTTAAAAAATGCCTTTATTGTTAGAATAAGATTAATTATGAATGAATGTATGGCAATTGGTATATTATAAGAACTTTTCCTACCTACTATTATGTCTTCTTTTAATTAAATCGGTAATAAAATAATTCCAGCAATGCATTTTGCAATCATTATATTATATAACATCAGAAATATATGCAAATGAATTAAAATAACCAGCGTTGCTAAATATTATTAAGAAACACAAATAAATTTTAAAAGATTCACTTTTTTTATTCCGGTGAGCAAGACAGTTATATAATATGTGCATTATATAACTGTGTTGTTTAGTTTCAAAACGTATTTATCCCTTATTTTATCCTTCTCTCTCAGATGTTTTTCTGCGTATGTAATTTTTAATTTCGGTTTTGTTTTTGTGGCAACAGATGCAAAACTCCAAGCGACGAAAGAATTCAGTATTCCATGAAAATGTCAATATGTAAAAAATTCAATTAATGGCTATAAAGTCTAAATTTTATTCATTTTTTGTTCCTATTTATTTGTGACAAATTAATTGTTTCTAGGTAGCTTTAAATATACAATTTAGTCTAAATCTTATTAATTTTTACTAAATCAAGCCCTTTCAGGCTAAATCTATCTATCTATATATATATATATATATTATAGGTAAGCCTTTTAATAGTTATTAACTTTTAAAATTACTACCAAAAAATTTGAAAGATAAAGCTAAAAACGTTATAGCTGAACCAACAGAAAAAAGTTCTTCTATTGTAATTTGCAGACAGGATTTTAATTAATAAATGAATATAATATCAATCTCTTAAAGTTTTAATATAATGCGAATGTTTTACAATGATTAATTAAAATAATTTCACAAATGGCACAATATGAAATCCACATAGGAAGCATCTGAATTACGTAAAGAAAATTAGGTAGCTCCTATTTTTCCATCAACATGCAAACACACAAGCCACTCCATAACACTGCAGTAGTATTTTTTATTTTACTTGAAATATTATGTAATTTGTTACATTAAAAACTAATCAACAAAATTTTGCAGTTCCTGATAATTACATTTTGATGACAAATTTTCAGGTATGTTAAGATAAGCATCTGTAAAACGTAAGAATCGGTTGAGAACATTCAAACACTAACATGTAGGATAAAAGAATGACAGCAGTTCTCTATCCTATGCACATCATTCCCCTTCATTTAATATCATGCTTTTAAGAATTTCTTCAGTATTTTTACATCCTTCGACATCTGATGAAAGCATTTTTATTACTCTTGAGACATTAATCACACGGTATGATATATGAAAGTATCTCATACCTAATCCTTACGTCAAATTCTTTGACCTCCCCATATTTAACTTTGGCCTCATGCTGAAGGACTGTAAATACCGCAGCTCTTGTAATAAAACTTCGCAGAAAATAGAGCAAAGACTCATGGGATTGACTGAAGAAAATTCCACCTTTCAAGGAAGCTCAGAATGCTCCTACATTTCCTTCTTAAGTAACCCAGGATTAGAGAAGAGACTTGTCGAGACAGTTTAAAAAGACATCTTGTCTGCTTGCAGACGATATTTACTTCCATGTTTTGGAGGAATAATTGTTTACTTATTTCCCAAGCCTTTAATGGTTAATCGAAAGATGCTGAATGTGATATATTAAATTTGCTGTGCTGTCAGCATTTTGAAAATTGCTATAAAATACATTTGGTTTTAAAAATCTTTTTAATAGTCGCTAAAATTATTTTTCTTCAATTAATTCTTATATATTTTCATTCTTTGAAAAGAACTCTCGTTTCGCATTTTAAGAATACTGAAAAACAATTCAAGCTGAATTTGTCATGCACATTTCTTTTATTCTAATACGATCTGAGCTTTTGAAATTAAATATACTATCAGAAACGTTCTACTTAAATAACGATATTACTACTTTTGGGAACTAAAAGCATGTCACAGAGAGTTTGACAGACAGAGAAAAAAAGCGGAAAACATGATATGAATTCGTAGCTTCTTTAGTCCGCCAAAATTATTTTGTAATTAAATTTAATGGTATCCCTCTCTATACAAGTTAAACGTAACTCTCTTTTGCTCAAAGGATCTCTTATTGCAATCCAAAGAAACTTAAAATGAAGTTGTCTTTTAGTCCAAAAAAGCAATTTGCCCAAAAGGACTATTAATTTCGATTTGGCATTTTGCGTTGTTTCACTAAAACAGCACTTTTACTCTTTCAAATTGTTGTTACACTTTTCAAATTGTTGCCACCAAATATTATCGTGCTCTATTATATTTAAAGAAATTAAATCATGAAGAAGCTGCATGAATGTATGTATGTTTCTCGCAATGTGATAAAACAACGGTACCTAGAGCCATCATAATATATCATCATTTGAATAATATAATCCTCCTGCGGATATGGACAACTGGAAGCCCAAATTTGAAATTTGAAATTTGTTACATATATACATTATCGATTTCATATTTTGTAAAACTTTAACGAATTTTGGATGAACAAACTCAAGAATTTCAAAGCGAGCAATGGCAATGATGTATAGAAAAAAGATTTTTATCTCCAGCATTCGCGACTCTGTATGGGAAATAATAAAGATATGCTCAATTTAAAACTTTTTTGCGATACTGTTGAAATGAATTTTATGGTTTACGTTCGAAGAACATGATATTTAATAAATAAAGGTAACACACAAAATGTTGAAAAAACACCCATTTGGAAGTAATTTAAAATCTAAAACATTTCAGATTTTTTTTAAATTTATTTTTTGCGTTTTAATTTAAATTATAGTCTTTCCTTTTTATCATTTTATTGAAACAGAATTCCTTACATTTTCCCGAGATTTAAGATGACTTTTAAGCTGTTTTGAGGGCAAAAAATAGAGGAGAGGAATCAAAAAGATGAAGAAAATCGAAATCAGAAAAAGTATGATTACTCTCTAGCAGATCAAAGAAGAGTTTCACACAAGGTTTACAGCAAAATTGTAAACTAAAAAAAAGTAAAGAATATAAAATACCACAAAAAGGACTGTGACACACCAGCCTAAACATGACGTCAGAAATATGTTTTAGGAATGATAACATAGCTGCAGATATTAGAAAAACTTTTTGCATATGTTATAAAATAATGGTATTTTTAGTTACAGCAATTATATAATTATTGAGTAAATAAAATAAGAGTTTGAGATGAAACAAAGTTAGTTTATTGCTATTAAATCACTTGATTTGTAAGGTAATAATATATTGATTAGATCTGGAAAAGATTTATACAATGAAAAAAACCTTACGTATCAGCTATGCGTGAAAGCGACGAAAGGTGAAATAAAATCATTTGAGCAAGAAAGCTTTATAAAAAAATTGTGAAGCTTTCTTTACTGTGCATGGAAAGGGAAGCCGAAAACCTTAAGAATAAAAAGTAAAAATATATATATATAACAAATTCGGATGTGTAAATAGAAAGGAATGGAGCAATTCCGATAAGTTATAGCTCTAAGTTGAAATGCAGGTCCCATGCATATCGTAATCTGCAACTTTTTAATATCCGCTTCTAGCTGAATTTTATGTAATCTAAAATAAAATATATTTTGAACAAAATTGGAGTGAATAAATACTAATTTACAAAGATTCTTAATCGGAATTATATCTCCCTCGAAGATTGTGATATAGTTGTTGTGTGCTCCCCATGATCAATGGCAGTTTATAATAATCACTCCATTTCTTTATTTCCACATCGCATGGTATTTTACCATACGAGCTATACGTCTTTGAGAAGTAAATATAATTTGTTATTGTATGTGTAAAAGTTTTAGTTGTTTAAATTTTTAACAGTACTTAACGAGCTATAATGGAATTTAGTATTTCATTTGTTTTCTTTTGAGCTTTATATGTACATGTCCAGGGTAATTCTTTATCGCTTTTAAAAACTTTGAGGAGAAATAGCATACCCAAAGACGAATGATCCTAGATCAGAAAATGATTCGACTTGCAAGTAAAGTAGTTGTTAAAAACTTCTAATATGTGGTAATATTTACAGTATGTAATATAACATTGTTAATGTCCTAAGCAACTCAGAGATCATAAAGTGTTATAATTAAGTTACACATATGAAAAGTATTCGAAAGCAGAATGCCTCGGTTGGTAAAAATTTAAAACATTTCATCTTTGTTATGTAGAGGATTATCAGTGGTAATGCAGACGCAACAAAAATAACAATCCTATTCAACTGTCATTTAACTTCCAGAATATTTTAATAATTGCTTTGGATCCCTAATACAGGAATATTACGCTGTAAGGGATGTTTCCTTTTCCTTACAGTGCGTCCTCCCGATGTAATTGGAAGTTCAGCCAAATATTTAGCAATCGGAAGTTTCGAATTCTGGCGAGAGATTTGCTCATTTTGCAGATTTCCTGTTTCGATAAATATCCTATCGCTCTGAAATGCCATTTAACAAGTTTATATATGCCTTTCCTTTGCTTCATGTGTCACACCTGCAATTCCCTGCCAGAAGGAGTTTTCAGCATCGTGTTTTATGTAAATGACGTAGACCCAGTATTTAAATTGCAGTTTCAGTCACTTTCGTAGTCATATCGCAGATTAGTAATTGTCTGTGTGATTTAAACCAGGTCCAAATCGGTTAGCTTCGACTAAGTTTTAATTAGTTAGAATTAGTTTCTTATTTTCTATCTTACGTTAAAACCCAAGTGGAGGTATTTCTGTAAGCCCAAGAAGGAACGACTGTAGTTATTCTTTACTAAGTTAAATAAAAAGTTATGAGTTAAATAAAAGGGTGTTTAATTGTTGTTTGTACTTTTTTTCTGCAGTTTTAAGAAGAATAACCTAGTAGTTGTTTTACTCTTCTCTAGCTCTAGGTGCCAAGAGCACTCAATTTATCTACCGCCCTATACTATGTAAAATTAAGTAATTACTTGGGATAGACTTATTTTAACTTTTCTAATTACTACAGTGAGCTGTTTCATGTGCTTTCGGTTTTAAAGTTTCAAGTGTAAAGGCATACTTCAGATGAAGTTTTTTGAAATACTTAAAGAATGATTTCAATCTAAAATATCGCGATTACATAAAACCCCTTGGTGTCAAAGACGGAATAAACACGGAATACTAAATATACATGAACTTGAAGAATCTTACAATGCTTTTTTAACTATAGTTTTGTAGTACCAGTGTACTCAAAAGTTAATTCACACGAGCTGAAATAATATGGGGTTCCGAATTTTGTAATGAACACGAAAGTGAAAAGCATTTCGCATAACCATGAACATGGTGCCCCAGTTTCGTTAAACAATTTTAAAATACCTATCCTCTGTTCAGCATTCAATAAAGCTCGTTATCAAAAGTGATTTTCCTAGCGAAAAGATCGTAAAATGTCTGATACACGTACACATGGGGGTCGTGCTCATCCTAACTTTACATTATGCAGCTGTCATTTATTTTTACTAAAATAACACAGTTGCAATTTCTTGGTAGCGAAAATACGTAAATCTGTTTACTCGAGTATTACTTGATAACCATCTAGTTTTTTAAACATTATTTTTTGTAAACTTATAACATATTTTTCCCTCCTTTCCGTGTGCCTTCGTTTTGTAACCAGAAGCAGGTCCAATGCGCAACCGGGAGATCAGGAGTTCGAATACCGGCAAACGCGTTGCGGATTTCCCTAACATCTAAAAATTCTAAATGACTGTAGAAGTGACGCTCGAAGTGAAAAAAAAAGGTGGTGGATGATAATTCGTCACCAGCAAAATTTGGCGATTGAGTCGCCCCATCTCCAGTCGCCCCTTAAAAGGGGGAATATACAAGGTATTTTCTGTTTGCTTTCCGCTTACCATCATGGTGTAACTGGAAGCATGTCTGATGTGTAACTGGGAGATCTTCGGAGTTCAAGTCCAGGCGACGGCATTGCGTATTTCTTCGATTTCCATGCTTCTAAAAAATGATAAAAGGCCCTACAAACTTCTGATTAACCTCGACTGCTGTATTCTGCAGTTCATTAATTTCGTAAAACTTTTGCTACAGTTTCCATGCCTTGGTTAAAATCTTTTTCCAATAAAGGATTACCCTCTAATAACACCATCACATCAAAAGATATAAACCTGTCCTTGTAGAGAGACATTTTACCTATTTCCGTATTCAATAAATACCTATTTTTTGAAATATTTTCTGCAAACCTGAGCCTAAATATATGAAACTATTTATTCTTTGGAAATTATTAACATACAAACTTTCAGGTTCGTCTGGTGTAATCGCTTACTGACCTCAAGTCTTCAATATAATATGCGCTCCTTTATTAATGTGCGGTGTTGCTAATATGAGCATACGTAATGCGCTATTCTCAGTTAAAAAAATCGACGTTAACATAAATGAGTCTTTTGTCATTGCTTTTTTTGTTTAAAGTACATGCTATTAAAGTTACAGTTTAACGTTGGCACAGCTTAGAATGATTACTGTGGTAGCATTTGGGCATAGAAATGAGGGTTTCGATTTATTAATTACTGAGAAAGATATATATGACTAATTCTATTAAAACAATGTTTGAAATTTAGATTTTCTGAAAAATCAAAGAAATTTACTGGTTGAAAAATGAAGCAGAATAAGAATAATTTACACTAATTATGATCCTGAAACACGAATACCAGATTTTACATGCAAAAGAATGCTGAATCTATGTGTCCTATTGTAGCAACTTTACAAAGACATAACCACTCGAACATTGCTCAACACTGCGGTTCGATTTAATGACTGTTTAAATTATGTTTTATTGAAGTCTACCTATGAATTACGTATAGAAATACTAGAAATTAATTGCAGGAAAAAGCAATATTTCATAACACAATTATCTTAAAACCTTTAAAGTGAAATAAAATAAACCGGTTTTAAATATTGTTATTTTCTCTAAGTGGTTATTATTTGAATTATCGTTCTGTCAGTCATTCAAGCCCATTCAGCTAGCTTGCTCAGAGGTATATTAATTACAAACTAAACAAAATAAAGTTAAGAAAAGTGGATATCGATGAAATATTCAATAAATGTATTGGGCCAGATGGGCGATATCCCAGAAGGGCTATTAGTCTTGAAATGGCATATTGCGTGTAATCAATATAAACGGCTGTATCACTTTTCAAATTGTTGCTACCAAATATTTTCACCCTGCATTAAATGAACTAAATAATAAAGAATCCACATGAACGTGTGTTCGTTTCCCGTGCTGTGAAAAAACAAAGGTACCTAAATCATCAATCTTGAATAACATAGCTCTCCACCTGAACATTGGCACCTGGAAACTCGAATGTAGAATATGGAATTTGTTTTATTGTCTCTTTCCCACTTTGTAAAACTTTAAATAATTTTCATTAAAAATCTCAAAAATTCAAAGTGAAACGTGGCCGCAGTGTGGGGAAATAAAGCATTTTTATCTCTTGCGCGAGAGACTGGCTATCACAAGTTCTAAAGATAAGTGGTTTTCAACTATTTTTAACTCAATATTGCATTAGCATAAATGCTCTCGAAATTTGTACGTGTCTGTAAATGAAAAAAAAATTATGTGTACACCACATTTTTTACCATAGTGACACACTGGCGCTTGGTTCAATTAACATCATTGCATTTCATTCATGTTTTAACTCAGAATGCACAAAAATTATATCATCTGAAGAATTATTTAATCGTTGCCACATGTTCCATTCAAATATTATAATAAATCTAAAACGATGAATAAACGAACTTAAACAAATAAAAAAGAAACAGTTTTTCTCAGACTATTCAGCGCCGCTTACCTAATGCGCATGGGCTACACGTAAACATTCTCCTCTGTCCGAGGCAGACTGAAGACAATATTTGCTGTTAATGCGAAACACTAATT
This sequence comes from Stegodyphus mimosarum, assembly GCA_000611955.2. Lineage (NCBI taxonomy): Eukaryota > Metazoa > Arthropoda > Arachnida > Araneae > Eresidae > Stegodyphus > Stegodyphus mimosarum. Next base: position 98,339 of record KK114566.1, read on the forward strand.
TCTTCGAATTTCGTTAGAGATATATTTCTCATTCAATTAATTCAGGTTTTACTTCGTGGCAAGGCAAAAATTCATAAAAACTCAAAATATTTTCATTAAAATTTGATAGCTATAGAAAACATAAAGTACAGTTAAAACAATTAAAAAACAATTTTTGAAATTAAAATTACAGTTTCTATGCAAAAACAAGCAATTCGGCCAGCAGGCAAGAAGGTAGATTTTTCGGTGCACAAAAGTAAAAGTTTCCTTTTGGTCCCACTCGGCAGAAAGACATTGAACATGCAAAAAGAATTAATTCACTATTCTAAAAAGACACTGAACATATAGAAATAATTAATTCATAATTCTGCTAAGTTTCAAATGTAAACAAGTATAGCTGCTATGGTAAAAACTAATTGAACTAAATATAGGCTTTCTTTGACTTAGGATAACGAATTACATGTGTATTTTTAAAGTGTTATGTAATTCCTTAAAGCGGGCGTGAAACCTAAAATCTCATTTTGAAAAAGTAACCAAGGTATTAACGTGGTAGGTTTTAATGTTATTATTCCGGTGCTAATAATTGTGAAAAATGAAGTATAGTTTGAGTATACTTCTTGGATACGAAATAAAACATAAGATATTTTTTACTTAATAAATGATATATAAGTATATTTATTATTTATTAAATCATATGTAATTTATATAAGTGTACTGAGCTGGGGAGAAATGGATGGCAAAATATATGACTAACTATTTGAGATTTCCAGATATTATCAAAGCATTGCAAATCACGTTTTTCTAATGAACATTGATTTTATTTTTAAAGTTAAATGTAATTTACTTTCGGAATAAAAAAGCAATAAACTAATATTAATAAGCAGTAATAATTATTAAAATTAAGTTGTTTTAATTCTAAACGTAAAAATTCAATAAAATTTTCTATGAATAAAGTTACAAGGTTTTCAATTATAAATAAATGAGTGTAATTTGAAAAAAAAATATGTTAGAAGTATTTTATTTAAAGTGAAATGAATTAAAATATATAATCTTTATATTGATGTCACAAACGTTCACCCTAAACAAAATGTTTAGTGCCTAATTTCATTATAAGGCTAATTTAGTAAAATATTTAAAATTATTATTGTACGTATACCATTTTCTCAGATATCAGGACACTCTTTTACAGGTAATTAAACGCACACTAAGATGTTACAAATTCTTGCATGCACGTCAGAGGTTACGCATACTGAATTAACCTACTCTTAATTTAGTTTCTACTTTCCCGGACATTAGATTTTAGTCATCAGTGTAAATGCATTTGCATTTGCCCGTGAGATTTTCATAACGTCTGTTAAATCTTGCGGACTGAGCTTATTCTGTTTTATTCACAGAGCATGAAATGCGAAAAGTTCAGCCTCAAGTAAAATTAATTATCTCTTTTCAACATTCTATCGCCTTTAATTCCATCCCATCCATTGCAGTCATGGCAGATTAATACAAGTGCTTATAAACGCGTTGAAGTCCTCCCTTTCCAATTGCACGATATCAACAACCTGATATGTTTTGTATTATCTTTAATGTGCTACGATATAGCAATAACGTAATCACTCTATATTTTGCTTTAATACGTAGTTTGCTATGTGCCAGTTTGTTAACTTAAAATCAAAATTAAAATTAAGTGGGCAAATAATTATTTTATGTTTGATAAGCATGTAGGGTTCAACTCTTTAAATCTATAGTTCTAACTCCGAACCCCACGAACACTTAACAAGCGAATAATCGCTTAAGTGTGAACAGAACACGTGAGACTTGAGAAGGGTTTAAAACCCTCTATTATTCAATATATTTACAATCAGTTCCAGCTTGAAACTTTACAATAAAGCCGCCACTCGGGATTGAACTTAAAATTAATAATTTGAACTAGCTTAAGTAAAGCTCTTAATGAATATAGCCGAAGCTATCAGAATCTAACTAATTGGCCCGTAACTATTAATTAAATCGGGCCTAGCAAGGGCCAAAGGTATGGCCGAGCGTAGTAACAGCTAAGAGAGATGTAGCCAGAAGGCAAACCCGCGCTAGTCAGGAAATCAGACTCTCTCTCTCGAAGTCGGTTAAGTCACGACTTAAACAGTACTCATTCACATTTGCATTATCTGCGTTTCTGAATTCACAATCTGGCAAGAAATTGTAAGCTGAAATTGGAATAAGATAGGAAAGATACAAAACTTAAAATAACTGTTAGAAAACGTTTAATAAACCTTACAAGCTTATTGAGTTCTATTTAATTTTGTTAATAGTTATTTTTTTTATGAGCCTTTCATGAATTCTCTTAAATTCCCCTCGTATTTCGTCGCCAGGATGTAAAGGACTTAGGATGAACGAGACTATTTAAACTGTTGGAGCGGAAAAGTTAGACAGAGCATGAGCTTGCTGTTTTGAGCACACGTTGTTTGTTAGTTTCTACCAGCTGTTAATATTATTGGCTATATATTGGCTATGCATTCTTGCCGCCAAGTTATTATCCTTCCTGTGTAGGTTTCTCTGTCAACCTGTTAGCTTAAATTGAACTGTGTAGTCTCACACTAGTCTTTACCTTTAATTTAGTGTTACATTATCTTTTAAGTTCTCACCTCAAGCGGTCATGGCATCTGTTAAATATTTTGTGTTCAATAAAAGGGTCTTTTACTTCCTTCCCTGGTGGTGTTCATCTTCAAGCCTATGCGGGAATTCGCAAGAATCACACTTAGGTAGATCTAGCTAAATTTGAAGATATTTAAGAAAACTAGGTCTTACAAGCTTTTTACTCAGCAGTCTCTACTCAGATAAGATAAATTCGTGGGACATTTATTAGAGTAAAATGGCTAGTACTAATGACTCATATGGAAGCATAAACCATTTCTGTATTTGATGCGTAAGAAGTTGTTAAAAAGTAATTTTACGAAAAAATATTTCAAAGCAGTTCAAAGTATTTTTCCATAATTCCTTGCCATATCTTTATTTATTAATAAAATCTCATTAGAGCTCAGTCTAGTTTGCTAGGATTTATATTAACCCCTCATGGTTTTGACAGTGTTGATGATAAGTACATCGAGCTTAAGATTTAAAAATTCATGCTTCGAATCCGGACATTTTGACGTTTCACATTCGTGTTCCCCAATTCTTGTACTATTTGTTCTACAGATTCATCTAAAAATGCTGCATTGAGCAGCTTCGTAAATGGGAAATGATATCTCTACAACTATATGATTAGTTCTGATCATCAATAAGTAGTTCTTTGTTTAAAGACTGCAGATACTTGAACGCTAAAACTTTTAAAAATCATGGTTCTGCTTAAATTGAATTTATACAATACATGGTTGCTATCTTTTATAGTATATGCTTAAATACGATTTGATTTGATACAGAAGGTTCTGATTAGCTTTTACGATCGCACATAACTTATTACAAAGCAGACTTGATTTGTCAAAGATAGAGGATCAGGCCGTATTTTACCAAATGTGTTGAAAAATTATCTAATAATTTAAATGTAACATTAATTTGAAAGTTAGAAAACAATACAAATCAAATAAAACATTTGAAAAGAGCTGTCTCTTAGAAAAAGTTGAGAATTGAGCAGGAAATTACAAATAAATGTTACAAATAAGCAAGAAATAAATTGCAAATAAATGTCACTATCTCTATGAATCATAGTGATCACAGTTTGAAATTTTTTATCTAAATATTAAATCTCTACCGATCAGTAAAATAATTTTAATCAGCACATTTAATTAATAAGGATCAGAAATCAAAACTATGGAATAAAACGAAATCATGAATCAAAATTAAACATGGGATGCTATGCGCTTTTATATCGTACAAATATATTTTATACGAAAAACTATATATACATTTATAATATAAATAAAATTGTTTGGAAAACTTTTATACAAACCAGAATTATCCCATTATTCCATTGTTATATACAACCAAAATTTCTTTGGAAATTATCAGACATGATCATCAGTGTTAGACTAAAGTTATTTTTATACATAACACTGGCTTTAAAATAAGAAACGAAAACATCCCTCTATCAGTATGATTATGTCTAAGTGACAAATTGTTATCCAATATTATCTCAAAAATTCTATCACTACAGTAAAATTATACTGGTAAGAGGTTTTTTACTTCCTTGTACGAAGTAAAGGAAGTATTGTAATCGCGCAGATTTTCCTGTGCTATATTTCAACAAAAATATCCATTTAGACCACTATAGAATGCAATTCAAAGATGTTTTTGCCAGACATCCGTGGGACAGAATAAAAAGCGCTTTTTCCCAAAATGGGTTGCAAAAAGGTTTTAAAATGAATTTAAAATACGACATTTTTCATATCGTCTGTACGTACGTACGTATATATGTATTTCACATAACTTAAAAACAAGTAGCCTCGAAACGTTAAAATTCTGTATGGGCTGCTGTAATATGTGCAGCTCCCTTTTTGGTTGCAATCGGCCACACCAAAGGGATATATATATATATATGCACTCTGTTACTCGGCTCTGTGAGCTCAGTTTTTTTATACTTATATGTTGGTAAATTCTGCATCTTTTGTTTTAAAAATGCTTAAATTATGTTGTTCTTGTCTTTCGGTTAAGGTTTTATGCCTTCAGTTAATCAGCATGCAATAGTTGTAGAATCATCAAAAATTTAAAAGTTGTTTAAGTGCGGCTAAGCCTATTTTTTTACTATTGCAGCCATATTTGTTCATATTTGAAGCTTAGAAGAATAGTGAATTAGGTCAGTTTTTGCAGTCAGTTCAGTTCTTCTTTTCGCCGAGTTAGATCAGAGGTAAGCTTTTAGTTTTGTTCACAGAAAAGTCTGCTTTCTTGCCCGCTGGCCGAATTGCTTGTTTTTGCGTTAGCCCAAAGGGACAATTTGCCCAGAAGGTGCTATTGATTTTGTTTCGGATTTTGCGTCTATTCAGTTTTGAAATTGTTGAAAATAAAATGATCATGTGATCTCTGGCGATCGTGCGTTTGCATTCGTCTGATATCTTTTTCCCGGCAGTCCTTGCGATGAATGTTTATGTAAATAAATATTTAGAATTCGGTACGTAACGGTTGCTTATGGTTGCTTTATTCTTTTTCTCGAATTACTTGATTAATTAAACTTAGATTACATTTCAATGTAATACGTTAATCTATGAGATGTGTTGTGAATAAAAATAATAAAAAATTGGACAGCATGGTCTTTATGTGAAAATCGCGTTTATTCTTTAATGCAATCCTTATATATATATATATATTTGCTGTTGAATTGAATTTTATGGTTTAGGTGCGAAGAATATGATATTTAATAAATAAAGGTTAAACACAAAACGTTAAAAAAGCCCCTTTTGTCTTAATATAAAATCTAAAAACATTCAATTATTTTTCTTTTTATATTTTCTGTATTTTTCAATTTTTAATGAAGAGATATTTTGATGTTTTATGTACACTCATATCCAAAATTATGTTTACATGCATAAATTCACGGATTTCTCAGAAACTATGACTTATAATTTAATGAATTTTCGTGGAATCATACATAACATGATGACACATAAATGCAAAACAAAAAATTGAAGATCACCTCATATGATATAAAATTGTAGCATGAAACAATAAAAATGGTAATAAAGTGTGACAAAGAGAGTTAAGAAAAAAAGGAATGATTCAGAAAAAGAATTAAGTCTTACGAATTTAATATGGAATATAATTTCCCCTGACTTCTACACACATATCACAACGTGTTTTAAGGCTGGAAATAACGTTGTTAACCACAGTTTGGGGAATTAATCTCCACTCTTCCAGCAATGCCGTCTTCAGAGCATTTACATCTCTAGGAGGAGGATGTATACGTGCAATTGCTCTTACAAGGTAGTCTCATAAGTTCTCTATCGGGTTAAGGTCAGAAGAGTTTGGTGGCCAAGGTATTCGCTTAATGTCTTCACTTTCAAGGAATTCATCAACGAGGTTTGCTCGATGTGGATGGGAATTATCATCCATAAATAAAAGTCAGGTCCATATGCACCTCTGAAAAGTCTTACATAAAGATCTAAGACCTCATACCGATATACCTGGCCTGTCACAGATCCGCTGCTGAACACGTGTAGGGGCCTACGTCCATCGATTATTATTCCACCCCATACCATCACACCTCCACTACCGAAACGGTCACGTTCTACAATGTTCGAGGGATCATTTCGTGTTCCTGACTCCCTCCAGATGTAAACACGTTTAGAATCACAAGTTAAACTAAACCGCGACTCATCAGTAAAGAGAACATGGGACCATTGATGTTCAGTTCAGTTTTGATGTTCTTTACATCAATTAAAGCGATCCCTCTTTTTCTGTGAAGACAGTAAAACACATACCCTTGGCTTTCTGGCATAAAGGCCTTTTTCATTAAGCCTTCTGTATATTGTTTGCCGTGATGCAACAGTTCCAGTGGCGGCTGCAAGCTCTGAACTTAACTGGCGAGCAGTAGCCTTTCTGTTACGACGGGCAGTTAATGCCAGATACCGATCTTCAGAAGCAGTTGTCATTCGTTTCCGACCTTGTCCAGGCCTCCTTACAACACTTCCATCATTTTGAAACTGTTTCCATAGCTTAGAGACTGTCTGTCTTGAAATATTCAGACATGTGGCTGTTTCCATGATTGACTGCCCTGCTTCTAAACGGCCGATAATTCGCCACTTTACAGATTCTTCCAAATGATACTTCGAAGCCATAACAAACCGCTTTGAGTCCCTACACACTGAAATCAAACGCTATGTTGCAGAAATTCACTCAAATATTCAGTTTGCGCAAAGCGCTTGATTCACCCTTGGATGACGTAACGCCTAGATTTGCATATCACAAACCGTTTGATTACTTTTGATTGGATAATGCTAATTAGGCTTGGTTTTCACACATTCCCTGCAAATACGGACCACATTGATTTGATATTTCATTGAATATCATCATTTTTGGGTATGTAAACATAATTTTGGACATGAGTGTATTTTTCCTTGTCGCGAAGTGAGAGCTGAATCAATTGAATGAGAAATACATGTTTAATTAGATTTAAGGAAATAAATTTAAATGAAATGCAGCAAAAATGCGTATAATTTAATATTCCGTACAATAAAGTCATGTGTACATGTTAGATTATCTTTTTGGCTACAGAATAAGTAAAGTATTTTTCCTATATATCCTTTTATGCTTATTTTACATACGCGCTTAAAGTTTTGCTATCAAGCACTGTTTCTCAAAGAGTCACTTGATATCATGTGAACGTTTCCAAAAATGTGTGGATATGCTGATATTTAAATTTTGTGCATCTATAAAGCTAAATTGGAAGAGGTATTTGTTTTTTGTGAATAAATGTTACTGTAGAGAGTATTTATGTGTTAATTCGTATAACTACTGAAAATCTTTGAAACTGTCTTCGAATTAACAGATGGGAAACCAAAGCTCCGAAGCGAGCTAAAGATAATGGTAACGGCGTTGACTGTCTGCCCTTCATTGGCAACGGATAACAATATAGTTTGAATTTGTAAGAAGCGGGAAATGTTCAAGCAAAGTATACATCAGAGGTGGGCAAATACTTTTAACTACAGGCCAAATGTAGTATATCCAGCAGTTAAAAGGTGTAATAGGTCTTGTCTAACGATCTGTTGCTGTGATCTTGCTGTTTGTCAGAATATTATGAGTGGGAGGAAAGGAACCTTTCCCTTTAGATATTTAAAAAAATACAATTTAAAATAAAATTTTATGAACTTAATTTTTGAAATAAGCCCCAGGCTGTGGTTCACCGGCTGCTTTATATTCTTCAGATCGGAATTAACTGATTAGTTTCTTTCTCTTGTTGAGAAAGAGAATGGAAGTTTTGATGGATTATTGACAATCGCGCTTGCGCCTTTAACGGGATCTGTTACTATTGGTCATTAAGTAATTAACATGTAAAATGTTTCATTTTTAAACAAAATTTTAGAAGTTAGATATTCTTTCCTTATGTTCCTTTTTCTGATCAGTTCTTTTTTATCTCAGCAGTATTTATATTTCATTGTTTAATTATCAAACCAATGCTGCTATAATTGATAGAAGTAGGGGAGGATACACATGCTTTCGTGCTCATGCTTTCTAGCGTTCTCAGCTTAGAGCAGCAGTAAAGAAGTACCCGTGGTGCGCACTGTTCTTAGAGTAAAAATTTGATTAATAAAGGGGTGAAAATGTAGTTGAACAGTCTTTCATAAAGGGGTGGATTAAGCATTTGAAAAAGTAGCATTCGGCCCGAGAACCAGCCTTTGCTCAGTTCCGCTATATAGGCAAAATATCTTCTTTTATAGTTTATGTAAAGGCATACACATATAAAAATGCGAATCTAGAAAGCCGTGCTACAGAAGAATGAATCGTTCCTAAATCCGTAACATTTTCTTTTACGCCATATTATATCGCATGTGAAAAATTTCAGTGTATTTATTGCAGCACTGCAGCCTCTGGTCGGCCATTATGTGCCGGAAAGTAATTAGTTCGGTCCAAGATTCGAATCCCGCGATCAGGCTTGCTGCATGGGCGTTTTCGTGGTTTTTCCATGTGTAACGTACATACCAGTCAGTTTCGCTAGAAAGTCCTCCACGAAGGCATGCCTCCTCCGACGCACATAGCCCTCGAGACTTTGCCGTAATCACATAAACCATTCCGGCACATATGCTGGGGAATTTATGTCACTCATTCATTCTTTACGGTATCAGAATCCGTGGATTTAATAATGTTTAACAATCCGTAATAATGTTACAGTGAACGGGGAAAAATGAAAATACTGATCTTCGAATGGAAGAAAAAGTAATTATATTTTCAGCGAGAACTTCAGTTAGGCAGCATAGCCTCTGAAGATAAATAATTATGCAAGTAGTTTTTACTTAATATAATACAGGATTAAAGATAATAAATCTTTAATACAGATATAAAAATACAGGATTAAGTTTAAATACAGGATTAAGAATTTATTCAATGACACCGAGCTGGAATTTTCAGATAAGAGAATTAAAAAATTTATTCAAAAATGTCTTTTATTTTTGATAGCAACAGTGTTTAACTAATATTAAAAGATTAAAAAAAAAGAGAAAATCGGAAAGGTGCGTTTCTTTAACATTTTGTGTGCTACCTCTTGTTATCAAAGATCATGTTCTTCGCACTTAAACCATAAAAGTCAGATAAACAGTAATATCGCAAAATAATTTTAAACTTAGCATATCTTTAGAATTTCCCATACAGAGTCTCGCGCGCTGGAGATAAAAGTTTTTTCTCTACAACGTCACCATTGCTCGCTTTAAAATCCTTTAGTTTGTTAATTAAAAATTCGTTAAAGGTTTACAAAATATGAATTGATAATAAATCAAATTCCAAATTTCAAATTTGGGCTTCAGATGATTATATTCGCAGTAGGATCACGTCATTCAAAATTTCATGGCTGTAGGTACCGTTGTTTTGTCCCAATTCGAGAAACATACCTACACTTATGCAGATTCTTCATTATTGAATTTCCTCAAATATAATACAGGGCGATAATATTTGGTAGCAACAATTTCAAAAGTGAAACGGACATTCAGAGTGATGCGACACAATATCGCAAAATGAAAACAATAGTCTTTCAGGGACAAAGCCACTTTGGACTAATATATGGTGAGATATTTAATATTAAAACTTCTTTCTTGTAGCCAAGCCTGAAACTGTAAATAACTTACGAGTAGATAAGGATTAACACTCGTGGAATTTCTTTTCTATTTTGACAGCATTTTGTTGTCAAATTTTCATTCGAATAATTAAAACAATTGTCTTGCTTGGTTTTAGAAACTCCTAGCACAGTGTCTTATATTATGTCTTCCTTTTCGTTACGTATTTATATCGTTATTTTTTCTCTTACCACTGCAAATATCACAAACAGTTTGTTGTTATACCAGCGTAACAACCAATACTTAAACGGTTAAAGAAAAATTGGTATAATGATAGAAATTATTGATAACTGCAGTTTTAAATAGTTCTAACATTTTAACAGGGATTAATGTCTTTAATCCTTGCTTAATGAAAACCAGAAGTATGTGGAGTTGTAACTTGTTTATTTCTCTCCAACATATCCCTTTACGTGAAATTTGTAGCTTCGTTATTCGTATATAAGATTCCATACAGACGGAAAATGCTAGTTCATAAATGTATCATTTGCGGTCTGTATAGAAAATGAATACTTTTGTATATTTAAAAGATAGCTTGAGTGATCGCCGGAGATAAAAGCTGTTTTATTGTGTCTATAAGTTTGAAGCGATTATGGCCACTCATTTCTGATAACATTTTCTTCGATTCGATTTCACCTATCCGGAAAAGTTTTCCAACGGGCTATTTAAAGAAAACCTTGGACAGGCCTAGTTTGAGAACTGTGGAAGATTTAGAAGCCAGCATCATATATGCAGGCCAAATCTGGAAATTCAATTTGCAGTGTTGTAATAATTATCTTTCAAAACGCGCTGTCAACGGTTTCTTAGCATACACCGAAAACCTGCCGCCCATCATGATATTAACAGCGAACCACGATGCTAATTAAATTTCCTATTTAACATACATGAATATAACACAGTAAGCATTAAATAAAATATATTATGAAAATAGTTTATGAAGATAGTTTATTGGATTAGAGTATATTTTATGTAACACTCTACTGGTAACATAAGCACAGCATCGGAACGAGGATGGAAATCTTTAATTATTGTGAAAATAGTGGAATATGACTCAGAAACACGGAAAATTATATAATTTGTAAAATAACGTATAATGAAGAACAGTTTGCTTGTAAATTAAGAGCAGTTATTACTAAACGCATTAAAATAAGACGTGGCTATATTTAGATTGAAATGCATGCCATTTTCTTAAATTTGATAACACAAAAGTGCTTCTTTCCAGTTGAAGACTTTTAAGTTTTATTTACTTGTTACTCATTTTAAAATTTGTTTGTTGGTAGGCCTGGTAGGAAAAACTGTTATTTGAGTTAGATCCGCGTATAGAAATTAAATGTTGTGTAGTTAATTCAATTCAATTGTTGAAGAAAATGTAGCAGAGAATTTACCAAATCGGAAATATAATAATTTACCTATTTTCTCTCATACATTAGCTGGTTTCATTAATTTCCTAATTAGGTTTTCTTAAATACATAACTGAAAAAATCTTGATTAACATTTTGCCGCCTCCATACGAAAAAGGAACAGGCAGTATTACAACGATGTTGCATTTCAAAATGTTGCATGAAACGATTGACAATATGAATTAATATAAGAGTATATTATAGCAAAATATTCCTATCATTCTGTAGCAATAAACTTAAGATTTAAAGCAAACAGGTTAACTTTACTCATTTCACATGGCACTATATTCTAAGCAGTATTGCATAATACTTTGGTAAACTACAAGACAAGTACTGTTTTTAATACAATAAAACGAAAAAAAGTCAAGCAAATGACATCTGGACATAGAAAAATTAGATTTAGAAATTCTGAATTTTAATTAAGGAGGATGTATATTTGCATTTAAGAAAAAAATTTGCTGATATTTCAGAACATTTAATCAAACGAAGAAAACGGCCAGTACTGCTCATAACAGTTGTCATTCATTCTATAAACAAACAAACTAGAAAACTTTTTTTATTCATTAAAATGAAATTTCAGGTTGAAGTTGGCTATTAATATTCAAAACTAATTAAAACATTAAATATTTACTCAGAAGCTTCATATTGTACCTTTTATGTATGTATAGCATTTATCAAATATTTACTCAGAAAAATCTTTCTGAAGATAGTTTATCATCACATGAATATAAGATGTAACAGGTTCTAATTCTTACCTTAAATTATGGTTGATAATAATTATGAAATGTAACATGGAACAGTAATGAATTGCTTTTAAAGTTACCAAAAATAAATTTTTAATCTGTATCTACAGTGCCTAATTTTAAGAAATCCTAAAAAAAATACAAGTTTGTTTATAGTGTTTTTTTTTCGTTTAGCCAAAGGAGCAATAAACCAGAAGGGTTATTAGTCTCGAAACGGCATTTTGTGGCGGTGCTCACGATAAACGGCGTATCCCTTTTTAAATTGTTGCCACCAAGTATTATAGCCTTGTATTATATTTAAAGAAATTAAATAACAAATGTGTGTATCTTTCTCGCGTTTTGGAAAAACGACGGTACCTAGGAGCCATCAAATTTTGAATAACGTACACTTCCACTTGAACATGGGTACCTAGGAGCCAAATGAATTTTGAATTTGCTTCATTCTCTACTTCATACTCTGTAAAACGTTAAAGAAGTTTTGATTAACAAGCTCAACGATTTCAAAACTAGCAATGGCAACATGTTCGAAAAAGAAAACATTTTTATCTCTAGCACGCAAGACAGTATATATGAAATTTTAAAGATATTTATATTTTGTATTTGTGTAAATGTAATGGTATTTGTGTAAATGGACACAATTACAATTAATAATTACAATAATTATTTGTGTAAATGGACGGGTATTTGTGTAAATGTAAAAAAACGCCGCTTTAGGTGCAGTATAATATCTGAAATGTTTCAGATTTTTTTTTATTTTCTTGTCTGGAAAGTAATGGACTTGCAGTTATGCAAAAGATAAGTAGGTTTTAAGTTCTAAATTCTCAAGTTCACACTTTGATGATCTTGACGTGAATCTTTTTTTTAATGGCCAGACGCTTTATTTAATAACTATAAGCCTTGCCCCAAGTGCCGGAATTAGTCACCATTTCCTTACAGTAGCACTTAATAGGTGGCCACTGTCGCCTCCTGTTACAACCATGCCTTGTCCGAGATTCGAACTTGAGCCCATCAGTACGGCAGTCAGAGTCACTAAACACAATACCAGCTGGACGGCTTGAGCTGAATCTTAATTTATTATTTTAAACTGAACCTCTCGTGATTTTAATAACCACCTATTTTCGTCAGTGTCAGCAGTCTTAAAATTACAATTTCAACCTTCTCGAAATATAAGAAAGTGGTATTCCGAAATAATGTGTAATTTTGAATTTGTGCATTTGTGAGAAATAAATGTTATTTTCCTGGTTTTGCCTTATAGTAGTCACTACGTCCACCTAGCAATATTAAGGACTCAATTTCCATTCATAGCTAGACTCTGAATCCCCCTTATTTGTCTTTCTACAGGAAACTAGATACTTTACATTGGAAGTTCAACTAAAACTGGTTTAAACGATAACTTGTAATCAGAAGTAAACGATAAATCTTCACTCTCTCAATCAGGCGCTATTTCTTCTTTCCAGTCACCATTTAAATGCAACACATAAAGTTGGAAATTAAAGCCATTTGAAATACTCATTTTCCCGTGTTGAATTGGCAAGCATATCCACTTACTAAATAGGAAAACCTTGCGAATTCAAATTTATCCCCACCTGACGATTAATTTTCACGATTCTTTCTTAGTTTCGAAATAAAATTCAGTACTCAATTAAATTTTGATGCGATAGACATGTCGGAATTGTAAAGTTCTAAGTTGAAATTTTAAATTTCTGAAAAAAATTTACCTTTCAAAAAATAAGATGGAGATTTTATATTTTAAATTTATAATTTTTCTTATAATTGATCAAATAATAAAACGGATTGGTTTTTGTTCATGGAGCTTTAAAAATTAAATTTTATTCTTAGCAGTTGTGAAGTTTGCAGCAAGTATGAGATTAAATGATTAAGAAATTAATGAGTTAATCGCCGGGATTAGTGGTTAGCGACGCTGACTGCCGTACAATGGGCCAAAGTTCGAATTCCAGTAAAGGCATGGAAGTTTGTAAGTGTATAGTGTCTGTGCGGCATGGAGACACTCTAAATATGCTGCGAGTCGAAAGGCCTCTCCAGAGGTTGCTACTGGGGAAAGAAGTTTGGAAGGCCCTCGGATCTGTGCCCCTCGCCTGCTCTGCATCAAAATTGGGGGGGGGCTGAGTAAAGTCGCTGTCACCTGTATGGTGCACAAGACTTGCACTCCTTGTCCCGAAGAATTTTGATAGCTTGTTCTGATGTTAGTATCAGACAAGTGAGATAAGTCACAACGCAACAGCAATAACATGAGATAGAAATCAGAAACATGCTTTAAATGATAAGAAAAAAAGTTATAATAGTTCGCGTAATTTATGTAGTATCAAAAAGACAATACGTGTAAATCTTTAGCATGAAAGCAAAATAAGGACTAAGTTCAAAGAGGTATGACTAATTGAAAAGTATTATTATTTTTATCCCGGAAGTTGTAAAAGAGGAATTTCAATAACGCATTTTAAGTGTTAAAAATATCCTCTTGCTCTTCTTTAAGTGCTAAACATAGCTAAGATCGATTGCAAATTTTATTTGTTGGTTTAAAGTTATGACAGGAAATAAATTATTTTTTCAACGATTATAATTTTAGGCAAAGAACTATTAATGGTATACCTGCCTTTAAAAAAATTAATTACACGTCACTTATTATTCATTTTAATTGTATAGTATCATTAAATATTCAATATACGTATATATATATATATATATACGTATATTGAATATTTAATGATACTATACAATTAAAATGAATAATAAGTGACGTGTAATTAATTTTTTTAAAGGCAGGTATACCATTAATAGTAGGAAGGAAAACAGTATATATGTATATAATTAAGCATAAAGTTTTTGATATTGATATATGTACCTGAAGCGTCGATGTAAAAAAAAGCATTAATCAGTTTGTAAAAATGTATAACATGCATAAAAGATCATGGAAGCATAGCTATTCCTGACAGTAATCCCAAAATATTATTTGCATATACGAATAGGTATACAAACTCACAATATAAATATACCCAGTTTTCGATTTCTGTAGTAAATGGTTTCAGATGAGAAAAGTATACTGCTCAAACTCTGAAGAGCACTTTGCAAGTTTCCCTCCAAGGAGACGCGTTTACTACTGGCTATACTGCCGAAAGAAGGAAAGAAGATATTGACTCAATCTACTTTAATGAGGAGATGAAAAAGTGCTTGAAATCCTTCGAAACAGCAAATTCTCTAGGGCCTGATAATGCCTGTTCAGGAGTCTTAGTTGAGATCGAAAACGAAAGAGAAACTGACCTAGATGCGCTCCTACCTTTCTTAGGCTCTAGAGACGTGTTTTGACTTGCAGACTAGCTAAAGTTAGGGATTTTGAAGAAAGGATATTTCAGAGATGGATATGTCTTTGGAAATGAAGCGTTATACCAAGATTTACGAAGTTTCGAAAGCTGTTGGTTAGAAAACAGTTTGAGTTAGAGATAAAACTATACAAGAGCAAGTTTATATATAGGATTCCAAAAGAAATTCCATCTACGAGCATAGGTTTCCGAATTATCAACTAAAATCGTGAGGCTCTACGTTCACTAAATAAATATATACATATATTTAATCCTGGAATCTTGAAATTGATTAAAAAAGTCTAAAATTAAGTTTCAAAATTACTAGAGAAGAAATAAGTTCACAGAAATCACTAACTATATTTCATAAATTTTCTAATATTCTTGATATATTTTTCAATTATACTTTTTTATATTTCGAATTCAAACAGAATTTTGAATGCAGAACAGTGATTAGATATCTGAGCAGCCATTTGAGGAAAAGAAAGATTACAGGGAATTTCTATCTAGGAAAAATTATTGTAAGTTCAATGTTAGCATGGAATATGTTTTGATTTGCAAATAAAGAAAATATGACAGTTTATACAGATTGCTGGAACATTGAAAGATAAGTTAATACTGGTTATACTTTATTACTAAATTTTACAAATATCTAATTTTGATTGTGCAAAGTGGCATTACAAAAATGCAGTTAATCAGTCCACTATCTTGTTTTTTAATCGTCATGAGTTAACTTTAATATTACTGCAAGAAATTTGGGATTAAATATATTCAACAGTATTTTAAGCTAAAGTTGAGATTGCTTTGACTTGTCAATTTGCTATACGTCTTCATTTAGGTATCACATCATATTAACCAAATCGAAAGCTTTAAGATAAAATATAACTGGCAAAAAAATTCAAGCTTCCGTTGGCTCAGATTAGAAGACCAAAGATTAGGGCGAGGCTAAAAGGTTGCTTAATTTTTTTTGACACTAAACATATGCATTTTCCGTATAATGAATATTTTTCCATAGAAATTCCTCCAAACCTTTCTTTAAGCATCCTATTTACTGTTTTCAATAAATGAGAGAGTGTATTTATTTAGAAGAAGAATTTGAGCAATGAAAGTTTCTCAAGTTCGAAACACTATTGAATCTAGTAATAGGCACAAGTTGAATTGCTTTAATCAGAATAGTATAATGTAATTAATACTCAAGTTCAATTTAGAAAAAGCATTTGTATTGAGAAGTTTGGTAAATATAAAGATTTTAATAGTTTCATAATTTTAAACACTAACAGTTTGAAATAGAAGGTATCAAGAATGGAGGAAAAATCAGAAAACAAGGTATAACGCCTTTCCAAGTATTGATATTAAGAAATAGTGTGAGGCGAGAATGCGAGGTTTTTAAGTCTCAGTTTCATTATTATTTTGAATTATGCCTTTTAGTGCCCTTTTTGCCATATGAAACACAAATTTGCTCCTTTGTGTGCAATTTCAAAGAATTCCGAAGGCAGCCTCCAGATTGGTTTGATTTATTTCATTATGGCAAAAAACCTTCGAAGGCTATTTGCTTGAGGGAAGGGATACCTTCGCGGAGTATTTTCTAAGAGAAAATTCCTTATAAATACGTTATACATTTTGAAAACCACGAAAATGCCCATGCGGCGAGCCCGTTCGCCGAGATTCGAAACCTGCACTGAACTACCAGTGTTCAGCTGCATTACCGTTCGGCCGCTGGAGGGCAGTCTCCCAGACTGAGCACATCAGTATTAAAAAAATAGTAACATTAAAATGCCGAAGCATTTATTTGTTCTCTTTATCTTAATTTGTTCCAACTGTCTTGCCAAAAAAGAAATGTTCTGAAAGCTTTCAGATTTTATATTAAGCCCAAAGAGAAGTTTTTTTTACGTTTCGTGCGTTACTTTTATTTTTTAAATATCATGTTCTTCGCACCTAAACCATAAAAATCAATTCAACAGCAATGCCCCAAAATATTTAAAAGAGCATATCTTTAGAATTTCCAATACACAGTCTAGTGCGCTGGATATAATTTTCCCCCGTACATTGTTGTCATCCATTGCTTTGAAATCATTGAGTTTCTTAATCAAAAATTCATAAATGCTTTACAAAATATGAAACAGACAATAAAACAAATTCCAAATTTGGGCTTCCAGATGCCCATATTCAGGTGGAGACGTACGTTATTCAAAATTTAATGTCTCTCTTTTATCACAATGCGAGAAACATACATACATTTATGCACATTCTTCATTATTTAATTTCTTTAAATATAATGCAAGTGTATGTAATATTTGGTGGCAACAACTTAAAAAATGATTCGTCGTTTATAGTGCAACATAAAATGCCAAAACGAAATTAATATCTTTTCTGGACAAATTGCCCCTCTGGGATAAAAAAAAAGGAGAAAGGTGCAAGAGGTAAGCACAAGTCATAGATTGCACATATCTGGATATGATTGATATATTGCTTTAAATGTGAAAATAAGTGTAGGTTAATCGTTAAATGAGAATTACCGTTGCCAAATGCACAAAAATTTATGATTCGTAATTTAATGTTACAAAACAAATACCTTTTAATAAATAACATTATGTAAATTGTTAAATCAATGTTTCGGAATTGAATATTCTATTTTTATGTCTCATTATTCAAAGTATAACCTGGTTCTGTTTCTGTAACGTCGATAACCCCTAGAATCACGGTTAATACTTTTCTTTAGAGTAAGAGTTTCAACTCTGATTATTTATTTCTTTTATGGTAAAACTGAATATGTATAGCATCAGATCGCTTTACAAAGTTTCAAAATCGCGGGATAATTTGTAACTGTCAGTTGCTCACTGATATTCTTAAGATACCTATTAATCTCATAATACACACCTCAAAGAAAATCTTAACAATATTCTCCTTAGAAAAAAAGTCAGCAAAGTAAAAATAATGCAAATCGAAATGTCTCAGAATTCAATAAAAACAATTTCTACGATGGAAAAAAAATTCAATTTCAGCGCAACGTGCATGAAAATCGCTCTGCTGAACAAAGCTCTTAGGTTTCGATCTTTTAGCAATGAATAAAATATTTCTCATGCAACTCTAGCATTTTATCTTCTTTTTTCTAAGCTTCTATCTGCTTCTTAAAACTATGAAGATTTTAGATATGCTGAAATAAGCAAATTTTTGAATATAGTTTAGATCCTCTGTAATAATGAAAAGAGTTTTTTGTTTTATTTAACCGCCAGATCGGAAAAAAAATCCTCGTAAATTCCGAAAAAAAATGTTCATCGTATATGAATTACAAATGCATTGTTAAATTACAAAATACAACGAAAGTACTTTGGGAACCAGATTGCATTATATGGCATATATATTAGGAGATTTTAAAATATTACATGCAGCGTCTTTAATGAGAATAAAATAATATTATGCTGAAATTTATTACATAGGTTGCATATTTTCTATAATTAAAACTATCATGCGTTATTTATTATAAAAGTGGGCCTTTTGAAACATTATGGAAAAGCGGAATGAATTATGGACAATTTACTTTTTGATTGTTACGAAAAGACAATTTAAAATTGAATAATTAGGAAAATTTATTTAGTTCTTGGTATTCAAATATTAAACTATTTGACCAAATAAACGTACGCCTTAAGTATATCAGAATATTGTTTTCAAATATCGTTCGAATAAAAGCAGCGAAAACTTTGGACAAAATAAAAAGTTTCCTATTCTCTTCTCTCATACTGATAATTAATCATGTAAGTAAGATTAAAGTTTTAAAATATTAAAGAATTTTCAGGGCTTTACCTGAGCAATTGTCGTTAGGATTTCGATTTGGATTTATATATCTTAAATGCATGATGATGGAATGATTAATTGTGCTCAGTTAACAACAATTAAGCATTTGTCTACCTAAATATAACAAATGGTACTTTTAAGTATAGGCACTTAGTTTTAGAGTTATGTTTCATAGCTTAGTTATTTTATTATTTAATAGCAAATATACTTATTTCTATATCAGTTTCTAAGCTTTTGAATGAAAATAAATCCTTTAAAAGGTAATAATTAGCAGTCCGAAAACACATTATAGTACTTATTCTATTTATCTAAAAGTTGATTTCTCAAAGAAACTTGTTTAATTGGTTCTTATTCTTCATAGTTTAATTTACATAAAATTGCTTACCCATTTCAGTTGGCAAGTGATCATCGTCATCTATCAAGGCTTCAAGTGCTGCCAATTGAGATTTTGTCATTGACGCACACAGTACAAATAACAAGAACATTTTACTACCCAGGAAATCACCCATATCAATCAGAAACACAATCTAAAAGTTTTTCCCACTTATTATTATCTTATTTTAAAATTTGCGCTATCTTTAAAAATTCAAAACAAACTTTCCGCACACGGTTTTATGAAAGTTGGGATTGACGGAAAATATTGGAGCACATTGAAAAGTATTTCTCGCATTTAATAGCTACTGTCGTCCAAGATTTCCGGAACTATTGTGGCAGCAGTCCTCTCACTTACTCTAACAGAGTGCGATGTGACAGAAATTGCATGTTGGAGAAAAGGGTTGCAGGGAAAATAATTTCCCGGCGCCAACTACGGGCAATAGCTCGCCAATTTTGGTTAGTGCGCAGATGCGCAGGGAAGAGTTCTCTGTCTATTCCAAATTTCTTGTTTCATCTCGGTTTCGGAAAAATTGTTCTTAATCTTATTGTTTTCATAGAGTTTTAGCCGTCTAGACATAAATGTAATGGCATTTGAGCAATTTTAACTGGTGTGTAGTGTTAGGATGCAGTACAATTTGGAAAATAAAATGGTCTGTCTGAATCATGTTTACTTAAAAAGGAAATTCCAAACAATAAAACTCCGACACTTTTGGCCATGAAACAGTCCTATTTCAACGCGCTTCGGTTCACGGTCTAAGATATTTGCTTGTAAGTTGCAACTGAGGTTATACGAAAATATAATTCCCACATTTCTAAGAAAGAGAATTTACCTTTATTGTTATTCCCATTTTGTTTTAAACTTATTTTTTCATCTACCTAAAAGAAAATACATATGTAAATGTTAGTAAAATTCTTAAAATATAAGGAATTACAAGAAGAGAAATTTAAAACACTTTGTCAGAAGAAGAATCATTTAAGAGCAATGTCTTGCAGTTTATGGTTATTTTCCGTTTTTTTTGCTGTAGGTAAGAAAAGCAAAATGTATGCTATCACACTGAGTTGTAATTCTTTCAACTAATGAAATTTTTAGTTGAAATATTTTAAAGTAGTATGTAATAATAAAAGTTGACTTTTATTATTACATATTATTCACTAATTCTATATTCAAGCTAGCATTTGCTGTTCATACCTTTATGATTTTATTGTTCATACATTTGCTATGATTTAACTTTTTCATTAATTTAGTTCTTCATTTCTATTCCGAAAGTGATTCAGATTATAGTTTTATCAACTCATATTTTCATGTTTTAACTTTGTACTTTCTTTTTTATGACGGATTAAAAAGCTTCTGGAGGTTTTTCTATTTGAATTTTTTTAACCATTGAGGAATGTTAATTTTATTTTCTTGTATAAACCTTAAATCATGAATTTAACATTATGGCATAAACAGATGAGAATAGATTTAACTATCACATTCTTTTTAAGAAATGTTATATTTCTTTCATGCATCGGTTATTCCATGATTTAAAGCCTTCGAATCTCGTCCATAAATTTTACAAATTTTACCATAACTGATGTTAGGTATTCGCTAGAGTTTTTAGTTCCATTCACCTGAGATCTCCTGCCTGCTGCAGAGACATCTGATCAGCCATTTGTCAGAGAAATAAATATATAAAATAAACGTTTCTGCTAGTCACTGTTAAGAACAAAATGTTTACTAGTTTTAACGCCTTCAGGATTTGGAGAGCAATTTTTTCAGTCTTCCTGTGGCAGTTTCCTTACTTAAATATATATATATATATATACATATGCTATTAACACGTTTTCGATATACACATATTCCATTTTTAAAGGAATCTTTAAGAACATTAGTTGTTTCTTTCCTCCCGATAAGGCTATTGCTTTACATACATTTAAAATAAATAAGTAAATAAATAAAAATTAAAAATTTAAAAAAAATCTAAAAGCTTTCAGATTTTACATTATGCCCAAAGGGGTCTTTTTTAACGTTTTGTGCGCTACCTTTATTTATTAAATACCATGTTCTTTGCACTTAAACCATAATATTCAGTTCAACAGCAATATCGCAAAATAATTTTAAATAAGCATACCTTTATAATTTCTGATATACAGCATCGCGTGCTGGAGAAAACAATGCTTTTTTTTTCGTATAGTGTTGCCATTCCTCGCTTTGAAATAGCTTAGTTTGTTAATAAAAAATTCTTTAATACCTGACCATATATGAAACAGATAATAAATCAAATTCCAAATTAGGGCTTCCAGATGCCCACATTCGGTGGAAGATCGCATTATTAAAAATTTGACGGCTCTAGGTACCGTTGTTTTATCCCATTGCGAGAAACATACGTACGTTTATGCAGATTTTTCATTCTTTAATTTCTTTAAATATAATACAGGGAGTTAATATTTGGTGGCAACAGTTTGAAAAGTGAATCAACGCAGAAAGTGAATCGACGCAAAATGCCAAAGCGAAATTAATAGCATTTCCGTGTTAACGGCCTTTGGGCTAAAAGCTCTTTCATAACAGTCAACAGAATAATCAAAACACACGACGGCTATTTGCTTAAGGACACAATCGCCTTTGTGAAAGGCTTTCTGAAGGAAATTGTTTCACAGTTAAGTTGCATACAAGAAAAACAGCGAGAACTTGGGTCAAACCTTGATGCGAACTTGGGTAGAGCAACCATTTATACAGCGGACGTAACCACTCGATCACGAACTATGACTGGAATTGTCTCATTACTCCTTCTTGAAATATACACCAAATCTTCTCTTTCTGAATATCCCATAAATTTCCACATAAATATCCAACTTCCAGTCCTTATCTGTGATTTTGTCTAAATTCCTCATGTACTGTTTCCAAGTAGTAGCTTCTACCATACATTAATGCACAAAATATACCAGCAAAATACTCATCATTCCCATTCCCGAAGCATCCTATTATGCCTATAAATTCTCTTCAGAATGTCATGTTTTCGACTCTGTAAAAGAAGGTAATCCTCACTATCCCTCTCCTGGCACATGGGACATGCGATCGGGTTCAATCTGTGTAATAAAATATTCGTAAGAAAGCTTTCCCTCTCTTCATGTGGCAAAATTAATGAAAGTTTCCGTTATCAACATTTGTTCCATAGCAAAACTATTGCCCACTTCCGAAAACCACTGAGATCACGCATATTTTATATTTAGCTATATCCTTTTCCATGAAAAGGAAACGTTTTTCTTAAGACTCCTAACAAAATCTTCCAGAACAGAGCTTTAAAAATCATCCAAGGATATAGAGGGAATATTAAATTTTTGCCAAACTCTCAGTCATTTTATTGGAATATGCCTGTATGTCCTAGTATCTAACTCATCCGTCGGTTCTATAGTATACTAGTTTTTATAATTTTACTGTAATCATAAAATAATAACAAGATTAGACTTCTTTTCTAAAGCAGACGCAAATGATAACCTGCCCGTAAAAATCACATAATTCTCTTCTTTTTTCATTCGTTCGTTTTTCTAAATACGAGCGGCTCCACTCCAAAGACAGTTTTAATTAACGGTAAAAAATGAATTTTTATTACTTCTCAGGATGTCCGTCATTGCAGTTGCTACCTTATTATCCTCTCTCGATGCGTTTTAGTTAATGCAGGTACATTACTCATATCTACAAAATAACAAACCCAGTGAGAAGGTAAACTGAGTCCGGAAGAGTTGTATCCTCAAAAGTTAAATTGGGTTATAAGGTATTTTCTCCTGCCAGCGTGCCTTCGTGGTGTAACGGTAGCACACCCGACGTGTATTTGAGAGGTACAGGTTCGTTACCAGGTGAGGACACGGTATATATTTCACATCCCTTGCTGCAAAAAACCTAACAATTCCACACTGGCGCCCGAACCAACAGGTCTCGGACGATAAATCGTCACCAAGATTTGGCGATTGTGTCCCCTAATCACCAGCTGCCCTTTAAAATGGGGTGTACATAACATTATTTTTTCCCTCCTTCCAGCATGTCTTCGTAGTGTAAAGGTCATTTCCCATGTATTTTGCTTCACAAAATCCTAATGACTCTACAGTGTGCATAAGCTGACAAATTACAAATACTGTCTGTTTCGAAAGCGCTGTATTGTTTATAACCTGATTAGACATTACCTTAAATTTGCTGATGTACAAATTATCCCTCTGAAGTCATTTATAGCTTAACTAGTCGCCCTTTTCCAAATTAACTGAAAGATCCTTACGAAATATGCTAACCAAAAAAGACCTGCATTTCGCCATTTAACCCTTTGACGGTCTTAAATGAGCTAACCTTAGAGTTGCGCACCGCAGTGGACGAAAACGAACAAGCTCGCATTACAAATTTACGACTGACAGATATAGTACGTATATGAGAAGAAAGAATTGCTTAATTTAACAACGCCCGAAGGGTTAAAAAAGCTACCAGTGGCGTAAAGTTTTGCCAAACTCTCATAGCAGTTTTTTGGGGGGAACTGAAATTTTAGTTAGTTTTTAAATATTTTCTCTGCTTTTTTGCTGCTGCAAACATTTTTTCAGCGAATAAATATTTACGCGCATTGATTAAATCGCAAACTGTGAACTCGTTATGAAAGGAATAGATTGAAACGAAAAAAGGGCAAAGCAGTCTCTTAACTAATATTATGTGCCTGTCAGTCGTGTGAAGGATAGCTCAGTGATTTCACAAATACAGAGTTATTTTCTTTTAGACGAATCCACTTAGTGAATAATACTTAGTCCTAACAACAAAATAAGAATGAAGGGAAAAAAAAAAAAAGAGTTTGTACATATATTATTTAAAAAAAAACTATCAACTACCCCGAAGTTCTGCGTGAAAATAATATATTTTATTTTTTTTACATAATAAACAATAAGATCAACATATGCAGGTTATTGCTAATTATTTAAATAATTTATTAAATGAAATCTAGATCATCATATTGGTTTTATTTTTTCAGTGCAGGCTACAAATAAATTTTTTCATATTGCTACTGATAAGGCGCTGCATTTCTAAGGTGCATCTCAAACTCAAACTCAGCATGTTGCTAAGGTATCTACCTGTCTTTTCTGCTGCCTTGGTAGCCATGCTGTCTTGATAACCTATTGTAAAATTAGTATTGCCATAGTAATAAGTCGCAGAAATAACACAA
Organism: Stegodyphus mimosarum; assembly: GCA_000611955.2. Classification (NCBI taxonomy): domain Eukaryota; kingdom Metazoa; phylum Arthropoda; class Arachnida; order Araneae; family Eresidae; genus Stegodyphus; species Stegodyphus mimosarum. The sequence continues at coordinate 122,847 of KK114566.1, forward strand.
TTTGATATTATTTTAAATTACTATTCAAATACTTTAATTTAAAATACTAAATTTCCGATTTTAAAGTGTTTGGTAGTACAGCTTCAATTTCAAGTTGATATGAGATTTCAAAAACAAAAGTAGTTTGGGTTCAAACTCATATCACATTCAAGAACACATCAGGCGCATGCAGTTTACGAGGCGTAGTTTTGTCATACTTAGTATAAAGCATGAAATGTCTTCTGCCTTAAATGGAAAAGCCTTTCTACACATTGTAAACACCTTGAAAATTTGAGTGATTTAACTGATTCCTGCAATTACTTCACAGTGAAATTATGATATTACTCATTTTTTTTTTCAATAGTAAAATTATTTTGATTTTCATATTATATATTTACATCCAATTTATTTACATCTGGATTAATGATGTGGACTAAACAAAATACTAATAAAAGCTAAGCGACAATATAAATGCATGTTAATAATGTGCAAAAATCATCTTTTAAGATCTCGAATTACTAGATACGGCCACATTTAAGCCATTTAATCATCAAGCACCTTCTGCTTAATATATTATACCTAATGATACTTGTAAATTTGCAAGTAACGCGCGTTTCTAAGAATTTGACTCCATTTTCCCATTCATACTTTATTCCTTTCACATATATATTGTATTCAGAAACTTTTCCATTAGAATTAATTCGAACATATTTCTGTGGGGAGTCTGACAATTTATGGAATTCAAAACAAACTGTATGATGTTCGATAGCATTCTAGCATTTGTGCAGAGTTCGTATCACTTTCGTAGATAATTATAGCTTATATTATGCATATTATTATAGATATTATGCATATTATTATAATATGCATAATATACATCATCAGATTAATATCAGTTATAAACAGAAGAGAAAATAAAATTACTATTTCAGCTTTGCACAGTTCGACACCCTGTTATTCCCTTGAAAGGTCTGCTTGTCTATCTCTTGTGCGAAATCTGAAGCGTCAACTCGACGAACACAGTACGCCTCAGCTTGGGCGGTAACTGAAACAGTAAGAATTAAACTCAAAATTTGAAGAAATTAACATATAGTAGGATTACGTTACAAGGCTCAGACTATCCTGTTTCCTAACAGAGCGTTGATAAATTTAATTTAAGCAAAGTAATAGCTGTTTCGCCATGTTTAACTAGCAATAACTTCTAAGCCGAAGCTCACGCTACAATGCGCACAGTGTTTTTACCACACTCTCTAACTTTCCCTTCTAGAATTTAATACTTAAACCTTTTCTTCCACTAGTAGAATTTGCATTACTTCTCGCGCGCTACGAAATTTATATATTCTGCATTGACAATTAGAGGAATGGAAAGGAACTTAAAGGAACTTTAAATTAAATTAAACTAGTTACTTAAAATAAATATAAATCCCTACACCCTTTTGCCTTAAATGTCCTAGTTTCGCATTTGCTACAGACCAATTTATACGCATTGCGCGTACATAATACAGAAAACATTTAAGTATTTGGGATTTAGTTATGGAAATTCATCATTGAGTAATTTCTGCTTAAGGCTTGTGGGATTTTACTTATTTAATTCAATGTTCAACCCACAAACACTAACTTGCGAATAATCGCTTAAGTGTGTGAACAAAGGGTTAACTACCCTTTATTTCTCAGAACAATTACAATCAGTTCCTAATTCGGAACGTACACAAAGCCTCCACTTGGGCTTGAACTTAAATAATTATGAAATTAAACTAAGTTAAGCTATCTGAAAGATATAGCCGAAGGTATCAGGATACTAAATAGCTGGCCCCTAAATATTAATTAAATCGGCTAAGCCAAGAAAGGGCCTAAAGTATGGCCGAGCGTAGTATCTATGAGGGAACGTACTCAGGGAATCAGACTCTCTCTCTCAAAGACGCCGAAACATCGATTTAAATAGTTCTCTTAAAAACTCATTTGCATTAACTGCGTTCGTGAAATTGCATTCCGGTAGGAAATTGTAAGCTGAAATTAGAATAGATGGGAAAGTTGCATAACTTAAAATAACTGTTAATAAAATTAGCATAAATCTTATAGGCTTCCAACATGTATTAACAGCAAGTGAGGCCGTAACAAATCCTATTTCCTGAGATGCGTGAAGATAATTAAATCTACATTAATGTGTTAGTTTAAAAAATCACAATATTACTGATTTCTTTGCTTTGCATCCAAATGCTGTAGTTTAAATACAATTTAAGATTTTATTTGTTTACTGACTTTTGGATCATCATCCGTATGGGCATGTATGGGAAATTTATAAATTTTGTTATAATATTCCATTTTTTCCTTTAAGCTGAATTCCGGCGAATTGTAGATAATCCAATTACAATACCAAATGTTATTTGACACTACGTTTCTAAAAAACATTAAATTCAGAGAGAACAAAATGAGACAAGCAGAAATCATACTTATGTAAATGATGCAACATATTTCGACATATATTCTTTTTATATAATGTAATTACTTACTCGTCCGAAGTAAAGAAAGTATTGTAAGCCCGAAACTTTCGGGTATCATATTCCAATGAAAACATTCATTTTGACCGCTATCGAATTCAATTTAACAATGTTTTTGCTTGACATATGTACGTAAGGACAGAATAAAAAACTTCCTTTTCCCCTAACTGATTATAAAATTGATTTAAAACGGATTCAGAAGAGACTTTTCCGTGACATCTATACGTACGTATGTAAATACGTATCTCGCATAACTCAAAAATGAGTAGCCTCAGAATATTCTAATTTTGCATATAGGACTGCTATACCATGTACTTGCGCACCGCCCTTTTTGGTTGCAATTGGCAGCAACAAAAGTCTACAAACACATACATAATGTATAAATAGATAGCTATAGATATACGTAGATATGTATATATATATACCCACTGTGTTTCTCGGGTCAGTGAGCTCAGTTTTTATTCTAATATTTTAGCAAACTGTATTTTTTCTTCAAAAATGATTGAATTACTTTGTTCTTATCTTCCGATTACGGTTTTTATGCCTTTGCTTAATCTGCATGCAATATATGTAGATTTATCGACAATTCACATGCTGTTTAAATGTGGCTAAGCCTAATTTTTTTACTACAGCAGCCATATTTGGTTACATTTGGAACTTAGTAGAATAGTGAATTAAGTCAGTTTCTTCACGTTCAGTGTCTTCTTACCCGCTGGCCGAATTGCTTGTTTTTGCATAGGAACTGTAATTATAATTGCAATTGTTTTTAAAATTGTTTCGACTGTATTTGGTGTTTTATACTTTTCTATGTTTTTCAATTTTAGATTAAGATATTTTGAGGATTTATGTATTCCTGCCTTGCCGCGAAGTGAGAACTGAATTAATTGAATAAGAAATATATCTTTAATGAAATTCGAGAAAATAAATTTAAATGAAATGCAGCAAAAGATGAGCAAAATTTAATATTGCGCGCAAGGAAGTCATGTGGTATACACATAATTTACACACAGATACTTAGAATAATTTTTTTAATTCATTAAAAATCATGAGAAGAAAATATACAGACAGGTTCTACGACACATTTGGAAAGTGACCATGCTCTCGTTTATATTAATCTCGTGTCTTTGAGGTGTGGCATTACTGACGTTTCAAAAGCTAAGTAACCGTTCGTAGCTAATGTAATTTGTATGCGTTTCTAGAATGATTAAGCAATCCTTTTGCCGATAAATAATTGCCGACACAAAAAAGAAAGATTTTAGAATACAATATTTTAAAAAATTCTACAAAAGGATTTTTTAAAATTATACATACATGTGTGTACGTGCATGTATTATACATGTGTGTACGTGCATGTATATACATTTGCATAAACTACTGACTACTGCTTATTTTTCTTTTCTCGGAAAGTGTAAAAATATCAGTTTAAAGACAATATGATGGAAAATATATATTAATCGAATAATTAAAAACAGTAAATGATTCTGAAATTTGTTATTTAATTTTTTGCTGATTTTGCCTCTTTTCTCAACTGCTGCATTTAAAATGATTAACCTTCAACTCAGCACTTATTTAGCAAAATCTGATGCGCACACCACATGGCTTCCTCTTATGGAATGTTAAATTATACGCATTTTTTCCTACATTTCATTTAAACTTATTTCCTTATTCAATTAATTCAGTTCTCACTTCTCGGCAAGGCAAAAATACATAAACCTCAAAATATCTTTTTTAAAAACTGAAAAATATAGAAAAATATAAAACACCAAATAAGATTAAAAACAAGTTAAAAAGATTAAAAATTTTTATAATTAAAATGAAAGTTTCTATGCGAAAACAAGCAATTCGGCCAGCGGGCAAGAAGGCAGATTTTTCGGGGCACAAAACTGAAAGTTTCCTTTTGGTCCCACTCTGCAAAAAAGACACTGAAGGTGCAGAGAGACTTAATTCTCTAGTCTGCTAAGCGTCAAATGTAAACAAATATGGCTGCTATGGTAAAACATTAGGCTTAGCCTTACTTAAACGATTTTTAATTTGTTGATAATTCCGCAACTATTTTGCATGCAAATTAACTGAAGGCCTAAAAGCCTTAACTGGCAGATAAGAACACCATGATTTTATAATTTTAAAGCAAAATATGCAAGTTTTACCAACATACAAGAAAGGAAAAAACTGAGCACACTGAGCCGAATAACATAGTAGGTATATATATATATGTATACTTTTGGTGAGTAAAAATGTCATTTATTATATCCTTACGTACAGATGCCACACCTAAATGTCGTTAATTTTCATTTGATAGCGGTCAACACAGATATTTTCGTTTAAATATGATACCCGAAAATTTACGCGATTAAAATACTTCCTTTATTTACTACAAACAAGTAAAAATGGCTTTGAAACGCTTGTGAAAAATGTATGAAAATCAAAACGTTCAACGTTTAGAATGAAAACTGCGTCTTAAGCTATTCACCAAGTTATAACAAATCAGTTTTTCTCTAATGCGTAATGTCATTTTATTTCTGACTGATAATAATATGTAACTTGCTATAAATAAAAAGGTATATAACGATTGGTTATTTATATGATTGAAAAAGAAACGCACGAGATGAGCAAAAACGAGTTACAGAACAAAATTGAAGAACTCATGTTTAAGTCTTCTTTTATATGCCAGTCGCATTTGCATTCACATAACTAAGAGAAAATTTCTTGGTTCAAAAAATTTAAAATATTGTTATAATAAATCGGGAATTTTTGAAGTGTGAAAGGAAATTTAATTCAGTTTCATGTCATTAAATTCGATTAATATATTAAAATTTTGATTGTCAGCCTTTTTAATTCAATTAAATTTTCAAGATTAGTTTAACGACACTAACCGTCTTCTTTGCAATATTATTTTCTGAAAAAATGGTTCCGTAAACTGAAGCTATTATTATGAACGTTTTGAAAGTAATTGGATAGCTTGAATTCACCTAGCAAATATTTATACATTCCAGTTTCATTAGAAAGACAAATTGACAAAGTCATATAATTAAGTTTTAACATGACTGAAAAATCCAGTATTAAAAAAAATAAGAAAGAGAAAACCGCTTTGATCTTAGTAATCTGTTCTTTCATCACAGGAAAAAATAAAAGAAACTAAATAAGGCTTTGAATTTTGTTTCAAAAACAATGGCTGGAAAGGAGATTATATTTTTACAGAAATCAACTGATTGACAAGCACGGGGCAAACTGGCAGATACAACAAAAGGGGAGAATATTTTGGATTGAAAATCTCTAAAAGCAATTACTTAAAAATGGGAACGAGAAAGAATTGCTTTTGGGAAATAGAAACTGAGTGGATGCAATTATAGAATGCACTTTTCGATCTTTTAAAATTAGTCTGCATGCCTATTAAGTTGTAATAAAGTGGCTTCAGTTTTAAAATATCAGTTGAAAATCTTACACTTAATGACTTAATTTAGCCAATGTTTCTTTGATTACCGCATATTTTCGATTCATTTAATCTATTTTTGCTAAAATTATCCAGAACTTAACAGTCACACAGAGCAGTTTATGTTGTCGATTGCTTAAAATAAAAATGAAATACGTTTCTCTCATTCAGGAAACAATTGCTTAAAATATTGTTGCGTTAAGCGGGTTCGTGGATTTGAGAGTATCCGATGAAAACACGATGCAGAACAATAAAAAGCACAATTTATTTACAGGAATCACTATTTACAGCACAGTTCCAAAATTACCTTTAAAAGCGTCGAAAATCTACAATAAATACGCTGAAACAATCAGCAACACAGCTTCAGGCTGTAACTGTAAAGGTAGCTTCACGGCAACACTAAACTTATAATAAACACCGTGGAATAATCACCAATACACTGTCAAGCTATACTGTAAAGGTAGCTTCACGGCAAAGCACTATCTCGATCGCTTTCCTTTCACTAAACTCTCGCGTAGCTTTGCATTCACAGTAAGCAGCTATTCTCACAACTCTCACAATTATTGACACTTAATCACACTGCTCGCAACTGCCGGCTCTCAGAAACGAAGGGGTTTATATATCGTTTCTTTAAGTTCCACACGTTTCGAGAAATATCTCGACAGGAAGTTATTCTAGAAGCTTCCCGATTGGACCATGGGATATCGCCAATTTGGTCGCCAAATGGGCCGATAAAGTCACCAATCTGGCAACCCTACCATACATTATTTTATGGCAACCGTAGTGCTATGCCGGAAAGCTTACATACAGGCGCAACCGCCGAATTTTTCGTAACAATATAGTATATATATAAGCATTTTAAATAATCGTAATATTGAATAAAGAAATCCCAATTAAGGTAGAGCTATTTTCATTGTATATCTTGTAAAATATTATCACTTGCCTCTATTGCAACAAAGCAGAGTAGGGCAAAACATTGCGCTCGGACTCCAGGTTTATCGCTTGTAAAAAAGTCTTCGGATTGATTCGGACTTCGCACTGGGACATTTTCCCTCCTAAAACTTTCAGTAGCTCGGACTACTATTTTTTTGCTGAATCTGGCTATGCAATGTGTGATTTATTTGAAAGTAAAATTCAATATTTGAAGGTGAAACTGAATATTTACCCTTAGAAAGGAACCTTTGTTTGAAACTCTTTTGACAAATAGTCTTGCATGACCTTCATAGGCATAGTTTCCCTAATTTAGGTTAAAATTGCGTGTCGAAGAACGATTACTGGAGACAGTAAAACAACAAACATTAGCGTAATGTTTGTGTAATATTTGTAAATTTTTTAGGACTAGTTTCGATGTCTTAAATACAGAATCATTTTCTTCAGCTGAGACAGCTGAAGAACGTTGTTAAAGAGAAAAACTTGGGTTGTTGTTTAACTTCTTCAATAATAGTTCCCATATTCATTATGACATCAATAAATACGTTCATTCTTCTACTGTTACATACTTTCAGTTTTCAAAGGCAGAACGGTTAGTAACGGTTTTGTACTAATAACATGTTGTGAATACAAATATGTCTGCTTTTCAGTAATGTCTATCAAATCATTTGTATAAAATAAAGTTCTCAAAGAATTCATTCAAATTATTTGTGTGTGGGCTACATGTTTTGTATCCAATTGGAAAATAAAAGCGTTCAGGAGTAGTATCTTCTTTAACGATCTGTTGCCAATTACTAAGTAAGCAATTTTCGCTAATATTACCTAAATTTTCTGACACGTTTTCATCTCTTTCTCCAGAATCACAATATCGGAATATTTTCTTTTTTTCTTCCTTGATGGAATAATGTCGTTGTGCTCAGAATCACTTTCATATTCGCACGTACTATCAGACGACTATCTTGAAATAACACTTCCTCTATCGCATTTTTCACCAAGTTAAATAGTAATTTTGTTTAGTTTTAGCGTCGAAACGAATGCTAAAAACTGAAATCAACGAAACATTAAATCACATGCAACTAATTTGTGCAATGCCAAGCTTTCACAGTGCCTGTGAGGGATATTTCGAGTGCAAAGGTTAAAAACATCGTATTTATTCCTAATCCCTCGAAATCATATTTAATGGAATTAAAAAATTATTTAAATAATACTTTTTGCAAATAAAGCAAACTGTACGTTTACAGTACTTAGTTATATGTAAAATAAATTTTTACAAAATGCATAAAATATATGTTTTTCTGGAAAAAGTCATTTCTTCAACGTCAGTAGCAATATAAACTAAAGTTTTACATCATACAAATGATAAAAATTAAATTATTGGTTAGAATAGCACGATTAAATTTGACACAACTCAGAAGAATAGAAACTTATCCGAAAAAAAAGGATTTCTTCTTTACATCAACATATTTACTGTCATCCTTTGTGCTATGTAGGCACCAAGAAATTTAAATCATATTTTGAAACATTTTCGAATTTCATTTTATGTAGTTTCCCTATGCTAGTTATAACAGAATTACTTAATAAAAGCAAGTTAAAATATTGCCATTGCATTGTTTTCGCCCGGAATTTCTTAAACTGTACTTCGATATGTTTTAAATTCTTTATTTCGCGTTTCTTGAAGCTGTTCTGTTATACGCCCAATAGGCAACAAAGCAAGGGATACTGCGTCAAACCTTCGTAGGAAAAAAATGTAAATATATTTACCACGGGTTTTTACTGTACGTATCATAGATTTTTTTCACAAAGCTCCTTGTGGTACTAGTACCGTGTCCTCTAAGCTTACCAATGTTAAATTAATGGCTGTTTGAAATAAACATGAAATTATGTGCAATTTTTTAATAAAATTAACATCTGCCTTTTTGATTTCCAAAGCTAGTTTAGAATCAACATTTCATCGTTGTGCCAGTTTAACAAAAATGCTATACACGATTTTCATCATATGAATTGTCAAAACCTAGTTTAGACCTGTCTATGTTTATCCAGATTTTTCTCTAAGTAAGTTTTCGAATTTATATTTTGTTCAGTTACTTATCGGCTCCTGAGGCTTGTTGCCTTTTCAGTGTAGCAGGCATTCAAAGACACTTGTTCAATTGTGTAATACGGATTTTGAAAAAGTCCTCCATTTTCTACCTCTAACAGGGATACCTAAGAAAGACCAGAAGAAAACATTTGAGCAGCTGCGTTTTCGTAGAGGACAAGAACAGGTATGAATACTGTGTATAAGTGATTGCATTGAAGAATATTTCTGTTTAATTTATTCAAGTTAATGTCTCTAATTTCTTCCAAATTGGAAAACAACCACACATCAGTATTGTATTTAAAATCATACCAAACGTAAAGATTTTTATGTTTTGATTGCTTTTGAGGGTGAAAAAACTGATGATCCATATTTCAAGTTTTCACTCTTATTTCTGTTTTTATACTTCCGTATATTTTTGCTTTTCCTTTTTATACCTTCATTTGTTTTCATTCAAAATACAGTATTGCGGTATTCATTTCTCCGTTCAAAATTTACTATCATTCGCCCGATGTTTCGTTTCAATATTTTCCTTGCTCGTACTTGCTTCATAGCACTTGAAATATACTGAAGTCGCTATCCAGTTATGATTTTGGCTACCAAAATAATGTCTTCTATTATTCCTACATGCAATAATATAAAACTGAATGCAGATTTCAAATGAAATAATTCCTGATTTTTGTCCTTTAATTAGCCCTTGGGACATCCAGTTAGTTTGTGATATGTTTACGTAAAACAAATAAAGTGTTTCCATGTTTATTCTAACTATACCTTTTTAAGAGGTTCAAAAGATTTTTTCCTCTACACGTAAATGCTGGTACAATGATCATGAACCAGATCAAATATCAACATAAGAAGACTTTGCCTAGGATTTTCTGTGCAACAGTCTTACAAATGTATTTCTGCCAAGGAAGAAAGTTGGCACAGAAGAACTTCATCATTGAATACCTTTACCACCACCGGGTTATGATTAGTTGAAAATGCTACTACCTTTTATGTAGTTTCATCAGCTATGTCAACGCTTATTAATTTTGAAGTCAAACAACAAAAATCAGCGTTATCAGTATTTGACTTCTAAATTAATATTTGTTCAGTGTGTTATTTTAACCTAAAAAATGTCAACGCCTATTTTTTGTGGCCAGCTCCCCATTTCAATGATAGGACCAAGTGACTTACAGCAGTTTCTCACAGTAGCTTCTCACAGCACCATAACAGTGTATGCTTAATATGTACAATGTATTTGTTCATCTTTGCATCTGTACCTGATTATATAGCATATCTTTAATATAACTGTATGCCTAACATGTATCATAATAAGTGTCCCCTTAGTCCCCATCATGCACCTTCTTTCCATGTTCTGGTCCTTATTTCAATGTTCCTCGTTTAGCGTGGTCAGTTGCAGGAGGACACACTACTAAACTCTTTATATATATATATATTAAATTCCATTGACGGGATCTAAAAAAAGCACCTAACCTAATGGGCATAACCCAGTGAAAAAGCTCCTAACTCAGTGGGCCAGCTGTTCCGTCGATGGCGAAAAGAAAGAAAGCTTCTCACAGTCTTCACACTTTAATACATAGATCTGCTTTTAAGAGGTGGCTGCAATTTTATACAGCATATTTCTTATAATTTTTATAACCTTTATTAAAAAGTACTTACTGGCCACACAAATAAATCTCACATAAATTTCAGACTCACAGACACGTACAAAAATATCGCTTAGTTAACCCAAATTACACTATCAAAATTCACCGTAAAGTATCTTCAAATCAACTAGGAATTTGTATGTATATGGAATAAGTCTCGAGCAGCTGCAAGAAGATTTCAGAAATTCTCCAAATTTCGAGCATGAGTAGAAACTACTCCAATGTAAAATTCGAAGGAAGGACGAAGCATCACTTATCAGAGCAGACACGAAATTCATTTTCGAAACTTTCCGAATACAAAATGTAATTTCTTAATTTCTAATCTTTATTTTAATTTATGTTTTTGTTTCTTATTCCTTAATCTTTTTTTAATTTTTATTTATTTTATTTAACTTAAACGCTAGATGATTTCGTAGAGAGGTGCACGTGGTATATTTAGTGATTAATGGTAATGTGAGGTACAGTTTGATAAGAGATGGTCTTCAGCACTGGGCAAGTCTGGCAATGCAGAAGCTGTAGTACTGGTCTTGCTGTTCCAATAAATGTTGGAAGAGGAAACATTTTTAGTAGAATTCAAAAATAAACTTTGTAAACTTTATTTTTTTTTAATTTTGGAGTGATCCTTTTTTAATTTTGAAATTTTGATGCTACTTTGCTGATGTCTGACACTGAATAGACATTGATCGTGAGGGAATCTCACACCAGATTGCTTTCAAATTTGTTTACTCCAAGAGTCAAATTTTGTTTTGTTAAGTTCAGTTCCTTTTCGGTTGGTTCTAATATAAAAGAAGAGCATTTTAACAATAGGGTTCTTACATTAGCAGAACTTACGTTATTTTTCTGGTGAGTTGCTTAAATCCTGACCAATGTCACAATATTATTCGCAAGGTTGGTGTCTTCATTTAGATGTATGACTGATAAAAAACCGAGTTGCTTTTTTTCATATACTCCCATTTTTGTTAAAATAGTTGAATCATTGTTGTTAGCAAATTATCAGAAACTGGGTTTGGGTTTATATGCTAGTGCAGATGTCTTAAAATAGCTGCCCACAAGCTGCATCCGGTCTCCAAAGAAATTTTACATGGCCCACGAGCACCTTTCTGTTATTTATGTGTTCTCAACACGGTGCATATAGATTTAGATACTTTGAAATACAGACTAAAGTTGTGTGCGGAATTGCTGTTTAAGGAAAAAAAGTCATATAATAAATCGATTGGTATCTTTGTAACTTATGCTTGCATGCTAGGCCTCAAGACTGGGGAAACGTTACCATACCAGTAAAAGTACAAAGTATTTCTCCAGTTTTCTTCGAATGCCTTCGTCGTTTAGTGGTCAGCACACTTGACGCGTATTCAAGAGGTCCATGATTCGAGTCCCGGTGAGGGCATTGCTTAGGTCTTCAGCTTCCTGACATCGAAAATAATCTAATAAATCTACAAATGGCGCCAGAACTAAAAAAGGTAATGGATGATGATCATTCTCCACCACTAGGATTCGGCGAATGGGTTCCCTAATCTCCAGTCGCACTTTAAAAGAGGGAGTGTATAAGGTATTTCTCCCGCTTTCTTCGAATACCTTCATGGTGTAGTGGTCAGCGCACTCGAAACGTATTTGAGAGGTCCGTGGTTCGAGTCTGTGAGAGGGCACTGCGTATTTTTCATGACTCGCGTTTCCAAATAACCCAGTGTCTCTACAAAATCAATAAATTTATTTGATCACCCAACAGGTACCATTTCAGTATTCTGGTGTACTCAGTTTTTCTATTGCATTCATCTTTCTGATACACACTAAATGCAATTCTGAATGTTTTATATTTAGCTGTGTGTACGTACGGCAGAAAAAATTTTAACTTGAAGACAAAACCTTCCACAGAGAGAAGGAGAAAATTACAAATTTGGAAAATGAAAAGTAAGTATAGGAAAATAATTGCAGAAAATACAATAGAACACTATTAAAAATCAATAACTGTTATGTATAGATTAAATTTTAAATGCAAAGATGACCAAACTTCACGTGAAATTAACACCACACGGAGCGTCACGCATACCACCAGATTATAGAGGAGTACTCATACATTATGGCCACGTATAGATCTGTATATATGTAAATATTCGGTTTCATATTGAAATTATTTGGTCGTCAACTGCTTGCAAATTCTGCATTCGGGTCGCATGGAGTTTGAACTTAAATCCAATGTGCTATAGGACCAAAGACGAATGCATTAGCTGAAGAGTTTTAATTTGTGGGGCACTAACTATTTAGATTTTATATCCGAAAATTTTGGCAAACCCATCATTTTTCGAAAGTCTTATAAAATGAGTTCAGTATTTCGAAAATGTGAGATAAGCTTTTCTCTGCTTTAAAGAATCCGCTTTTAACTTTTGGTATCATCACTGAAACCTAACTTCAGTAACCAGAGAACGAGTATTATTGAAGTATCCAGTATTATTGGAAAACTTCATCCATTTAAGACAAATTTGGAACTTATTTTTTTTCTTTAGCCGTTCTCTTTTAATTCGTAATAGATATTTATCTTTTATGCTACATGGGACTTATGGGCCGCAGAATGAAGACATCACGTGATACAGAATGTTTCCACAATAAACATTAAAAACCAATTTGCTTTTGTGTCTTTTTATTTCGCTTGCTGTAATTTCTTCTGTTTTTTTTCACTGGTGCTTTTAAAGAAACAAAAACTCTGATTTGAATAACAATTTTGTCTCGTCACGCAATTTAAGGAACTACTTAAGAATTTTTCTAATAAACATTTCACGTCACGTAAGCACATATAAATCTGCCAATTTAAGACAATTTTCCGTTTATTTTAATTTTTATTTATTTACATATACTTCCACATATGAGGTTATATTCTAAAGTTTAGAAAATATTGCAAATATAATGCAAAACATCATTCTACTATACATTATAAACCAAGCTATCTTCAGCTCCTTATAATTTTAGTTGTATCTTTACGCATCAAATTTTAATTACACCTCAATATTAGGTCCGTTCTATGTCCAGCTAACGACTAATGGAAAAATATTATTTTTCTAACACCATTCGTTACCTGTCTAAACTCACAAATGCAGTCAAAGTGAAATGGTGATTTTTATTTAATTTATATTATGTATCGATAGATAACGGGTTGAAAAAGCGTGTGCATATAGTATAATGTATAAGACGCTTTCCTGTTACCTAAAAACCTTAGGTTCATGAATCAGTATACGTAAGTTTCAGTTATAAAAGAATAATCATTTTTAAAATACACCATATACTAATATAGTTACGTACAACGTATCCGTAATACTACTTCTTGTGAGGTATATTCTGGAGCAGATGTTAGTAAACATTATATGCTGCAAAATTTCCTGATTTATTTCGAGACTGATCTGCTTTTCTTTCTGCGTTAAAATACTAAACTACTCACGATGAAATGACGATTTATGACTCTAGTTCTTTTAGTTGCCTAATGTCAGTTTGCCTGATTATGTCGGTTGGATTTCTATTTGCATTTTAACTGAATTAAGACAACTTTCTGTTATCCTTATTCCTTGAGTTTTCCGAGTGAGCACACAGCACTTCTTTTCAGTATCATTCGGAACTAAACGTCGATAAAGACACCCATTACGTTCTAATCCAATGTGGGTACCTTTTCTTCGTTAACTGTTTCTTGGATGTGTTATTTGAAGTCTGAAAAAATTTTTGTGTGTTTCCAGTGCAAACAGAATAATTTACACTTCAGATTTAACCATTTAAAATCTCTGAAGCTCGCTACAATGTATGTTGGTGATAATGCACCTGAAAATTCGGTTTGGCAATGAAATTCTTAGAACAAATCACTAAATGAGAAATGCCTTGGAGCTATTTTGGTTTTATTAGAGGGTCTTTGATATACAAGTATGCGGCGTTAATTAATTACTAGTATTTAGAATCTAAATTATAGAAACATATATTTTTCATGATTAAAATTAAAATTTTAATCATGGAATGCAAATGTTAATATAAATTTGAATATATTTGTTCGCAATTTTTTAAAACGTTTTGCTAAGAGATGTAAATCTGGTATTTACTAAATATTTATTTACTTTCATTATTAATGCATTTCCTTTGCATACTGAAATCAAATGAAAGAAACTATCAGAAATTGTCCTTTAAATGCACAAGAAATTTAAAATGACGTAAATTAACGTTTTTTATACAATGCCTATTTTTATTAACTCAGAAGTGCTAATAGTCTCGAAATCTACTTTTTGTCCCAATCGCTTTTTAAATTGTTCCCCACAAATGTTATTGGATCGTATTAATTTACAGAAGTTAAATATAGAAGCATATAAATATGCATGTAAGTATGTTCCCAGCAATGTAACAAAACGTTGGCACCTAGATCCACCATATTTTGAATACACATAGGCATCTGCCCGAACATGTACACCTTTAAGACGAATTTTGCATTTCAAATTTGCTTTCTGTTTATTTCATATTTTGTACAACGTTAATTAATTATTTTATTACCAAAATCAGCGATTCGAAAGAGAGCAGTGACAATGCTGTTCGAAATAATGCATTTTTATGTCCAACGCGTGAGACTATAGCCATTGGAAAAAATAAATGATCTTCAGATTTAATTTTAAAATGAATTCAGTGGAATTGAATAGTACCAGGATACCCTTACATAACGGACTAACCCTGTCGAAAATTTTGGATGTGCTAAAGAAATTCTAATAATGATTTTAACGGCATCTAAATTATCAGAAATCATACAGAATGTAAGTAATTACAGAAATTTTTCATAAACACTTTTAAGTTATTCTAGCTGGTGATTTAAAAGTCCTCGAGTCATTTTATGAATGTAAATAATAATATCTTACGGTGGCGAATTAACATAAAAACATAATTTAGAAAGTTATGAGATACAACAATTAATGAAATGTAATAAATACAAAGAGTAAAATAGTTGTAGTAATAAATATTGCAAATTTACATAAAAGTGTTTATTTATTGTTACATCCAAAGATATCCTCAAAAACCGCGAAAGAGAATGAACAGTTTTATCGATGAAGTTTTGACTGCGTGGATCTTTAGCATTCTAGTGGATGTATTCTTGATTATGGCTGATGACAGGAGATCTTTAAACATTTTACTAAGTTCTTTGGTTATCTTAGAAATTTCCGTAACGGAATATCATTAGAATTGTAGGCAGTGATTCCGTAATTATATTTTGGAGTTTTATTCTGTCCAACCCGGAATACAACCTGATCTGGGCTGTATGGGAAAATATGGCATCTGAAACGTATGTATTAACATTGATCTTTTTACTATTTTTGTGTCGATTGCGTATTAGAATTTTCTAAAGATAATTGCTAAGTAATAGAGGGGAAATTTTGAAAAAACTCTAAAGTTTCCAGAGAGTTGACACAAACCCTCCTGCGAGAAATTTTCATCGGAGATTAAAACAAATATTCTCATTGCAGATTACAATGCACATTTCTGAAGAGGGATTGAATAATTCGCTGTTATGAGAATGAATGATACCTCTCTTTATCTTATACAGGATGACAAAGATATTAAAGGATATGAACGCGGATATATCATAAATGTTTTCCACTTCTAGCTCATTAGCCATTTCGACCTATTAAAGTTCCTAAGTAATTTCATTAATTAGGCGATCTATAGACCATGGATTTATTTATTTACAAACCAGACTAAATAAGTAAAGTCCTTGCAAGTGAGAATTCATAAGATTCTACTTCTCCGTCCCTTCCAAAAATATTCAAGAAACTGGGCATGAGATAGGAATCTGAATAACTTGAAGAGAAATGGTGAAATGTGAAAAATTGCCGTTTTGACCCAATATGTCTTCCTAAGTGAGATATAAATGCGCTCCATCTCTTAATCACGCATTTTCCTAGTCAAAAATGTAAGTATTACAAGAATGTCAAACATAGTCGCACTACTTGCGACATGAATAATTGCCCTTTTCACTGCACTGATAATGCAACATTTTCGTGGATGGAGCAGGGTAAGTGAGTTAATTAACCAGGAAGTGGTCAAGAAGCCTATGATCAGACTGTCTGTTGACTACTGACTGACGTACAGATTAAGAAAATGTCTATTACTGCAGTAATAGTAGCCAAACTGTCTGTTGACTACTACTTAATTTTTATGACTACTGTTTATTAGTGTATCAGTACATTAATAAAGCGTGTTCCTTATATTCTGATTATTCAAAAAAAGGGGGCATGAATTACGATTGCAGTTTTACCCAATCTACTGCATTCTACAGACTGCCATACGCAAAAGGAAATTAGAATATTATGTAATACTGTTATCTATTGTACATTTTCAGTGGGATATAAATAGAATATTTTTTTAGTATTCAACAAGAAAAGCTAAACGCGATAATACTTTTATCCAAATCTTCTGCCTTCTAAAGGTGGCAGAAGTTTACACTATGCCCCAGAAAAAGGAAAAATGCGATCACAATTTGAACCAAATTAGTTGTTTTCTACAGTCTGAAATAACCTATAAGTTGTCCAAGGGAACACAAACCCCATGATGTAGCAAGGCGTAATAGGGGCATTAAAAAACAGCATGCGATAGAGTAGTTTCAGGTATTGATTTGTTTAGGAGATACGGAAATTCGAAGTCCCATAAAGTCATCTTCAAAAAATGGATGTGAAGCAAAAGATGTTCAAAGTGTGTGGATCAAAGAAGCTGTGGAACAAAGAGCTCACAGTGTGGAGCAAAAAGGGAAATTAAGTACAGATTATGAAATGTCTATTGCGGACATGTAAAACAAGCTCACAGATTCGGGATAAACCGAGATAAAAAAATAACCATAAAAGTATGATGGAAGTCCTTTCGTGAAATTCTGTCTCACAGGCTAAAGCACTACCACACTGTAAGTAAAAATGTTTCCTGTAAACACAAGTTGAGGTGATATGCACACATACCAGACTTCATTCTTTACGATGTAGAGTGAAAGATGAAATACATATCACTTTGTTACAAAATATATTGCTTTACATTATTGAACGATGTAGACAACAGTGAATAAATACCATGTATGTCGTTCCTGCATAGTATATTTTATAAAACGTACTTAAATAGACGATAGTTTTGCATCCTTTTGTTATGTATTATCTGATATGTTCAAAGATACCTGATGTCGTTCGAATGTTGTCAAAGATAATTTGCGAAGTGAGCTTCCTCGCAGTTTTCGACGCCTTCTTGTGTTGAATCCATTTTACATGAGTACATAAGAAGTAATCAATGAGTTGTCAGGCGATTGCAAGCGATCTATAGACAGATGTAACATGACTGAGAATATGTTTTGGGAGTCTCTAATTTGTCTAGCCCACAGGGGGATGCTACAGCATTTTTCTATAGTTACATAATTTCTGACTGAAGCTCCATGCTGAAGATATTCCAAAATTGTTTTATTTTTCAGTATCTCCTGAAGACAATATGTAAGATTCTTGTGTTTATTTAAAGAAATCCTCTATCGTTTACTTTAAAAATATAAATGAATAGTTTTAGCATAGGTCATATAGTATTTTTTCATGAAATGCAAAAACGTTTGTGCTTTTCTTACTGCATAGTTACGTCAATCTATCTATAATTACTAATTGATTCTTAATATGTATACATCTATATTTACTGTTACTGCATTACTACATTATAGTCTTCTAGGAATTCCCATCCCTCCTTTTCTCTTAGATAGTGTTCATGTGATTTGCCATAGATTGCAATTATGTGCATGTGGATCCCGGTATTAGAAAATCGAAACTAATACTGACCCTCGAAAAAATGTAAAAATAACCGGGTTATAAAATATAACGTGTTCTCTAGCAAGAATGTTCTGTCTGATATGTAATACTGTTAAATCTTTATCTTTCTTTATGAAAGATTGTTTTCTAACATTTAGCATTGATAAATGTTTTCGTTTTAAATATCTAAAATTTATTCAGGATTGAGTAAAGGTGATTTCAGTCATTTTCAGTTTAGAGAAGGACGGCAATCAGTGTATTGAAAGAAGACGTGAAATATGGCCTTAGCTATGCATAATACAGCTATAAACCCGGCTACTTTTAAAAATTCTAAAAAGTCACTCTCTGAGAGCAGCGAATCCTTATGCGTTTTGTAAGTTAAGAGCACAGACATATTGTTATACAGTTTCGTACCATAAGCTTCTGATAAGGAAGATATCGAATATTCTCTGAAGACGTTTTCTAAATGTGAAGTTTAGGTTCTATAATATATCTTTTTCAAGAGTCAATACAGTCTGCTTTCCACTGTGTATAATTTATTTTGCATTTATGTCAAAACGTTTGATTTTTGTATGAACAATGTGGACCACTGTTCCTTAAGTAAATAAATAAAATTTATTATAAATTTAATCTAAAGAAGCATAATCAATTTATGCAGTATTTTTTTCTTTCGATGAGTGGAACACCGCAATTCTTCGATCCCCTGCAACGAAACTGCCGTTTGCTTTCTATTTCTACGATAAGGATTTTATTCAGACAAAGTAAATATAAATCCTTAAAAAAAGAAACAAATCCTTAAAGAAATCTTTTCATTGATCTGAACACAATGGTCTCAAAGAGAGAGAATGAAGATAAAAGGAAAGCGAATCTTACTAGCTGTATTCAGAGACTTGATGTTGCATCTTCTGTTTGATAAAGCCGAGGAAATGTTTTGAATTTGTTTCTTTTACACATCTCATGTCCTAAACGATTTTTGTTTCTTTAATAGATGAGTTATCAGAATTTATTAACTTAAGAGAAAGAATCGGCAATCTTTAAAATTCAGTTATAACGTAACTCTTCCAATAGATTTTAACATTAAAATTAATATAAGAAACAATAAAGCCCGAAAAATTATAAATTCTTCTTCTCTTTTTACTTAATTGTACGAAATAAGAAAAGAAGCATTATAATCACGAAAAATTTCGGGTATCATATTTCAACGAATATATCGACTTTGACCGCTATCGAATGCAATTTAACGATGTTTTTGACTTAGGACTGTTATAATATGCAGATGTGCACCTCCCTTTTTGGTTGCAAACGGCAGCAACAAAAGTGTAAAACAAAGTTAAATACACACACATATGTATGTGTATATATATACCCATTCTGTTACTCGGCTCAGTGAGTCACTCTTCTTTAATCTTATATGTTTGTAAATTGTGCATTTGTTGCTTCAAAATTGATTCAATTATGTTGTTCTTATCTTCCGGTTAAGGTTCTTATGTTATAGTTGTAGAATTATGAACACTTTAATTGTTGTTTAAGTGCGGCTAAGGCTAATGTTTTTGCCATAGCAGGCACATTTGTTTGCATTTGAAACTTAGCAAAATAGTGGATTTGTTGACAATCTAAAGAAATTAAGCTTCGCAACAACAAAATAACGTCTTCTTTTATTATTACGAATTACATTATGCTTTATCCATTCTGGAATTTTCATTTAAGTTATTAAATTATCCCATATATTGACTCAGCATACCGTCCACAACAAATTCAGTTTCTAGACCTTCAATGTCTTTTTGCCAAGGGAGACCAAACGTAAATTTTCAGTTTTGCGCACCGAAAAGTCTGCCGAATGGCTTGTATTTAGTGATTTATGTTTTTCTATATCTTTAAATTTTTAATATAGATATTTTAAAGTTTTATTTATTTTTGCCTTGTCGCAAAGTGAAAACTGAATTAATTGAATAAGAAATATATCCCTAGTGAAATTCGAGGAAACGATTTAAATGAAAGGCAAGAAAAAATGTGTAACATTTAGTATTCCGTACAAGGAAGTCATGTGGTGTATACATCAGATTTTTTTAAACAAGAATATCACGTCCTACGAATAATTACAATAAAATCTTCATTACTGAAAATGCAAAAAAATTTCAGTTACATGCATGCATTTAAACTCGTTACTAAGGCGTGCTCCTAGCTCAGAAAAGCAGAATTGCTTTTCTAAACAACGGTGCTTTATCTAACATTAAACTGCTCATTTTGAGTATGAAAAAATAAAGTTCTTAAATTACAATAACATTAAATTAAATCAGTTAGGTAAATGTTTAAAGCACTACAGTATAACACGGTCTTATGTCTGTTGTATAGATATCTTAAGTATTATTTTACAGTGATTAATAATTTTATTAATTTATAGTGAATAGTGAAATTTTAATGTTCATGTTTGAGACGTAATTCTTAATTTATACTGTTAATTAAATTTCTTTTATTTGATTTGGGTAAAGTTCTTCAAGCTGGCAGAAAAGCTTATACAGCAATAGTCAGTTTTTGCGTTCTTACGGGCGGAGAATTTCGTGGTCAAACGTCGGCGACCAGCTGCATTTTTTTGTCCACTTATCTTGCGGGGGCGAACATGTGTTTTCCTCGTTCAAAGGCGATCGGCTCTAGGGGCGCCGATTCTTGATAGAATTATGGGGGTACAAAAATTTAGGATTTGTCTGAAGAGTCGTATTTTTAACCGATTTACGGTGTAAACATCTCTTGGTTTTGAGCTTGAAAAATAGGGGCCTGTCACTGTGAAAAGATACCAATGATTTTCTTAGAATTCTGGTTGGCATTTATTGGTTTGTTCCTAGTGGTTAGAGAGGGTTACTGTTTTGTGCAGTATTGGTGTGATTTTAAGCGTCGCGATGTTTTAAATTTGGTCGCTCTCGTGGAGGGACGGTTTTGAAGATTTTGTCTGAGTTTCGACGAGAATTGGCCCGAGAACGATGCGGGCTCCATCATATCGTCGTCGGCGAATCTTTTTGAAGGTCTGCGGCAATGTCCAATTCTCACTGATGATTTTTCCCTTCAGAAAAATGCGGATTACTGTGGCTTGCATTTATCTTTATTGAGAACATCATTGAGATATCGGTGGACATTCTTGTTAAGTTGGATCTCTTTGCTCGCAGAAGGTCTCTATCCATGAGCAAGTTTTCCCCAACAGGTGGTTTAAGTTGGTGAGGTATTGGAAAAGAAAAATTTTTGAACTTCTTTTACTTGCGTTTCGTAGACAAATAGGGAAACGAAATCTGGACGGGAATCCTTTCTCCACCGTGAGTTGATAATTTTTCGATTTTGTATTTAAATTCTATATCACAATGTGTCCTCAAACTTATTGCCTTTAACTGATTTAGGATTTTGTGAAATAGATTATTAGGAAGAAAAGCTTCGTCTTTCACCTTAACGAACATTGATTTAAAATATTTCTATATGTTACGTGAGCTTAAATGCTTGAGTAACTTTCTAAAATTAATAGAAATTGTAAATTGTTTCATTAGTGTACGTTTCATTGATTTTGGTAGGATTTGAAAATATTTAAAGAATGAAAAATTGCTTCAGACTACTTAAGTATGGTTCAGCGATAATTACGAAATTAATGTAAGGTACATAATTAATAATTTTGGATACAATATTAATCATGGTACGGATTGTCACATGAAACATCGTGAGTAATTTTTAGTAAATGTTTTTAGGGGTAGCTATTCTGAATGGATAATATTTGGAATATTAAATAAATGTTTTTTTATTGATTTACTATTGTATGTTTTTTTATTTTGTGGTCTAGTGTAGGTCACCCATGTGATCTTTTCGAAAAACATGGTTAAACTTCCATTCGAACATGGGTAGTTTATTGCGGGCGTAGGACAAATTAATGATGTTAAAACTATACCATCAGATTTATTTTAGCTGAACTGGTGTATTGACTTCTGAGAGTAAGAAATTAATTTTTTTCTGGTGTTTTGAATTGTTCTGTGTGTTATACTTCAATGAAAAGTGTTTGTAGCTATCTGTAAGGTTGTATTGAAATTTATGGTTTACAGGAAGCAGAGCTGTTTTAGTTAGTTTTACTGCGAGATAGCATGTTGATGATTTTGTGTTAGTAATGCATTTTACATGATTAATAGTCTTTTGATTTAAACAAAACACCAGGGAGGATAATTTCATTTCTTATTGATTTTAAGAGTTGAGAATTGATACGATAAAACTTAATTTACTGTGTTGAGGATTTATGAAAATTTAATCTAGATTAAAGTAATTAGTTTCAATCCCCAGTCTCTTTGAATTGATTTTATGAATTTCAAAATATTTTTTATGAGAACTTTAGTATTGAAGTTTAGTTCGTTATGGCACCAAGAGAGATTAAGATCGCAGTTAAAATTAAAAATTAAAATAAAATCCGTAAATGTTTGCGGTCCAACATGTCCATTGCATCAATACCACCTTTCAGATATTGCCTGCATGCTGCAATACTTCAGTTGCAGATTTGAATTTCCTGGTATTATACACGATGGAGGAAACGTAACGACTGACTCACATCCATCTCAGCTAGCTGTTGTGGAGAACATCGCATCGAGTTTTATTATTCAAAATTCCGAATTCCACTTTCTTTCTTTCCAGCGACAGCGAGGCAGCCGATCCACCTGGTAGTTAGCACATCGGCCAATTAGCCCTATCTATAAAGTCTGACTCGTCTTTTTTATTTTCACCAAATATTTTCACCATAATTCCGTTTTGTTATAGACATATACCACGCCATTTCCGTCTTAGATGTACATTTTCAACTGCAAAATTGTTTTAAATGACACAAAGATTCCTGTTTTGACATTTTTCAATTTAGAGAAATGAATTTTGTAAAAACTGCGAATTCTTAAATTTGTATACGCTTCTCCCGTCTTTATTCTTACATTTAGGAAAATTTTGTATTCGTTATAAAGAAAAAAAATCGCAAAAGTTTGACACCCATATCACAAAAATTGACTACGACATTTAATTTCAAAATTTGCAACATTGGGTGTAATTTTGAATTCACATTTAGGGGTCAGTTAATAAAAAAATTAAAATAATTCGTTGATTTGGTTTCCCTCCAATGCCATTCCTTGATATTTTTTTGTGATTTACTAATAACCTCATTTATAATTTTGCTACATTTAGTATTCTGAAAGAATTTACGCGGAAGTAATGAGTATATTTTCGGAGGCAAGTGGTTAGGGGAGCCGACTGCGATACTGAAGGGCCCCGGTTTCGAATCTCGGTGAAAGCATGCATTTAACTGTCCGTCCCTTCGAAGCAAAGGTGGCCCATAATGAAGTGACCACCACATCTGGCGTGGCCAAACCGAAGTCGGCTGAGGGCCCGCCATTAAAAAAAATTCTCTCACGAAGTTTTATTGCTTTAAAATAATAATATGCTAATCATAAAAATTTATTAAGGTGTAAATATGTTTCATACTTATTAACCTGGGAGCACACGTGCTCATAATAAGCACACAAGCAAGCGCGCTGAGTCCAAAAGACCCGAATCGTGTTTTTTGAAGAAAATATTGTAAATCTTCAGAAAATCTGTTACAAGCATGCCAATAATAAATTTTATGATCAAATGAAAAAACTATGAACTTTAAAATTTTTAATTCCTCCAAATGCTTTTACGAAGCAAAATTTCTCAAATAAATAGAAAATATTATTATATATTAGCATAGGAAAAAAATAATATATCTGCACTCTGTATCGATTCTTATTTTCTTTATTAGCGCTATAGCCACAGAGAACAAATGCAAGAACGTATTGAAGAAAGTTTTTTCTTGTGTTCTAAAACAAATATTTTTCACATTCAGCGAAGCGCGATGTCGATTTTCTGCGCTTTTTAGCTTGGCAAACACTTAATCTTTTTTTTTTCATTTTTTATCTTCCGATAATTTTTCCGATAAAATATTTTATGCCATTCTCCCTCTCGTTTTCAGAATCTGTATCACTGTCTGAAACAGTATCCTGTGAAATAAGAAGTTCATGATCACTTCCATTCTCACTTTCTTCAATACGTTCTTCGCCAGTTGATACATCTACAAACTTTTGCAAATTTTCTTCGTTGTAAGATAAATTACGCGACATGTTCGCCAATTTCTATATTATCACAAATCATATGTAATACTAACACGAATATGCAATTTGTAATATTACATATGTAATAGTAACAGGAATGTAAACTATTGTAGACATTCCCTCCTCATATGTAATAGCAACACTAATAGGCGCGCTGGACCTAAAAGACCAGATGCGATCAAAATCAAAACTCTGAATCAAAGACCGAGCGAAACAACTTCGTAAATATAAAGAGGGCGACCTAAAACACCACTACACTGGACATCTGGTGTCCGACGAAAACATCGCGGCAAAAGCTTCGTGGACGAAAACGTCGCGAAGAAAGCAACGCAAGGGGAAAGCATCGTAGTGCAAAACATCGTGGAAGAAAAGGAGAGATAAAACATCACAGCTTTAAAACATCGTAGTCGAAAATAAAGCGATTCAAAAACTTCGCAGTTTAAAAATATCGTGATAAAAAATAAAGTACCTACAAATCATCGCATGACGATAACATCGCACAGAAGGGTTTAGAGGTTTTAAAAGTTGTAAATGCATTTTCTCATAATGATTTGGGAGCACAAGAAAGAAAGAGAAATTTAGTTCTCTGTTTCATAATTTTTAATGAACTCATAATTTTTTGTTGAAACAATAAGAAGGAAACTTAAACATTTAAAAATCAAAAATGAGTAGAAAATGAATGCAACTTAATTTTGAATTTACATAGTTAATTAACAAAGGTCATTAACAAATTAACCTTTTTTTTTATAAAATTTTACTGATAATTTTTTATCAAAAATGCAGTCTAAAAATTCTTAGAAAAAAGACGATAAAAATCTGCATAAGGGAACCACTGTAAAAATTGCTTAGTTAATTATCAAATTATTTTCTTTCACATTTATTAATCCGATATTTTTAGTGAAAATTATATTTTGTTTTGTTTCCGTTCATTCTGAAAGTCTCGTTAACATTTTCATGCACAACATGCAATACATTTTTCGGATGTCAATTTGTTAGTTATGACGAACATCAGTTAAATGAACATCAGTAT
This sequence comes from Stegodyphus mimosarum, assembly GCA_000611955.2. Classification (NCBI taxonomy): domain Eukaryota; kingdom Metazoa; phylum Arthropoda; class Arachnida; order Araneae; family Eresidae; genus Stegodyphus; species Stegodyphus mimosarum. The sequence continues at coordinate 148,331 of KK114566.1, forward strand.
GAGATTTGGAAAGAGCATATGTGCAGTGTTATTGTCATGAGATAATTTGTAGGTTATCTTATTTTTTACCACCGTTTTACCACTGTATTTTCGACGACCATGTTTTTAAACTGCGAAGTTTTTGAATCGCTTTATTTTCGACCACGATGTTTTGTACCACGATGTTTTCTCTTCGCTTTATTTTCTCTCACGATCTAGAACATGTTTCTAAAAATAATAATTCATTTTAAAAAAAATATATTGATCAGTATTTTCCCCAATATTCTGCATAGAAATACCTGTCAAGAAATCTCTTAACATTAAAACAGTTTTGGGATGATATTTACTTTTACTTGCGTATAAATGCAGGCATTTCATTCTTCAACATATGCACGGTCTCTGAATATGCTTCGCAAATTTTCTATCAGGTATCTTGGTCAAATTTGTATCGTAAGAGAGTCAATGTTTCGCTTTTCATTTTCTATAACCACTACAAAACTTTTTTAAATATAAATATAGGGACGGGAAGAAGGTTTACAATGTTAGATTTTGTAATTTTTACAAAGATGCTTTCTTTGCATTTAAATATGCAAACAAATAAATATTTTTGTCATTTAAAATATTTTTGTCGCTGAAAGTACATGCCTATGCTCAACGTTTGCAAAACTAAAGGCCAAGTAAGGACTTTTGCCGGCACCTTGGCTTTTTTATGTTTAAACTTGCTTTATTTTTATGAATATATCAATGAAGCCTTTGTTGAAAACTCGTAAATTTAAAACATAAAGTTTAAAGAAACTGTTTTACGAATTATTATTTGGCTTGTTTAAATAAGATTACATCTTTTCCTAAGCTATCCTCCGCTGATAGGCTTTTTCAAATACTAAATTCAAATTCATGTCTGTGTAAACAATTCTAAATGTAACATTTCTTTCGCAAATGAAAAATATTTCATAAACATTTATTTTCTTTTAAAAGTCTCTAATTACTTCTTTAATATCTTAGATAGTATCTGAACATGCTGATCAAAAGTTGTCCATTTTTTTAAATGGCAGAATAGTGTATAAATGCAGAGTTTACATATTTGCTGAATGTATGTGACAGACTCATCATAAAGTTATTTATTGAAGAACTAATCAAAATCGAGTGTTAAAGTAAATTAGAGAAGTTCATCACTAGAATTTATTTTTAGCACCATGTTGAAAATTAGAATCAGCATTTACATATAAATAAATGCTCTTCTGTGAGTACATTTTTTTCCTTTTTTTTTGTTGCAAAATTTAGCATTTAGTCTTAATGGGGCAATCGGAACATTGTTTAGTGCTTCGATTGGTACTCCATTAGCACTATTTCATCAATGTGTTTCAGGATATTTATAATAGAACATTGCCATCATATATATGCGTAATGTACTCCCTTTGCTGACACGAGAAATACGTGCATGGAATTTATTGATTAGTGAACTATAACGGAAGTTATATGGAACTGTTATCATCATCATGATTAATATCATCATCTCTTTAAACAGGAAAGTAATCGAAAGAGCAACTTACAAAAATATACTTACAGACATCATCCTTAATAGTAAGCGAAATCAAAAATTCAGGATAGAACGCCATACATTACCATTAAAATAACGACTTAGGAATTGTTTAATATTTCTTTTCATGCAGAAGTATAGAAAACATTATGTACAGAAAATTTAAGTGGACATAACTAAAATACTTACATAGCTCTGAAACGCTCATTTAATCTGACGCTTTGAGCAATTTTTTTGTCGAATGCAACGAAGTCTAAAATGCGATTCTTAACTCTGTTGAAATGCAAGCCTTAAATTACCTTCCAGCAATGTATGATTTTGCAAAATTGATGAATTACTCCCTGCATAATTCATGAATTCGCAAAGAGAATTTGGGGAAACTTACAGTCTTGCAGAAGGACGTCATTTCATAGCCTCTAAAAGTCCATATTTCCAACTTAATCACAAGTAGTGAATAAATATTTTAATGTTTATGTATGAATCTTTTAGTTCTTAACATACACCAGAGTACTCGTAGATTAAAATACACTCAATTGAGCCCACATCATCCAAGAAGTGAACCAAATTATTCTGAATAAAATAACTATGAAAACAAATGAAAGTTAAACTAAAATATTATATAGTCCTCTCTTCTTAGCATTTGGAGCAAAATTTCTGTTTATTATTATTATCAAACTGAACCACCGACTTATAACTTTACCTTTACAATGTGTTTCGTCATCATCGTTATTATGACTAATATTCGAACAGTTCAGTTACCTCTGTTTACTATCATTGAACTAGTAGTGTGACATCACCGCACTTCCGGGATGGAAGACGTGAGACAGTTTGTCTTTTCAAGCGTTCAATAAAATTTAACAATTAAATTTCATGTTAAAACTAGGACAGGATTAATGTTCAAAAGATCAACATTACAGCATTATTTTCCAGAGAGAAAACTCTCTATACACGCCCAGATGCATATTTCAATCTCAGCATCTCTACTCATTTTAACTTCTTCCTGCTCATTAACGTATAATGTAAATGCCACCTTGAAGATGTTCCACGCCCATTCTATGAGTATTTTCCCCTTTCCTCCTCGAGGAAGACTACCCACCAACTAAGGAACAGATTTTGCTTTTCATTCTCATGGGAAAAAACTGGTTAACTGCAAACACATGTTGTGAGGGCATAGCTAAATTCCTAACCTTTTCGGAAGGAGGTATTCGGAGAATTGCAGGTTAGCCCATAAATTACATCTCCTGAGTCAAATAAACGTCAATAATTTAACGAACAGAAAACGTAATTAATCACAAACAATCCTGCATTGAGCACTGTGGATTCAAGTAATTTTACATTGAGGCAAGTGTCAAACAAATTTATGAAACCTGAACCTAAATCAATTAGGAATGCTTAACAAGAAACATTTTCGGTACATTTGAAAGACTGGTTATTGCTTTTAGATAATAAAGCTATACTGATACTAAGGGCTGCCTTATTTCCACACAGTCACATACAATTTTACAGTTTTTTTTTAGTCCGAAGGGGCTTTGTCCCTGAGGCTCTTTTGTTTTCTTTTTGCGAATTTCCATCGAATCACTCTGAATGTCCCTTTCGCTTTTCAGATTGTTGCCACCAAATGCCCTGTATTATATTTGAAGAAATTAAATGATGAAGAATTTGCATAAATATATGTATGTTTCTCGCATTGAGGAGATAAAACAACGGTACTAGAGCCATCCAATTTTGAATGACGTAATCCTACTGCTAATATGAGCATTTGGAAGCCCAAATTTGAAATTTGGAATTTGTTTTATTATCGATTTCCTATTTTGAGAAACGTTAACGAATTTTTGATTACCGAACTCCAGAATTTCAAAGCGAGCAATGGCAAAATGGTATAGAAAAAAACATTTTTATCTCCAGCACGTGAGACTGTATATCGAAAATTCTAAAGATATGAAGATCCTCAATTTGATGATCAATATGATGATCCTCAATTTAAAATTATTCTGCTATATTGCTCTTGAATTTTATGGTTTAACTGCGAAGAACATGATGAAACCCTCAGATTTAATTTTTTTTAATCAGGTGAGAGAAATTTTCCTTTACTCTTGTTAACTGTCTTAACTGACCTAATCAGAAAACGTGCATGAAGTTTCTTTAACGTAGAAGCGTATGATTTCATGTGTTTTGGTATAGGTCTTGAGCACCACACAGGATAAAGTGCAGCTTTGCCAACTCAGCCCTAATTTTCAAAGGTGCACTGCAAGAGACGGGCATGAGAGTATTGCACCTTTCTTCCTCTTTTGTCAATCCACTCGACAGAAAGTTCGATTTGGCTGTGTCCTCTATGCCGCACAGATAAGATACATTATAAAAATATCCATGCTTTTATCAGGATTCAAACCCGAACCCAACGAAAGATACAGCAGCTAAGAGCACTAAGCACTAGCGATCAGAGCGGCAATTCACTTTACTAATCTGAATATTGAGTTATCTTTAAAGTACGTATTTAATAGTGAATATGTACATACGCATTTAAACACTTTTAAATTATAATGAATTTTTAAAAAATGCTATCTTAACTACATTTATTTAAATTTAAAAATAAAATCTTATTTTTTTAAAATCGATTCGATTGTAGTCAGCACTAGGTATAGATTTCTAAACGTTTTTCTCTGCTTGCTGTTGATGACCACAAAATTATGTTAAAATTCACGTTTCACTTGTCTTTCGCTATTGTTTATTTGTTTTATAATACATGCATGTAAATTTTAGCATTGATATATATTAGTTGAGAATTCGCGTGCTTGTCAATGACACCAAAGACAAAAATGAACACCTAGTTAATCAAAATAGTCATATTCGTCTGTGTTCTTACTTTTCCTAAAGTTCGCTAGCTAAATTGCTATTTTAGTTGAATATTTACCGGAATGCCTGTGATGTAAATAAAATCGCATGAGATGTAAACAAACATATTTTTTTTTTGATGTTTGTATTCTTCCATTTTTCTAAAGCACGCAATACATTTGAGTCTATAAAATCTATAAACGTTTGGGATAGAGTGTATATGATTTTACGCTACATTAGACATTAGAGAAAAATGGGTATTATATTACGTGTTAATATAATAAATGCAGTTGTGTAGGTAACGGATATGCTTCTTTTAGCCAAATAAAGCCTTAGCAAGAAATCTAGAGATGACTTAATAACAACAGAGACGTACTCATTAGAATTAATCCTCAGAATCGTACGAACGTATTTTGGGAATACAATTGCAAATTCCTTGTTACTCGCTCTCTATGACGTATTTAATGCTGTTTATTAGTTTACTTTTATAGCAACAGCTTTGATTATTTACTAATATATCGATGTATGCTTTTGTAAATATTCGAATTTATTTGAATGGCATTGTTCACATATTACTGTTATTTTACTTATTTATTTACATATTCATTGATTTAGGCAAGGTGTCTTTTTATCTAATTGAATTCTTAGCCATATATTGTGTTTTTAAAAGTTTCTTTTTTCTACGGAATTGTAGATCATGTGATTCTGAATACCTGACTAACTGTTAAAAGCGTGATAGTGTGATATCTCTTTGAATGCCTTGAGCATAAATAAGCAGAAACAGCTAAAATACATTGTGGAAAGTATTGTTGCAATTCACATTCAAATGAGCTCTTAATAGGGAAATTGTAACGAGTATGAACAAAAACGTAGCTACTATAGAAGAAAGGTTCTTAAAAAAAGTTATAGAATATAAATCAAGATGCCATCTACGTCAATGAAGAAATTTCTAGAAGCTGTTCTATCTGTAAACGGCACCCCAGCTCGGATTTAAAGAACCCTGTTTCCGCTCATTTTACTATGAAGGACACTGCGACTCAATCTTCTCATCATCAAATGCTCGTAGTGTGATTAAGTAATAATCCAGAATGTGTACAACGTTCGATAAAAAAATGATTTCGAGATCAATTTAATTTGAATTCGCTGTAAGATGTTTAAAACTGACTGCATCTATCCGAAGATAAAAGGCAGATTTCTTCAGACTCTTTCTTCCGAAAAATGACCAAATTCTTATCTTCTATTAAATGCTCGTAAATTGCCCTTCGAAGAATAGCTTCAAGAAATGTATCACCGAACTTCAGATTCAGCGGAAAATTAACAAGAAAGTCAGTTCACGAACTAAAGATAGCGATAAATGTTGGCTCATTTCGGGATTCGATAAAAAAATGATTTCGAGATCAATTTAATTTGAATTCGCTGTAAGATGTTTAAAACTGACTGCATCTATCCGAAGATAAAAGGCAGATTTCTTCAGACTCTTTCTACCGAAAAATGACCAAATCCTTATCTTCTATTAAATGCTCGTAAATTGCCCTTCGAAGAATAGCTTCAAAAAATGTATCACCGAACTTCAGATTCAGCGGGAAATTAACAAGAAAGTCAGTTCACGAACTAAAGATAGCGATAAATGTTGGCTCATTTCGGGATTTTAGTCGTGACATTAAAGGCCCTTTGAGACTCCAGTAACGAATTGATGCTATTAGGCATCTTTATTTATACAAGAAGCATAATACGTAGAGAAGCATAAAGATTTGAAAAGTACTGCAACGTGTTCCATTAAAATTGAAAATTGACAAACTAGTTGTATTTCCTAAAACAACACTTTTTCATCTCTGAAACGTATGCTGATTTTGTTTATTAGTATGTGAAAGATCATAGTAATTAAAGGTAACGTATGAAGACATTTGTTAGTTATAATTAATTAATAAGTTAATTGACACCAGAATTTGAAATACACAAATTCAAATGGTGTGAAAAATGTCTCTAGGGAGCTGTGGGACTACAATACTGTGGCCGTCAAACAATTCGGATGAAAATAACCAAGTACGGCTGTCAAACTAGTTTCAATCGGTAGGGCAAGTAAATGTAACATAAGAATATATATGTTAGATTTTCTTCAGACATTAGTGAGAAGACTAAACAACATTCGTTTCATAACATGGGCTTTAGGAGCCGACACCTGAAGCAAGTCCGCCTGATGAATGCATAAGACAGAACACTGCAATTTTTGATGCACGGAAGCATTGTACATTAGAAGTCATAGAATGTCCTTCGTGGCGAGAAAAGATTAATTTGACATGACGAGTCTCGTTTCGAGCTGTTTCAAACAGATGTATCTGTGTGCGATAAAACACTAAAGCCATCCTATCCTCTTATCAACAAATGATTTCATAGGATGTTCCATAATACCCTGCTCGCCACCCAAATTGCAACACCAAGAAAAACAAGAGATATCGCAACAAAATTTATTTAATAGATAACATGTTGACCAAGTATCAAATGATTAAATTTATAGACTTCTGTGAACTGTGGTTCCTTACAGAATCAGTAGCCAAAGTAGCCGCTATTGTTGGAGACCACGGCTGCCACACACCACGACATTGATTCAAAAAGACTTTGAATATATTCTTGGGGTACACCAGACCAAGCATCTTCCACACGTTGCCAAAGTTGGTCTGGTGTGGCAGCTTAGGATGAAATCTGGGTCAATCGTTCAGCAACCATGGACCACATGTTTTCTATCGGGGAAGGATCCGGAGAGCGAGCCGGCCAGGGTAGCAATTCAATCTGGCGAATGACGAAGAACCCTTGGACAATGCGTGGCACGTGTGGTCGCGCATTATTCTGTTCATATATGGCTGTGGGCAAGCCCTGAAGGAAAAAAAGGACAACTGGCTCCAAAAACTCGGAGATGTAGCGCTAGCTGTTTAAAGTACCGGCAATGCGTACTAGAGGAGAGCGAAAGGGATATCCAATACCGCCCCATACCATAATACCCAGTGCAGGACCAGTGTGGCGGTACATAACGCAGCTGTTCAGCATCCTCTCTCCACGGTGTCTCCACACTCGAATCCGACCATCGTGGTGTTGCAGACAGAAGCGTGACTCGTCAGTAAAGACAATTTCATTCAATTCTGCAGTCCACATCCTTCTTTCATCGCAGCATTGGCGGCGGAGACATCTGTGGTTCTGTGTCATGGGTAGACGAAGCAATGGACGTCTTGCGAACAGACCACTCTTCTGTAAACGACGTCGAATGGTACGCGCAGACACTGGATGATGCGTTGCAGACTGAATGTGCTGTGCTATGGTCGTGATGTGATTGAGCGATCCGTCATTGCCATGCGCACAATGTTCCTGTCATCACGTGAAGTAGTGCACTGAGGTGGATGCGACTGAACATGTCGGTCCGTCTTACCCTCCTGCATCCAACGGTCACATATCTGCATTACAGTTGTTTGGTTTTTTCCAACACTACTACCGATTTCCCTGAAAGATCATCCACACTTTCGGTAGGCCACTATCCTTCCTCTGTCGAACTCGGATACTTGATCAAACGATGATCGCTGTTTACTACGAGTCATAATTGATCTTTTTTTTTGAAGAAACCAGAAGAAAAACACAATTGTCGAACTTGAAATAATCGAAAACTCCAAGCCTTAAATAGCGCTTTGAAGTGGCACCACAGGCGCGCGTGATGTGAGTCTGCGCTGAAATTTTGCATATTTCACCTCCGTTAATGCATGTTATAAATTTCATGTCATTTGAATGCTTCCTTCAGGGTGTTGCATTTACGGTGGCCAGCAGTGTAATAACAGTGTGATGTAACTCACATCCAGCGAGACCATGTAACGTTTGTATCTGCGAACGTGTTGGACAGATAAACGCTGGGTTTGCATCGTTTCCCACGAGCTAACAATTCCTCTTTTAAGTTCATTCCAGTGCGTTTAGCTTCTTCCATCAGGAGAATGCGCTGCATCACTAATCTAGAAGCATCAAAAGTTGATTAGGGGAAATCACACTAGTGTTTGTGGTCTTACCGCCAACTAACGCCATACAACGAATTCAGAAATTAGTAACCTAGATATACTTCAGAATTGTGGACTGATCTCCAGGAAGTACTAATTTCATTGTCTTCAAAACGCCTCTAGAAGCTCTTAGAGTCTATGTCTCATTATTGCTCTTCAGTTCTATGCTATTGAAAACGACCTACTATTCTGAAAATCGGAATTCATACGCACATCAAACAATAGAAAAACTGTAATCTAAACGTTTTAATGGTTTTTTTATTACAGTATACTATAACTTCTGCATTTTCGCAAAGTATCTATATTACAAGGTAAGAATCTATTACATAGTTAATTTGATACAATGATTGACTTCAGTATTGGTTTATAGTGCTCGTAACAGTTGTTTTGATCATAAAGATTATTCCATTAACTCAGATATAAAACATATGTAATCTTTGAACGTTATTCGTGAATCCACCTTTTTCCCGTGGAACGTTTCAGACAGAAAGTTAAACATTCGTTGTAAGAACCACTTAAATATCATTTTTGACAAGGAATTCAATATATCTGGATCATACATGTGAAACTGTGTCTTATACGCAAACGATGTTCTCCTTGTAAATACGTGGCATGATTTATGTGTTAGTTTATCTTACATTCTTGATAGATTGTTGTATCCGTATCATAAACTAGTGAGTTGAAACTACTGTTATGAAAACATGTTACATGAAATAAAATTTCAAATAGATTAATCAGTTTAAATTTTAGAGCTAAAAAATAAATTGACGTCTACTTTGCCTGTCAAAGTAACAAGGACATATTTAAATGCATTGATTTGTTCATAACTTAAAGAGAAATAAAATGAAAGCTTAATCAAATAAATGCTTAGATTTTTAACGTAATAATCCGTGACACAGATTCACACTAAATTTTTAGATGTTATTTAGTGTCCAAGGTTAGCTACTTTTCGATTTTTGCAAACTTTGTTGCATAAGCAACGCGATTACCCCTTCGAATGTGTGCATAAAATTATTTCAATGGAATTCATTTTTAAAAAGTCCTTAATGAGTGGCACAATCAAAGCAGACAAATGTGAATCTTAAATAAAATATGGAACTGTAAAATTTTGATAACTTTCTGAAAATTCCTATATAGATGATTAAAGTAACAAATACATATCGATACCTAAATTTAAGAGACGCGAAAATAAATTACAAGCACAAAAAAGATTAATAGTTCAAAGAAAAGAACTAATGGTTGAATGTTAGGTAGGTTTTGATTTCCTAGAGGAAAAATATTCGAATATCCAGAAGCGAGAGTTCTGCCAAAACTCAATAAGACTGCAGTGTCGTAATTCTTCAATGTCCCCTTACCTGATCGATATATATGCAAGGAGACTTTAAAAGTTTTTGAAATTCCTATCCTTTGTTTGTAAAGACAGCTGACTTTACAATATTTGGCTGGATAAAATATGCAGCGCCTTCCGTATGTTTCTAAAATGCCACTTTCCGCTGGGATCTTCAGAAGAATAAAGCTTGGGTGCTTTAGCGAAAAGGGATTATTAATCTTTCCCTTTCGAGCAGCGGTTGAATGTTCCTCGGCAGAAAATTTGCAAGTTCTAATCGGCTTTGCTTTGTATCCCAAGAATCTCTATGAAATATATTAAATGAAATTTTTCGCATCGTTTATCACTACAGATCAAAATTTGCAAATTCATCGGGAATTTTCAGATTTCCCATTCTCCGTGATCGAACAGCATGAATTTTAAAAATAGTTTCTAGGTTTAACTCCTGAATGAGTTTTCAGCAGCTATGTTAACCCAAGAATGCCTCAATAATTATCCGACATCAGAGGCTATGTTCATCTATAATCCATGGTTCTAGATCCCATAGGGTATCTTTAGCTGAAGATTTGATAAATGTAGACTTAAATGAATATTTAACAAATATGCATTTTTACGTATTATCTAACTTCATGAAACTGCATAAAGGGTAGCTTCATGCAGTTTGGGAAATCTCCATTTTTATTCCTTTTTAGTAATCTCTTTGTTATTAAACATTCTGAAGTTCTGATATTGTTGGCTACCTGCAGAAATAATTAAGAAAGAAAATATGATGTAATAAATTTTAAATAATTGTATGCTAGACGTATAGTGTTCTCTTCTATAATTTCGAAAACAAAAGATGAAGAGAACAAAAAAAAAGATTTTATTTATGCCCATCAGTTTCCCTTTTAATAAAACATATTCTTATTGTAAGAAATCAAACTTGCAAATTTGTTAACAATATACTGCTAGAACATTTATTAATGGCTCAAAAAGTGCATTAAGTAAACAACTTTATTTCTACAACATACTTTATTCTTCAACTCTAATAAATAAAACTTTAAATATAAACTACTAATTTTAACTCTTCCTGGTTTCATTCTTCTGTGCTTTGAAAAAAGTGAATATCGTATGAGAAAGCGATGAATAACATTATATTTTATTTATCATAATACTTCAAGTTAGTAATAAATTACTTCATTTTAATGTAATATTTTTACACACTTTCTCAATAATTTTAACAAAAATTCTTCTCTCAATACTTTTAAATAGTCTGTTTATAGTTAGGAAATTGCTTAGCAAAACTGCAAGTATTGACATTTTTAAACGAAAAGATTTCGTTTCTTCTCCACCTTTTATTATTAAACGTTCTTTTTGGGTTCTTCTTCTACGTCAATATAAATATTTGACCTCTTGCTCTTTGTTTACCTTAACAATAGATGCGAAGTGGATGTGTCTGAGAATTTGTCACCTCCCATGTTTCAAATAACGCTTTCTTTATGAATACTAATACAAAAGGAAAGAAATTTGTGAAAATAAATTTCTTTCTAAAAATTATAATAGAAAAATTCTAGAAGTTTTAAGGAATTAACTATCGCCCTGATGTTAATCATATATTACAGGTTGTACAAAAATTGTAGAAAATGCTAAAGGTTAATTGAATACGCTTTTTGCTACCCGATTAAAGGAAATAAATCTTTAGGATAATGACGTAGGAAAAATAATACAGGATACCTAAGGAAACAATATGAATGTATGATTATAAACTTGAAAAAAAAAGAAATGACAACGTGAAAAAACTGTAGGTAGCCGGCAGTAACGAACAGAATTATGTAAACCATTCCCAAATGAATGCTGCACATATACCTAAGCATTGTAAGAACAACATTCCAAGCAAACCATACTAAAAATACCATGGAATCGAATATTTTTTAAATGATACTGAGATCAGGTTTAAGATGTTATATTAAATCATCCTACAAATATTAAAAGACTTTCACGAATCAAGTTCTAAAGAAGTTAAAAAATACTTCAAACACTTATCGAATGCGGGGTTACGTCATTAACACACTGCGCTTACGGCAAAATCGCATTCCGCAAAGTTAACTTCCAAAGCAAAAAACTAGTTAGTAGTTCTGGTAGTTTGGGTTAAGAACTAGTAATATTTACACAAGTCTAAATGCTGTTGTAATTAAAAGCGAAAAAGAAACAAATGTTTATTGATAAGCTTTGTATTACTGCTTAATGAATAAGCATATGTGATGCAATTAATTTTTTTAATAGCATGGTGATTTTTGCTTGTGACAATGTCTGAAGTAACTCATTAAAAGCTTCGCGGTAAGGAGTGCAAAGTTGCTCAGTATCTCTTCAATTTCAAGTTTTTTAATACATCTGCAAAGTTTTTTAATACCATGAGGTATCCTCTTTTTCTTTTTGTGCGATCAATCTTCATTATACTCGTAAAAACAGACTATTCCTGAGCTTTCTTTAACTATTCGTTTAACTTCTGGTGCGTTAAAGGCTGTTTATATTCTTCATTATCTCTGCTTTTACCATTTGCTAGGATTATAAGACCATCCAAGTCATCATTTGTCACTTCCCAATCTCATTCTGGAATAATTCTTTGATTTCTGCTTGCTCCATTATATGAAATTCCTTCGCCGCTTATTTATTTTGCAAATTTTATGATTTCTTTTGCTTCATTTTTAATCGATGGAAATCCTTTAAAATGCTTTACGACTTCTGACTAGAACTGTTACCAGCAAGCATTCACTGTGAATGAATTCACTTGTTCCCATACTAATTTAATCATTTCTATGTATGTTGAATTGCTTCAAAAATGGCATCAGTGTATTGTGATTTATTTTCAGAGATACTTGTCTGAAACCTGGCACACTCTCTGACCTGGCTTTCTCTGAAACCTCTTCAAAGCCTGTACCTGGTGTAACAGGGTTTGAATGCTTTTATGATTCATTGATCCATTGGTTGGATAAAGTAAGTGCTGGGTATAAGAACAAAACCCCTCTACATTTGGATGCATTGTTGTGAGGGTTTCGGCCCCCTGTCTTGTAGCATTATCGAGAATTAGGAGAAATTGGAAGCTCAGATTTTGCTATTCTATGTTTTGCTTCTTTAATATGCGAATTTGAAAACCTGTAATTAAAGAGAACTATCGCAATATAGCGCTATCGAATATCAGATGTCACTTATATACCTACTCGAATGTTACTTATAGGTGCCACATAAGTAACATTCAGGCATTTGACAAATTAAATGAAGGCAATGAAGACAACGTGTATACGCAAAATTGCTTTTTCTAAGTCTACGTTCGACAAGGGTTTAATGCACTAAAACATATTTACCAATACATCCAGAACACACTTAATAATTTTGACAATAACAGTGAATTTTACAGAAAAATCATACAGTTTCAAATAATACTAGTTTCTCTTCTAGAATTCTTCTTTCTAGAAATTCTCTTCATTCTTCAAAGGCACAGGACAAGGCTTACGACTCAACACCTAGTACCAAATACCGTGATGCCCACAACTACCCCCTGCGCAGTGTTAACCCACACCCTATAATATAGACTATTTCTTGTAATCATTTATTTCTTTGAACACTTTATTCACAGAAGATGAATTTCAACTAAGTGGAAATTCAAAATGAGATAGAACAGGAATGTTAAAACTGTAATTTAACATATTAATAGTATAAAAACTACACGCAATGCAAAGCAAATATGGATGCTCTTCATAAGAAATAAAACTAGTTTTGCTAAACTGATAATCGCAATGCATATTGTTACGAAAAATTCGGCGGTTGCGCCTGTATGTAAGCTTTCCGGCATAGCACTAGGGTTGCCATAAAATAGTGTATGGTAGGGTTGCCAGATTGGCGACTTTACCGCCCATTTGGCGATCAAATAGGCGATATCCCATGGTCCAATCGGGAAGCTTCTAGAATAACTTCCTGTCGAGATATTTCTCGAAACGTGTGGAATTTAAAGAAAAGCTATATAAACCCTTGCGTTTCTGAGAGCAAGCAGATTGTGAAGATTGTGAAGTTAGTTGCGACATTGTGAAGTTGTTGCGAGGAGAGTGTGATTAATTGTGAGAATTGCGAGAATAGCTGCTGACTGTGATTGCTAAGCTACGCAAGAGTTTTGTGAACGGAAAGCGATCTAGATAGTGCTTTGCCGTGAAGCTACCTTTACAGTATAGCTTGACGGTGTATTGGTGATTGTTCCGCGGTGTTTATTATAAGTCTAGTGTTGCCGTGAAGTTACCTTTACAGTTACAGCCTGAAGCTGTGTGGCTGATTGTTTCAGCGTATTTATTGTAGATTTTCGACGCTTTCAAAGGTAATTTTGGAACTGTGCTGTAAATGGTGATTCTTGTAAATAAATTGTGCTTTTTTATTGTTCTGCATCGTGTTTTCATCGGGTACTCTCAAATCTACGAACCCGTATAACGCAACAATATTTACTAAGCATTAGTCTACATTCTTCATCTAAATGCATTAGGCTTCCCTTTCCTTTACATTAATGCCAGTATAATATTCGTCATCTTTATTTAGGAGTATCTGACGCCCAGAGAACCATTTGCTAATCATTATTAGTCCAAAGGGGCAATTTGCCCAGGACTATTAATTTTGATTTGATATTTTGGCATTGATTCACTAAAAGCGTTGTTTCAGTTTTCAAATTTTTGCCATCAAATAGTATCGCCCTGTATCATATTTAAAGACATGTTTCTCACATTGTGATAAAACAACGGTACCGAGAGCCATCAAATTTTGAATATTGAACATTTCTAACTGAATTTGTGCATCTATAAGCCCAAATTTGAAATATATAATTTGTTTTATTATCGATTTCCTATTTTGTAAAACTATAACGAATTTTTGATTAACAAACTCAAGGATTTCAAAGCGAGCAATGGCAACCATGTACAGAAAAAACTTTTTTTATCTCCAACGCGTGAAACTGTGTATCGGAAATTCTAAAGATGTACTCGTTTTAAAATTATTTTGCGGTATTGCTCTTGAACTGAATTTTATGGTTTAAGTGCGGATAACAAGATATTTAATAAATGAAGATAACACATAAAATGTTAAATAAAACGCCTCTTTTGACGTAATTTAAAATCTGAGACCTTTAAGATTTTTTTTGTACTTTTTTCATAAATCGTTCGAGAGTACTTTATGTTGTATTAACAAAATAAAATCAAACACCTTGGTAGGCTTATTTCGTCCATTTTTAATAGCATAAAATGTCCTTTACAATATAAGTAGCCTAATTTAATATAATTGTATCAAGTTTTATTTCAGACTCTTCTTCTTGATCTTTGAGTTCAGATGTATTATTAAAATATAATTCGTATTTATGTTTGTAATATAAAGCATAATTCCTATTTGTGTATTTTAAAAGTATAATTCATATGTATGTTTACGATCAGCAGTCAAGCCTGAGCAGTCATTTATATAATAGCACAACTCTACAGACAAAAGAAAAGCGTTTATTACTTTGGACACTTTTCTAAAATATCATATAAAAGAAGAGATCAGAATGTTGTTTACAAGCAAAGCGTTATCAAGGCAGCGCATTTTCGACATAGCATTCCTCAAATCTTCATACATAGATTCACCGTTAGTTATTATCATAGGAGATTAATGAGAAAAATCAGTAAATATTTTTCTTTTACATATGAGAGCCTTTATATTGCTATTAATAATGCAGCAATCCACCGTGAAGTCTCAATATGACATTTTTACTCAACAGTCGTAAATTTCCATTTTTGCGTAATATTAATTACTAGCAACTAAAACCTTTTTCCTGACATCTATATTTTTGTAGAAGGCAAACTTTATTTCGTTTCCTTTTTGTCGTATATTACTGTGAGGTTTATGTAATTACTTCAAAAACGTGAGTATGATCGTCAATTTGAGAAATTCGAGTCTCACGTTGTAGAGACATTAGATTATTTCGCAGCAGGAGACATGAAAAATAAGCAACGCCTTCGCCGGGAATCGAACCACGGACCTCTCGGTTACGCGTCGAGCATGCAGACCACTACACCACGAAGGCATGCGAAGAAGGCGGGTGAAATACCTTATAACGTAAAAAGAACTTGCTAAACTAATAAAGGACTACTTAAATTTCAGACAGTTTTGCAGTTCATCAGACGATTCTAATGATCAAATTCGCTGAAACAACCGTGTATTTGGCGTACATTTACTGAAAACACTCAATCGATTTCAAGGGCAGCTACAGGTCCCGCCTCATCAGGAGAACAAAATATCTAGAAAGGAAAAGAATCATCAAGAATTATGTTAATAAAATTTTAAAAGCGCTAGGAAGGACTGGATTAGACTTAAAATCGTTCACTAAACTTGCTAAATCTTTGTGAATATGAAAAGCCTCAAGAAAATCCAATTCACTAACGGAAGAAGCTTTTTGGATAATTTTTGGAGATCCCAAGTCGAACAATGAAACGCTATTGAACCAACAATGAAACGCTATTGAAGACTTGTTAATTTCGCCCTTTCGGACGTAAGATTCATGCTCTTGATACGAAACTTTAACGCTCGTTTTGTTTGGCCAATATATCTCAAGCCACACTGACACGATATACTATAAATTCCCCAAGAATTAAAGTCAGAAACAGAATCTTTTAGAGTCGAACCGTGAATTTTATTGATAGGGGAGAAACTGACCTGAAAATTGAATTTGTGGAGAATCCGTGCAACCTTATAACTAACAGAAGGATAAAATGGAAGCACGACAAAGTCATTAATGTTATTTCTAACAGTGGAATGTCTTCTATGATGGGAATCTGAAAACATTTTAACAGATTTATCAATGATCACGGGAGAAAATCCTCGGTCAATAGCAACTGCATTGAGTTCATTGGTAAGCAAGGATTCTGTGGAACAAACTTTGAGCGTGCGAAATACATAATAGTAAAAAAAAAAAGCCATTTTTTGCTTAACAGGGTGTCATAACTTAGCATGGGGTGGTGAACAAACTGCAAATGGTTTACGGTACAAAGTAGTGCTAAAATCAATTTCATTGTGGATTGTAAGAATATCAAGGAAGGGGAGGAAATTGTTGGATTCAATTTCAAGAGTGAACTGGATGGCTGGATCAATTGAATTTATAATAGATAAAATCTCGGATAAATCGTCTTTATTACCATCAAAAAGTGCGAAAGTGTCATTTACATAACGAATCCAGAGACGAAAAGATAGTTTATCAAATAATTTTACCTCTAACGATCTGTATGTTTACATTCCTTAAGAACAAATGGTACAATAAGTGTTAGAACATTTTTTTCTTTTGGACGAGAAGGTACTCTGACTATCTGTCAACACCGCAACCCAAGGCCAAGTAGCACAAATCTAAAAACAATAGAAGACAGGGAGATATAATATTGTGTAAAACGTGCGTAAGTATTTGCTCCCTACGTAGTGGAGTTTAGATCGCATTATGAAAAACCTATCTTAGATACCTGTATCTGACATGAAAACTGAAAACAAAACTTTCCCTTTTACCAACAGCTTAATTCAGAACTATCACAAAGTCTTTAACTAAGCGCAATTGAAGTTATATGTTTCATGACTTAAGTAAATCTCTCCTGAGTTTAGGTTCAAGTTAGTAAAATTATAAATTATTATTCTTTTGTCATGGAATTTTAATTATTAACTTTTAGACTACGGATTATTATTCGTTGCCTTTTTAATTAAAAGAAGCATTGTTGTTTTATTTAATGCTTGTTTTCTGTATTAATTTCATATACTTACTTATGCGTGTTTGTAGGGAGAGTGAATGCTTTGCTTGGTTCTATATTAAAGCAGTAAACTTAAATTTGTGTAATAGTAGATACAGATATTAATTTAGAATATTAAATAAAAAGATTTATCGACTATAGTACTGCATGTTATTTCCTAAACCCTGCTAGTACAGTGGCATTTGTATATGAACACTTGATTGAAATGGATCTTATAAAAAAAATTCATTTCTTTAGGTGTAAATCGTACTCTGATACAAAAGTTTTTGTTTTTATGCAAATTTTTACAACTGCACCCATATTTTTGAGATATACGCTAAAATTTTAAGCAAAATAGAAAAATGAATTTCTGTCTATTATGCAGATTCGTGTAGGTGCTACGAGAAATGAAATTTGTATTCTTCAAGATAACTGGAAAATTATAACAGAGAGAACTGAAGACATATTACATGTTTCGTAGATAAATGATTTTCTTCCTACAACCAACCCAAAACACAGGAGAGGACTTTCGGCTCGCCGCATATTTAGAGTGCCGCCATGCCGCAGCGACACTATATATTTACAAGAATCCATGCCTTGCCCGGGATTCGAGCCCAGGCCCTTGCGCACAGCAGTCAGCAACGCTAACCACTATGCCGGTTGGGTGGCAATTCTCAATCCTTTATCACAGGTTTTGAGATAAAAAACTACTCCTGCCAGTAGGAAATGCAAACATATAAAATTCATTTTCCAAGTGCCATGGCTATCAGTTTACCTTTTAAGGCTATTTAAAAGATGATGTAAATGAAACATATTTCATATCTTTGCGTCATTCCTTCAATATTTTCAGTCAAGTGTAACCTACGTAACAATATTTCTCAAAGAATTTTGCAAGCAGTAAAATGAGTGTTTTTTCCAAAGCATATGTATAATTCTTTGTAACAAAAGTGTGGCGGGAAAAATCTACAAAAAATTTATTGAAAAGAGTAAAATGCAATAATACTGATACAAAAGTGATTACTCGTAGAAAAGTACTATTCAATTTCAATTTTAATACTTAAACATAATATTTTATACCTATAAAGCAGACTTTCTTTTGTTTGTAACTAAGACAGTATGGGATTTTTACGTCTAACCTACGTTTTATAATTCTGGACAAAATGAGTGGACTGTATAATAAAAGAACACTAACAACTTTATTCACGGTAATTACTACTAAAATACTAGTACATGATCTTGCATGTCGGATTAGCCGAATCCAAATGACTAAATGAGAGTTTTTTCCCTCTCTAGAGTAAGTGGCTGTGGATTTTAACTTAACATGCCAACGTCCGTTCCAAATTCCAAATCTCATTATTTAAAGTATAAACATAAAATTTAGCAATGTTAAGAACGACTAACACTAGCAATGTTAAGAACGACTTAGCAATGTTAAGAACGACTAAACTATACGGGGAATGATATAAAATAATATAAACAGATAAGCCTGAAAAGCAGTATAAAAATATAAACATTATAAAGAACATAAACTAATTCACTGTGGTGCAGTTTTACTTGCTCTTTATACTTCTGTTTCAATGTAAAGTACAATTTTCAAAAAGAAGGCAACAACGTAAAGCTAAGTATTGTTATACTTAATAGAAAGAAACAAATTTCACTAATGCATTGAATATATATAAACCATTTGACGTTTTCATTATAAGAACCTGGCTTAATTTTGACACTCGACAGTGTGTCAGCCAAGTTCGGAACAGGTGGAAAGGAAAAGAGCGAGACACCGGCCATGCGCATCTTACACGAACCATTCAGAGCAATTTTCGAGCCCCATTGCTCAAACACTATTCGACGTAAAAACTTTCAACTTTGTATGCCTAATAGGGCTCCCTTGATCACCTAAAATCCCAAATTTCAATAATCTATCTCTTATAGTTATGGAATTAGTCTTAAAAGGGGCATTTTTATCGGTCACTGCCTGATTCACCCATCGAAAACTTAGTCCACTTATAAATGATTTAAATACTTGAAGTTTGGCATGAAGGTAAACCATTAGGCATATACAAAGCAAAAAGTCTAAAACTTCAAAAACTACATTTGTCAGGACTGAGTGTTCGGTGCATACTCTTGGCGAACATATTCGTAAATTAAACTAAGTACTGACCTTGAACAGGGAGCTGAATGCAGCTATGTTCTGTGGTAGAAAACTGTGGTTAAGTGGTAGAAAAATTGCACGTAAGAAGGATTTAAAATCCTCTTTTATTAGGCCACAATTATATACAGCCACTTCCCAACTCGGGAGAGATACAGAAAATAATGACCGCACTTGGGTCTAAACTGAACAATCAAATAATTTAAACTAAAGTAAATTAGAAATTAAGAAGTCGTTGCTCACAGAGCTATAAACGCGATGTTGGCCTCTATGCTAAATGGTGCGTAGCAAGGTTTAACTGATTTACTTCAATAAGTAATAGAGTAACAGAGCTAAGGCTTAGAATTTAAATGCTAGCTAGTCAGGCGAACGTCGAACAGAGCCGCAGTGATCTGAGACTAAAAGCTCTCTCACACCGAGAAGTTCCTTGCTAACCTTTTAAATACAAAACTTGGCTCCACCTCAAATTAGCATAAAGCTGAAACGCGCGCTCATTCTAACGGGAAGTTGAAATAAGAGTTCACAGGAAAGAGAAATTAGCATAAAACTTTGTTAGTTTAAACTAAAACATTACACAGTCACTTCATCCATTGATAACTGCTGCAGGATTCTTTTTACGAGAAGCGGTGCACTTGCTGTTCCGTATGTTGCTGTCTTCAGATGCTAAATTCCACAAGGATACCAACCAATTCTTTTCATAAGATCAGCTGAAGGTTTCTTTGAGATGCTTCAGTTTGTCTGTGCATCGTCTGAACATCAGTTCCTAGTGCATAGTTGTAATAGAAATCTAATAATAATAATAATAATAAAAAGTTAATAATAATAGAAAATAATTTTCTTGTAGCATTCGTTCTTTCGTTAATTTTGGATTAAGTGGTTTTCCATTAGTAGTAGCCTTTGATGCATTTAACATAACATGAAGCTTAGCAGAGGTTTTTTCCGGACGATAAACTCCGTGATGACTGAGATAATTGCAGGTCGATGATTCAATTTTTTTAACTTCTTTCATGTGATTTAAATTCTTATTTTCCTTGCCAAAATTCTTATATTAGGTTTCACATTCTAATCGCTTTCTAGTCGATTTCCCACTTGGTGTAATATACTTTCAGCAAGCGTTTTCGATTCTCCTAATTCCACGACTTCCCTGATGGGTAATTGAACCACAAATCTTCCATCACTTTGTGGATAGTGAGTGCGCTTGAAATATTCTTCACAGTATTTTTCTTCTTCACTCAAAACAGTTTTGATATTTTTAACAGTTTCAGCTTCCCAAAAATATTTGCAAAATTTTGTCAAGCACGTGTCGCGAATAAAAAAATTAGCGGGTTTTCTATTAATTTTTAAATTTAATCTTACATAGTCAACCTCTCTTGGTGCCGTGACAAACTAAAAATACACAATAGTAAATTCTCATAAAAATATATTGAGTTCATAAAATCAAATCATAGAGACTGGTGACTGAAAACAAATTAATTATTACATTAAGCTAGACTAAATTTTCATAAATCCTCAGCACAGTAAATGAAGTTTTATCATATCAACTCTCAACTCTTAAGTTCAATAAGAAAGGAAAATATCCTCTCTGGTGTTTGGTTAAAATCAAAAGATTATTAATCATGTAAGATGGATTACCGACACAAAATCATCAACATGCTATCTCTCACTAAAACCAACTAAATCAGATCTGCTGGCTGAAAACACTTAAATCTCAGTAAAATTTTAGAGATAGCCACAAACACGTTTCATTTAATCAAACAAATCAAAACACCAGGAAAAGATAAATCTCACACTAAGAATCAAAACACGAGTTTAGTTAAATTAATAAATCTGATCGTATAGTTTTAACCCTCATTAAATTCTCCTACGCCCGCAATCAACTACTCAGGTTCGAATGGAAGTTTAACCATGTTTTCCTAAAGGATCACATGGGTGACCCACAGTAGACCACAAGATAAAAACACAAAAAACATACAATAGTAAATCAATAACATACATTTATTTAATATTCCAAAATTTTAATTAAGGATAGTTGATCAGACTACCTCTACAAAAGATTTTCCAAAACATTGCTCGTAAAGTTCTCATACGACAATTTATACAACTATCAATATTATATAACAAAAAGGTGTTCAAAAATACCCACAAAAGTTTGACAGTATGAAACATAAAATTGCATGAACAGCTGTTTAGGGAATGTGCACTGCTTTGAGAAAATGCAGTATTGAGCAACATCTATACAAAAACGCTCAAAGCAAAAATGAAACATACAAAAACCCAAATTTAGAAAACGAGAGAGTAGTCTGTTAAGGAATAAAAGTGTATGCACTGCAATTGTGAGATGCAGTCCTTAGCATTAACACAAAAATTTAACAAAGAGACTACTAAATCCTGCGAGGAATAAATGTGAAAATCTCAAATAAGGAGGAAGTGCTTTAAAACTCAAAATCCCAAAATAAAATCAAAACCAATAAATCCACAAATCTGTACACTGTGCTCCAAGGAAAAATCCACACTGAACGCTGGCAGTGTCTCTGCTCATGCTTAAAGGCAACAAGTCTTTTGAGTTTAAAAATATTGGCAATAAACTGAAAATGCATAACATATACTAAAAAACCCCTTAATATCAAACTCACACAAAATTGCTCCAGCAACCTGAAGTCACCCGTATAAGTATTCATTCTCATTTCACACCAACGATCTTATTCTGCACAAAACTAAAATACCAACTAGAATTAAACCTTAAATCTGCAACAAATTCAATCAATAACTGAAATCCAGTGACAAATGCTAGAAAAGTAATAAATATCAAATTGATTAATCAAATAACAATTTAGTTCACGGTTCCAAAACAAGTACACTACTCACTAATAATTTTTCTTACCAAAATAGCCCTTAACAACTTGAACGCCTGTTCAATGTGTATAGAAGAGTAATTATTCTAATTTCACAATTTACAACACAACAAAATCTACCTTGTCACAAAAATTCTCACAAAAACAAATTGCCACCAATATTCTCATAAATTTGCAGTTCTAAATTCTCGTAAAATACTAACATTTACTAGTTATGTACTTTACGCAACTCCCATTTCAATTTTCTAATACGAAATAATTCAACTTGTAACAAAGAACGATGTATCTTCTGAGAAATTGAAATTATTAAACTACTGGATAGAATATTGAATGCACATCCATTCAGTTAAAATTTTCTTTTTAAGAAAGAATTACTTGCCCTTAATTTAATTTAAATTACTACCCATCTCAATTTACACATTTAATCACTTACTCAAATTAATAATTAAATAACCAGTAACAAAGGCCACACGAGAGATAGAAACAAAAATAAGCCGTCACGGTAAACCGCACAAACACCGACATCTACAGAACTAGGGAGCAGCTGTGTCATTTGGTAAACACGTCGGAAACAATATTCGGACGATAGTCTTCGAAAGCATAGTCTGTTAACTTTTAATGGCACTCATGGTTGGCTAGTTCATTCGCAGTAACCAAAAACCAAGTCTGACGACTCCTTCCTTCACTGCCTTTTCCAGCATCCCACACAGTCAGTAAGTAGAAAATCATTATCGCTCAGACAACCACAACGATTCTGGAAGCCGCAACCAGTCTGTGGAACTCGGGGAGCTGCCGGATAATTTCGTGTCCACGTCGATTCTCTATAAACGGAAATCCTACAACATGAACCCACCAGCGGCCGAGCGGTAAAGACGCTGAACACTGGTAGTTCGGTCTGAGGTTCGAATCCAGCGAACGGGCTGCCTGCATGGGCGTTTTCGTGGTTTTCAGCATGTGTAACGTGTATACGAGCCAGTTTCCCTTAGAAAGTTCTCTACAAAGGCATCCCTCCCTTTAGGCAGATAGCCCTCGTGTGCTTTGCCATAACTGAATAACTTAACCTAACCTACAACATGAAGGTCCACATTTTCTGCAGTGAAAAATCTACCAGCAACGCAAAAAAATCCAAACGTTTGAGAATTGTAATGTAGCGTAGATCTTAACTGAAATTCGCCGAAGACGGCACGATGGGAGACCGCATCGTTCTCGGGCTAATTCTCGCACAGACTGCCCCTAGAAAGGGGGGGGGCGCCGGGCTCTCTCTCTCTCTCCTCAAAAAAGACTCCAAAATCTGACAAAAATCTTAAAAACCTCCCCTCGGCACGGGAGCGACGAAATTTAAAACCTCGCGACGCTCAAAATGTGCACCGCCTCTATAATTACTATTGGTTCAAAAAAATCCATAAAATTAAAATTCACGAATGCTACACAAAACAGTAACCCTCTCTAACCACTAGGAACAGATCAATAAATACCAATTCTAAGAAAATCATTCCTATCTTTTCACAGTGACAATCCCCTATTTTTCTAGCTCAAAACCAAGGGAGGTTTACATAGTAAATCGGTTAACGTTGCGACTCTTCAGACAAATCCTAAATTTTTGTACCCCCATAATTCTATCAAGAATCGGCGCCACTAAGCTCATCGCCTTTGAACGAGAAAAACACATGCTCGCCCCGCAAGATAAGGGGACGAAAAATGCAGCTGGCCGCCGACCCTTGACCCCAAAATTCTCCTCCCGTGAGAACGCAAAAACTGACTATTGCTGTACAAGTTTTTTCGCTAACTTAAAGAACTTTACTCAAATAAAAAAAATAATTTACCAACAGTATAATTTAAAAATTACATCTCAAATATAAACATTAAAATTTCACTATTCACTGTAAACTAATAAAATTAATAAGCAATGTAAAATAATACTTAAAAAATCTACACAACACTCGTCTTTACTATTTTAGACTTAAGCCACGGTAATTTACTCCTGAGTTACTCTTGCATGAACCAGAAGCGATGTATTCAAAGTCTGTTTCATGATATAGCAATGTTTTAGTTTCTAATCGAAATTTTCCTGATTTTAAAATCTCAAAGAACAATTCGGTCCCTTATAGCGTTTCTATCTTGATTGACGATCCAAATTGCGGGTCAGCTATATTGAAAATAGAATGGGGAATATTTAATGACTGCCCATCTAAACTGTTTGATGAAGTTACCGTGGGAATTTTAAAAATAACCAAAAAGTTAACTAATCTAACATACATACAATAAATTCTTATTCGAAATCTGTAGGTCTAGTTGATGATTAATATATGCGACGTTCTCATTTATTCCAATTGCTGATGCATAAAATTCCCCCCTTCGTCATTATTTAACCAAGTGGCAAATCTTTCTGTTAGGAAACAGGACATGCTGCCGTTATAAAGAAGGGAGCAAACAGAATTTTTTCCCGTCTAAATTACAAACATACACAGTGGCCAATAATATTTTTTCCGGGTCAAAAGACAACTTGATTGATTTTTGAGAGAACCATCTGCATTCATGTTTATAATCTTGTCATCACTCGGTGTTTTCGTTTTGTTTGGTCTAACTGTTGATCGATGGTGCCATTGCTGAGCAGGTGATGAATTAAAGAATGATGTAAGGAACATCTGAACTTGGAATAACATTTTGTGATAAAATGCTCCTTACTAAGACAGTTTAAACACAACTTATCGTTTTTAAGTGCTTCCTGTCTTTAATTTTAAAACTGAGTCACATTTATGTTTTGGAGATTACTATTTTTACATATCACAAAAGTGGTAGCGCGGTAGGTTTTAACCATCAAAGCATTAGATTCTGAATTGTTTTCTAACGAATTTCTTCCTAACTGTCATTTTACTAGTTTTATGGTTAATATTTTCCAATAATTGATAATTTTTTTCCTACATACGAAATTAATCTATAGCATTAAAATGTTTAGTTTATATTGTTCGCTCGTTTCATAATCTAGTTCCTGAAGTAGAATACTTAGTAACAAATTTCCGGTAAATTATTTTGCTTATACTTAGAAACATTCAAAGCCCTTACATTTTCAGTAACATTATCTATTAAAAATGATCCCCTTCAACGATTCGAAAGTTAAATTGCTTGAAAATCCATTATTGATTTATATACGTCTCAATTAAGTTATTTAATTTTCATACTTAGCTTGAAGAGCTCTAAAAAACGAACTGAAAGTATCATTAACAGTTTCAAAATGTTTTACTTCATCAGCTAAAGCATCCTTTCCAGTGATTCTCAACCACTCTGCCACGGCAATTTTGTATGCCGCCAAATTCTTGAAGTGTGCCGCTAGTTTTTTTTTTTTTAAATTATTACTTATGCTCTGAAAAAAAAATCCGGAACTGAATCATTCGGCCGTTTTATAGAAATAAACTAAGGGTATTGGTGGTATATTTAATTTATCCTTTCTTGGATAGATGGAAGCATATCATGGAAGTCAAATTACCAAATCCTGTGCTCCGCCTAACGAGGTATTGGCTCTGCCCGATTCGAAATTCCACTACTGTATTCGAATCGATTATATTAATTCTGAGATTTTTATTTAATAAATTATCAATTTAAAATAGTTTTAAGTAATCGGTGTAGTCTTTTAAAATAGTAGAACAAAAATTATTAATAAATAAAGAAAATGCAATAAATACAGATTTATGAAATCCATCTCTAATATAAGAGGCCGTTTAAAGAATTTGAAAGTTTGGAAACCTATAATAATTTTATATGTATATTTAATTACAAATAAGTAAAATTTCTAATTAAATGTACGTATAAAATTATAGGTTTTTCAAACATTCAAATTTTTTATTAATTACAGATAAAAGGAATTAATTTAATTAGTTACAGATAAATAAAATTATTTTAAACTTATTTTATTGTTACGGTGCCGCCAAATTTTGAAATTGTTAAAAGTGTACCGGACCAAAAAATAAAAGAATGAAAATCACTGCTTTAATAATAGGGCTCCAGAACTTGCTAAGTGTCCTTATTTACTGAGTATTAACAGCAATTATGTTTTCGAATTGCAACTTAAAATTATTCCTTTCAGCATACTTACTAGGAAATTTTGGAATTGGTAATTCTGGCAAACGTATTTGTATTTTACATACTTTCATGTTCAGAATGTACAACAGATAATAGAATTACCCTAATTCTTACCTCCAAAACTCTCGTTCTTTCTTCTCGTTCTTCGCTTCGGCAATTTCTTCTTTGATGGCTCTGATATCCTTTTCATCAACACTTTCGACTTATCCATCTCTTCATTTCCGGATGTCCATTTCAATACTTTGAAGCGATCTATACTTTATTTGGATTTTGTTTCTTCATACCACCATTATATTCCTTAACTATGTTTACTAATCGAATTAGGTTTTTCTTTCAACCCTGTTTTATTTCTATGCATTTTGTTCTCAACTCCGACTCTGCCTATTGCCTTGCAGATAACCCGCTCGTCAGAATGGGATCATCAAGTAATCTAGTAGTGTTCAGTTGTTTTACTCGTTCAGCCCTTGAAGATATAACCCTCAGTCTCTTTTTATATCGAAGAAAAATTACCCTAAATATTACTTAACCGCGTATTTAATACTATCTTTCTTATTTTAGAAAAGCTTTGTTTTAGGCATTTCTTCTAAAGGCGCCGTCCTATCACGCATAACACAGTAGCCAAAATACTGAAGATATTGATAGGGCAAGCAATTATATATTTAGGAGTAAATAATTTCTCTGATCTTTGGATTCCTAACGTTATTCCTTGCAATTCAAAAAAAATTTTGAAATAACGTAAACATTTTCCCACAGTCTGCGTACTGACATCTGATGGGCACTGTCTTAGATAAATCAAATTTTCCCTCTTTCCAAAAAGGTATGTGATTTATCATTCATATGTCTAGCTCTAGAGCAAATAACGTCATGTTAACTTCCTTAATTAAAATGAATGCATCAATATTGTCCGCAATATAGGCAGCGCAAGGCCTAAAAGATTAGTTCTCGGGGAAAGGAAAAATGTCAACATTCGATCACAAAATAGAATTAGTGGCTTAGCACCAGAATTGCCGGGAGCAAATGGTATCCGCCGCAGTTTATTTTACCTCTTATAGGTTAGGATTGGCAGATTTCTTATTCCTAAAGATATTGGGGTTGATATAAATGTTTTAATATATCGTGTTGTACTTTGGAAAGCAAACATTTTATACTAGGGAGGTAGATTTGAAGTAGTTCATCTTTTTTTATTTATTATTTAATCATAACCTTAGTTAATCATATAGTTATAAATAAGTTAATCATAACCTTTAGTTTCTATCCTAATATTAGTCGGATTTATTTTAGTATAATGTTTTCTGCTCTCGCTTTGATGCTTCTTTAAATAACTTGAAATTTCATTTTCAAATGGTGCAATGATAGTAAAGATTCTTTAAAGCTTTCCAGACTTAAACCTTTTCATTCCACAAAGAATGCCTTACGGTGAAACAGTCTGCGTAAATTATATATCTTCCAAGTTCTAACTATACTGTGAATTTTCATTTCATTACCATAGAATTAAAACGTTTCTCAAGCATTTTTGTTTAGTTTATGATCTAGAACAGAAGTTTTCAACCTTTTCTGGGCTACAACGTCCTTCAGAAAACAAAATCCAACGGCCCATATTCTATAATATTTAATTTTACCAATTATTAAAATTTTGTTACATATTACCTTTGACCCTTATATTTCTCTATCTATGCATTAAGTGTCCCAAAGCAGAAAATAAATAAACATACCATCAAATGTAATAAAACAAAGTACATTAAAAATTTAAAAATAAAATACAAAATAAATAAGAAATAAAAAAATTAATAATATGGTTGAAATTGGTAGAATTTAAAATGCTTGTTAATGTAGAGTTTCAGTTTTATTAGCATCAGTCACCAACTGCCACGTTCATTCTATTCCTTTTCTTAAAGAGTAAATTAGCGACTGCGCTGAACCAAGCTCAACCAAATATGATGAAGGAAAAAAAATACATATTCTTTCCCAGAATCCAGGGTAAAGATCTTGTATTGATTTTTGAAGCTACAGCTCTTGGTAAACATTTCAGTGTTTTGCTTTTAGCTCTACGACATCCTTTCTAAATGTGCTGCTTCTCCTCTGTCGGCATTTCGGAAAGCATCTGAAATCCAAATTGGTATATTCATAATTAAAATATCCTGGAATCGCTCCTTAAAATCAGCATGAAAAAGTCTAAGTGTTGGTAGTAAAAAGAAAGTCTTCCTCTCTTGTAGAGACTGTTGCAAATGTGGGAAATGGCTATATTCACCTCTAACCTAGATGTCGGTTGAACTGCAGACATTTTCTAACAAAGCTACTATGACTTTCTTTTAAGCAAATTCAACTCATCACCCTGAAATTGTAAACTGGCTTCATTAAATATTTTTAACATATCTGTCCAATAAACGATGTCATTGTTGGCTGTAATAAGGTTTTCGCATAGTTTTTGTCTCTATTTCAAAGAAGTTCAGTACTGAGTCAATACATTTAAAAAACGTTTATCTTTTGACTTTATCATGGCATGGCATTTTTAACAAGACATGATATCTTTTGATAGCCGACGAACTTCTGGGTGCAGCAGCAGGGGACTGAAATCTTCATTACTTTCACTACAAGATTGACCGCATAACCCCTCTTGCAATAATTTGCTTCTAATAACATAATATAGGAAACAAGCGACGCATGCAGGCAGTTATTCAGAATTTCTACAGCCAAATGCTGACGATGGAAAACACAGGGTACAGAGAGTCCATCTGGTATTGCAAGTTTCAAATGCGTTATGAAACCCTAATCACTCCTCGTCATTGTTGGAGTACCATAAGTAACAGCTGACAAAATATTACGAACAGTAATTTCTTTCTCTTGAAGAAACTTATTCATGATACTAAATATCGATTGTTCCTTCGTATCGGTTCCCAAATTTTCAGTATTTATAGTATTTATTGCAATCGGTATTGATAATCCAATATAACTGGAAATTTATTTAGGAATATTTAAAGCGATTTCGGCGAAACATGTTGACATATTAGAAACTCCTATTCTAGATCTCTTATTTATGTTCGCAGCTACTTAGTGTCAATGTAATAAACAAGAAATTCGTGAAACATTCGTGTGATGGGACAAAAGTCAGCATCTCTTTTCTCTTTGCAAAAAGATGCATTTATCAAAATCTAGCTGAATAAAACATTTGGTGATGCAGTGGGTGTACCTAGAAAAGCAGCGTTACGCAAACTAAATTTATTTCCAACGAGCATCAGAAGTAGGAAGAAGAAAATGGTATAAAATTTAGACTGGCTGACAAAATGACTGACTAACAAATATATGTATATAGGGTAAATTACAGTTTTAAAATACTGAAATGTTTTCCTACGTATTCACTTATGCAGATCTGTTAAAAATAATGAAAAATATGCTCAATGATTTCTTGCATGTAAATGTTTTGTAATTAGCATATTAAATAAATAAAATATCTACATGTAAATTGCATATGAATTAACTAAAATGTTTATAAATAAGAAAACTTTCAACTATACACGTGAGTATCATAGATGATTACAGCATGTTGAGTGGCAACGTGTTTTTGAAACCTGCGAGACATATGTAAATTTAGTTGAATTCATGTCTGATGTCAAGATAGTTGCACAGTAGAAAGTCCCAAAGAAAATAAAACAAAGAACAATAAAAAATTAATTCTTTAATCCAGATCTGATACCTTTTTCTTGTGTTTTATGACATATTTTTGCTTGTGGCTCACCATGTTGCCGCAGTCCAAGCACTTTAATTTATTGTTACGG
Source organism: Stegodyphus mimosarum (assembly GCA_000611955.2). NCBI lineage: Eukaryota > Metazoa > Arthropoda > Arachnida > Araneae > Eresidae > Stegodyphus > Stegodyphus mimosarum. The sequence continues at coordinate 178,630 of KK114566.1, forward strand.
CTCTTCCATGTTCAGTCTTTCTCCAATTTCTTCGCCGTTGTCAGTACTAAAGCGTTTCGAGATATAGTCATCATTAGCCGGTAAACGTTTATACATGTATTCTGTGCAGTCTCTGATTTCATGGCATGCAGCGGAGCAATCTTTATGCCTTTATTATCAGCAACCCGAAATGCACCATACATTTCAGTGTCCATAATAGCTTCGGTAAATATTGGAGACATATTATGTGCTCCCTAACCTCAATCTAAAAATGCCAACTGAATCAACTTTTTTATATCCACCTTAAGTAGTTTAACGGTTTCTCATGCCTTTCCATATCGAGTTTTAAGCTGAAGCCTGTGATAAGTATCTTTGCACCTGTGGGATGTAGTTCGAATTCAGATTTATTTCCATTAACAGAAAAACTAAAATTTATTTGTAAAATATGCACATACATGAAAGATTTCAAGATGCATGCATTACACCTTTTCAAGCCTTTTTAAAAACAATTAAATTAAAACTCCTGGATAACTCCAAAACGGAAAATTAATTTCCCAGAGTTTTCAAAATACGTCTTGCTGTCCTGCAGGGAAACGTCTACTCAATATTACTTCACATGCATTACTTCTCATTCAATCTTCTGTTGCCAGACTGCATACCTAAACTTAATAATACAGCAGAGGTGTGCGTTGCACGACAACAATCATTGAGAAATGTTTACCAAAACTGCAACTCTAAACCATTTACTAAAGACTCAGCATTTTGTTGTTTTTCAACTGGAAAAACTCATAAAAGGCTTCCCGTTTCTCTTCATAAAACGGCCGCCAGCAGCGGTTTGGAGATGGATTCAAACTGATTGGACTGCGGAATTAGTTCATGTTACGTTTTGTATATGTCCCAAGAGGATTTCCCATCACATTGCGTGAGTTTGATTAGAGGACAAGATGACTGAGCCGGGATGTTATTCACAGCTTGATGAATTTTGAGCATCAAACTGCTGAACGATGTGCATGGGCACTATTTTAATTAAATAGCTGTCGCAGAAACGTCTTCTCTAAACTTCGACTGATATTCTCGAGTCTCTCATTAACTGCAAAAATGTCTTCATTGAAATTGGAGATTTCTTCATTTGCACTCTGTAACACAATTTTCGATTTTAAGTATTTAATAGCTTTACTCACTCTAAAAGCAAGCTTTTACACTACAGCTTCGATGAAATAATCATCATCGCTTAGCATGAAGTCTGACCGAAACCGATTTTTCTTGCTTTTTCGCTGCTACAATGCTCTGTAAGGTACGATGCGAGAATCCTCGACTCCGCCGCCACTTCTTCTTCACGCGTTGTGAGCAATGAAGGTGTCGTCGAAAGTCTTAGAATTCTAAATTTTTATGCAAAATTATCCGGTAGCTTGGGATACAGTAGGGTGTAAAATAAAGCAAACCTATCAGGGATCAAGTATATACCAAGAAAATAGCTTCACTCATGGAAGGAGAGCTTGTTCTAAAGTATGCATTCTACCGGCATTGACTATCTTTTGCGTGAAATTCTTGAGGTGTAATGTTGAATGACTTCTTATAGTTTATAGCAAATAATCTGAGGTTTAATGAGAGAGCGCTTCGACGTAATTTTGTGTGTCTACATTGCGTCGATATGCTTCAATATGAAGAAAAAACATGAGTTATTGGTGTGCACGTGCTGCGATCGGTATTGATGATGGGATAGAATCATGAATATCGCAAAAAGTATTAATTGCAGTTTTTGAGTAGCATACATCTTACGTGTGATCAAGAACTGAGTGAAATGACTTAAAAACTACTAATAAATAAAATGAGCAATTGTGCAATTTTATTTATCCTGTGATCATAGGTGAAAATTTACTGGCACACCTTTCATAATTTTCATTGATTATAATGGCAATGCTTTTTTATATGTCTGAGACGGTCATTACAGCGCTGCCATCCTATAAATTCTTCATCCCAGGAAGAGAATTGGGGACTGATTCAGTCTTCTCAGATTTTACCTTCCTCATTCCCCACTTTCCTCTTCGCTAGCATCAAGCATTTCATAATAGCTTTTAGTGTCCTTACATTTTCCTGTTCATAAGCAATCAAAAGGGTCCTATTCTTAATTCCAGCTGCTACAAGCTACGAGTATACAAATAAATACTCACTTCAAAGAAACAATCTTTAAATGGTAATATTCTGAGTAGTTTAGAACGGAAAGGCAGGTACACTGTTGGAACTCCGTAACAAGTAATTTATCGGCTGATATGCTAGTTAATACAGTTGAGAAAATTTTTGTTTACCACCGTATTCATTTGAATATTAGACAGATGCTCTTCTGTCTGGGCTGACTGCACCTTCTGTGGAGTACCCTTGCTTAGACTAAAGGTTTCCCTATTTCTCTTTCCTTTTGCGATTTATTTTAGCTATCATCAGTAGCGTATGAAAATTTTTGCCTCTTATCAAATTGCCTACTGGCGTCAAACCTTAAGTAAATGAACGATGCTAGCTCTGACTGTTAAACACAACATTATAATAAAGTTAATATGAGGTGTTGTATGCCACATTAAGTCTGCAGGAAATAGCTTTGGGGAAACGAAAGAATATAATTCGAGAACGAGCTAATAACGAAAAAAAAATTGCGTTTTCCAACGACCATAAATTCGTTCAACTCTATCAAATGGTTTTCATCTATTCCAAAGACGTACCTATTTTGCAACTAAATGCTATGAATATTATTTGATTTTTGTATTAATTAAATGTATGCTTAAATTTAAGCAAAAATTGCTCACTTAAATATTAAAATGCGTTGTTAAAATGAATAAGTTACAGACAATTTTATTATATTAATAAACTAATTCATTAAATTAATAAATTAATTTTATTAAATTTTGCCTAAATTCATCAAACGTTTTTTCTAAGGACCTGACAGGGATATTTAATAGATATGTTCAGACTTAAACTCAATTCATCCACAGCTGGCCTTTATTTAATACATACCTATTAAATTCAGAGAAATATTTATTCGAAGCAAATTTCATTCCATGAACAGTGCTGTTTAACTGGAATCTCGAACATACAAATAATATTCTTTGTGGAGAAATAAATCTGCTTGTCCTGCTAGCTCCGCAGCACATCCATTTATATTAAATGACAGAATCATTGGATATAAGACAAGCTGTCGGACTGAACTTCAGCTTTCATTTCTCCAGAGATTATTTGCAGCTCAAGTGCTCATAAGGACATTTCGAAAGAGTGGATGAAAATCAAATGAGTTAGGAAATTCTAGTCGTGCACTTAAAATTCAAACTTGTATTTAATATTTTGCTATTTAACTATTCTCTGTGTCTGAACTTGCCTATGAACGCTATAAAAAATATAAATTGTGCTTAGAAATGTGCTGTACTGTCCGGTTAATTAACTTTTATGGTTACGGAAATATCACCGAATCAGCCTCCCTCTAAACATTTTTATGCACTGTTAAGAAAAAATTAATAATATTTAAATCTTATCCTTTTAATTTAAAATTTATAAAACTGGAAAAATATTGGCATGCCGTTTCAGAAAAAGTTCGATTTTGTGTCAAAATATCTATGTTAGAACAATGCTATATATAAATCTAATATATTGTAAGATCTACTGTCTATCTTTTGCGTGAAATCTTGAGAGTAGACACTGCACAGAAGAAGGGTTACAACTACCCTTTATTACACTCTTCAATTATTTACAATAAGTCAACTCGACGCAAACAAACTGCGCCTCTGCTTCGGCGATTACTGAAACAGTAAGACCCAAACTCAAAATTTGAAGATATTAACAAGTAGCAGAATTATGTTACAAGGCTCAGACTATCCTGTTTCCTAACAGAGCGTTCATAAGTTTAGTGGCAGCAAAGTAATAGGTGTCGCGCCACGTTTAACCAGCAATAACTGCTAAGCCTAAGCTCACGCACAGAGTACAATGCAAACTGAGTTTTCCCAGACTCCCTTAACTTTCCCATCTAGGAACTTGATACTTAAACATTTCTTCCCACTGTAGAATTTGCATTAATTCACGCGCGCTACCAAATTTAAATATTCTGGCACGGACAATTAGGGGAATGAAGGCTTGTAGGAAAGAACTTAAAATTAAATTTAACTGATTATTTAAAATAAATATAAATCCCTACAATATATTCTTACGCTTTCGAGACATGAAAAACATAATTTGAATTTCGTCAATTGGCCCAGTAGAAAGGGAGATATAGAACTGTCCCCCTTTTTTTAGTCCAAAGGGGCTTCGTCCCTGAAGGACTATTGTTTTCGTTTTGCGATTTTCAGTTGGAAATATTAAAAGTCTGAACCACTTTCCAAACTGTTGCCACAAAATTTTGCAGCCCTGTATTATACTTAAAGAAATTAAACAATGAAGAATCTCCATAAATGTATGTACATTTCTCAAAATGTGATAAAACAACGGTACCTAGAACCATCCAATTTTGAATAACGTACGCTTCCATCCGAATATGCGCATTTGGAAGCCTGAATTTGGAATTTGTATAGATATTTATTTCATATTTTGTAAAACTTTAACGAGTTTTTGATGAATAAACTCAAATGATTTAAAAGCAAGAATGGCAACACTCTACGCGGGAAAAAAAGCTTTTTATCTAAAGGGCGCTTAATTGTGTATCAGAAATTCTAAAGATATAGTCATTTTAAAATTATTTTGCGATATTGCTGTTCAACTGAACTTTATGGTTTAAGTGTGAAGAACATGATATTTAATAAGTAACACACAAAACTGTTAAAAATGCTAATTTATACGTAATTTAAAATCTGAAACATTTTTTTTTCTCAGTGTACTTGCCAAATCAGTTGATTTCTAAATAATACAAAAACTTAATAGCGTAACATACTGTCACACTTTGAAAAGATTGTGGAGATTCTACTAAGAACGCTTTAAAGAAATTAAAACCATACTCTTAATTATTATAAGCATTTTAACTCGGACATTTTGATGCAATATTATTCAATTTCGTTAAAAGTTATCGGAAACAAGGATACGAGTGCCTTATTTTATTATACAATTCAAATGGTACAAAATCCGATCGCACTGGCTCTTGCAGATAGATCGCAATAGAATCTAAAGCAAATTGATCTTCACAGTACAACATATTTTTTCTTTAGAATAGAGGAGAAACACACCAATGTGACAATCAAAATCGCTGAAACAACTTTGTATTTGGCGTACATTTACTAAAACACTCAATCGATTTCGAGATATCTATATCTATCTTTTTCTAGATACTTTTTTCTCCTGATGATGGGGACCTGTAGCTGCCCTCGAAATCAGTTGAATATTTTAGTAAATGTACGCCAAATACAAGGTTATTTCAGCGATTTTTGACATTTTTTCTTGTTTATGTCTATCATATTCTATTTGCGCCATGCTGAAATATATTTTACTTATGTAGCAGTTGCAAATCAGTTCCAAAAATGTAAGACGAAAATATATTATAGTTAGATTCTTCATAGCCATATGCGATTAGAAGTAAAATTTGCAATGCATTCCTTTTCCAATAACTTCTAGTTAGACTCTTAAAACATGGTTGAAGGATTTTGCTTTCATATAAACTCAGGTCAGAAAATTAAGAATAAACAGGAGTCTTCTTTTGAATGGGAATTATTACCGCTAAACTTCGCAGTTTGAAAAACACGTGTATTTTTCTCGCTCTCACTTTTTAAACACTCTTACTAAAAATAATACAAATATAGAAAAAATATTTATTATTTCTGCTAAGTCGTGTCCTGGCAAATAAAAATTATTGTCCACTGAAAGGAATTATTTACTGCACGTTTTGCGCTTAACCATCCATAGAAATAAATTTGCACTTACGTTTTGAGTAAACAAGCCTTTTTTAATTTAAAAACTGTTCATTCTCCATGTGGCAATAATTTACAATGAAATGATTTCGTAGCAATGTTTTCTATCGTTTCTATATTCGTGCTTCAATTTTCTCCGCCATTTTCAATAGCTCATTTTAAATATGATTTTATATTCTATATCTTTAATTTCTGAGCGGTTAATTTGAAAATTAAGATGCCTACCGTATTGCTTAGTTAAATTTGTTTCGGACTTAAAGTGACATCTTTATACTAAGATTAGGTTTCAATTCATTTTTAATCTTATAATTTATATATATTTTAAGACGTTTGAAACTTTAGTAGTAATTTCTGTGTTTAATTCATATTTGTGTGCCAAGATCAGATTGTAATTCTTTTTAATCTTATTTTTTTACATTTATTAATATATTTAAACTTTTCGAAACCTAAATAATTAATTCTTCGATGTGTTTGCCTGTAATCTGAAATTTTCAGTTATACTCATCTTATCTATCGATCTCGCTAATCATAAACTGAAGTCTAATTCGTGTACACACACACATCACGACTCTCTCTCCCTCTCTCTCTTTCTCTATGTATATATATAGAGGGATATGTACGCACACACACATATGTGTGTACATTAACATGTATATACACATGTGCGTATACTTAAAGTACACACGTATGTGCGCGTCCAGTAACGCATTTATCCATTAGTCTGCCAGTAATCGACAGAAGTATATATTTTTAAGCCTTTTTGGAACTGGAAAGCGAGGCGAGTTTAATTGTAAAGATTGCAACGCTGAGTTGTATTCATATTTCTTCTGTATTTGTACTTAGTGAAATATTTGCGTTATTTTTTTTTCAATTTGTTCAAGTACATGTCGAACCGTCTAGATAATGGTTACAGATCATGGAATAAAGGAGGTAGACATGACGATTCAAAAATGCCTTTAAGAATTTATTTAAAACTATAAACATAGAATTAAGAAAATGAACAATACTGTGAAACAAGCTTAAAATTGCCAATACAGTTGTTATTTAATTTTCTCCGAACGACTTACTTAGCAAAAGTTCGTAATATTGATTTAAGTGTTTTAATAAATTATTTGGGTTTAACTATCGCAACAAATACAATGATTTCCCAATTAGTCAATGAAATTGTTCAAGTGTAATGTTATAATGAAACATTCATTAGAAAATTTATTGAATTAAAGTTAAAAATAAACTTAAAATGCAAAATCCGAATTGAAAAAATCTGATGTGTACACAACATGACTTCCTTGTACGGAATATTAAATTACACACATTTTTTCTTGCATTCCATTTAAACAACTTGGATTGAATAACATCTACTTCGTCGATATCGCATACACAATAATAGAATTAATGCACTTTCTGAAATTCACTATATTTGTTTACCACAGCGACACTCTGGCGCTAGGTTCACTTAACAAGGTTACATAACATTCATTTATGACTCAGAATGCACAAAAATTATATCATCTGAAGAATTATTTAATCGTTACCACATGCTCTATTCAAATACTCTGATAAATCTAAAACGATATATAAAAGAAATTAAACAAACAAACAAAAAAGAAACAGTTTTTCACAGACGATTCAGAATTGCTCATTCAATTAATTCAATTTTCACTTCGCGACAAGGCAAAAATGCATAAAAACTCAAACTATATGTATTACTCGTAAATATTACGATTTAAATCTTAAACACTTATTTTCTCGAAAAAATTCCAAACTAGATTAAGCATTATATAACTCGCAATAATAAAATAAGGCGTTATCTTTGTTGTTCCGAAGCTTAGTTTCTCTAGATTGGTAATTCTACCAAATATTGCATGCATATTTACTATAGGCATAAAAATCTAAACCGCAAGGTAAGAACAACGTAATTCAATCCTTTTCAAAGCAAAAAATGTGCAATTTACCAACAAATAACAATAAAATAACTGAGCTCACTGAGCCGAGTAACAGAGTGGGTTACGGATTTTGTATTTATTTAGCTATTTGCTTAGAATTGTAATTAAAATTGCTTTATTTTTCCATGCAACGCAGACGATTTTTGAAAAGAAAGCTACGTCGGATAAGTAAAAATAAAAGAGCGCATGCATTTAATATTTAATAAATAAATATCTCGCAATTACTGTTGCCATCCACAAATATCGATTCAATAAGGAATATTCAATCCGTAAGGAACCCGTACGCACGCAACAATTTTTGGTGTCAGGAATTGGGATTTTGAATGCCATTCACTAGGGGAATTGAAGAACAATTGCGACAGCTCGTCAGTGTTTTTGCTGCATTCCAAGAAAAGATGGAAGCTGGCCAAGCATCCTTTAAAGAGGAGATTAAAGCGGGACGGGGATCCGGTAAAGAGGAGATGAAAGCTAGGCAGGAAAAGGTTGAAGCAGGACAAGAAGTGATGAAAAGAGAAATTACCTGCATAATAAAAATTAATTTGAGGCTGTGTAAGATAAGAATAAGAATAGACGCGGTTGAAAACATAAAGTTGGAAAAATTGAAGAAAATGTTTCTTCTGCCTAAGAACAAACAGAAGAAAGTATTTCTGCTGTGAAGCAACAAATCGATTATAAAGTTTCTTCTGTCAAAGAACAAATAAAAGATAAAGTTTCTGTTGTGGAACAACGAACCGAATGAAGAGTTTTTGCCGTCCAACACCAAATCGAACAAGAAATTGATGACAAGGTTTCCACAGTTGCAAAAGAAGTTGATACTTTAAGGAAATTCGTAGCGACGGCCGGAAGCAATTCGGATAGCTTTATATTCCTGCCCATGCCTGCTCGTCTTTCTCCAAAGCTATTGACATATGATGAGAAGACATCCTGGTAAGTGTATAAGATACAATTTTCTATAGTTGCGGAAGCGAATGGATGGGATTCCCAAGCTAAGGCCTGTCATCTTGCCCCTTCTCTGGCAGCAGATGCAGCGGATATTCTGCAGACTCTTCCCGAAAACCAGAGATTATACTTCGAATCTCTATCCGGCCCATTAGAGCTCCACTTCGGAGAGAAATGTTTGAAAGATTACAGCAGGCGTCAATTAAAATCCCGTCAACAGAAGCCTACGGAAACACTCCAGAAGCTCTCCACGGATGTTGAAAGACTGTCATACCTCGCCGTTTTGGAATGCCCTATAGAAACAAGAGAAATCCTGTCCCTGCAATACTTCGTCGACGGCATCCGGGATCTTGAAATACAGAAAGCACAGCGAATGGCTGATGTGAAGACCTTAAAAGTGCTCTAGTGTACGCCATGAAACTCGAGACGACTCAGCAAGCAACTCCCAGTCAGAGCTGTACGCGTACAAAAGCCAGTTGATCAGTTCATGGCTCGTTTAGATGATTTATACAGACAAGTCAATACCTGGAGACGGTATATTAGTGATAAGAAACCGACAGTAAAGTGCTGGAGCTGCAGTACTTTAGGACACATGCGAAGGGACTGCCGAAGATTGCAAAGTTTGGAAAATATGACGGACGATATAAACAGACAATTAAGTGCCATGATATGGAAAACGAGTGATAAGAAAAGAAAGTGCTGGAACTACGGAGCTGAAAGCGACGTACGAAGTACGGAACACCTCGAGGTACGGAAAATAAGACCACTTTCCAGCAACGACTCAGGAAGCAAATTAATGATCATATCGCGGAGCAGACTTTGAACGATAGTGAACAACCCCATTTCAAAGCGCTCAAGCTTTCTGCAGTGTGTGGCAACAATAATGGATTATTCATCAAAGGGCATATCGATGGAGTTCCTTGCAATTTGATCATTGATACAGCAGCTAATATTACCATCATTCGAAGAGATTTAGCTCAAAAATTTAAGGATAAACTTATTTGGACGCCATCCTGTGTTAGCCTCCAAACTGCGTCCGGTGAGAAAATCGACATAGAAGGAAAGTGAAACGTGAACATGACCTTTGGAAGTGCCGCTTACTACCACACGGCATATATGCCAGATATTACAGATCCTTGCATAATCGGATTGGACTTTTTACGGAAATAAAATTTTTCCTTAGACTTCAAAAACAACAAACTGCTTTTAGCATCTAAGGACAGGACTATCGATCATCAGAAAGGATCCTCAGTTGAAAACGCCGAAGTCTCGCCTGAAAGACTTTGCTCAGAAAACTGCTTAAATCATACTAGGGTTGAAGAGAAACCCAAGACTACCAGCAATTCTCCATCCCAGAGGCTCATCGGTAATGATCTTTGTCTGCCTTGTGATCTCTTGACTGGCTGCCCTGCAGATGCGCCTTGATCCCCTGAGGAATACATCCAGAATGTCCAGGCCCGGTTTGAAGTAATGCACCGTTCTGTACGACAGCATATCAACTTGGCGACGGAGAAGATAAAGACCCGCTACGAAAATTGGCCATCGTTTCAACGAAGAAGACAAGAATTGTGGTTGTGGAATCCGATTCGACGGAATAGACTTCGTCCGAAACCACAGTCACCCTAGGAGGTCCGTACAAAGTCCCAAACAGGCTGAACGACGTCGTGCTTCGGATCAGTAAGACATCAAACTCTAAGCCTATAGTCGTCCATTACGACAGGTTAGCTCCTTATATGGTCATAGAAGGTAGTCTATATAATTGTAAATAGTAACGTAAATAATAAGACCATGGTCCTTGTTGTATTTGATAGCATTTGTTAATATTTGTATTTAGTATTTGAATTTAATTTAATATTTCATTTTCTGAAAGTTGCTTATTGCAATTATTGTTTATTTTGTTAATGTAATGTTTGTTACTGCAGTGATGCCTTAGTTGTAAGTTTTGCTTCCTATCCGGGATTGTACTGCCCGGGACGTGCAGTTCTTGGGAAGAAGGCGGTGTTACGGATTTCGTATTTATTTAGAATTGTAAATAAATTGCTTTATTTTCCCATGCAACGCAGACGATTTCTGAAGAGAAAGCTACGTCGGAAAACTAAAAATAAATGAGCGCGTGCATTTAATATTTAATAAATAAATATTTCGGAATTACTGTTGCCATCCACGAAAATAGAGAAAAATCGAGGTTTTACCAGCATATTCTAGTAAATAATTAAAATGCTTATAAAAGCCGAATTAAAATATTTCATCTCAATTGTAGTTGTAGCTGTTTAAAGCGAACTGCTGTTTGTTTACTTAATATTGTGACTGATTGTAGTGAATTTCGCTGTGAGATAGAAATAGTTTCTCTGGTTTTGAATTCAGTTTGGTTTAACGTTTGAGATATTGTGATATTGTATGAATATCTCTGAGGAAATATTTCAGCATTTTTATTTATTGCTTGTGAAAAGGATACATTTTGTTAACTTTTTAACGGCTTGTGCATTCAATCCATAACGAACCCGTAGGCACGCAACAATATATATAATTTTACTAGCGGGCTTGTTCGCCGGGATTCGAACGTTGGACAGAACTTCCAGTGTTCCAATTCGCCGATCTGCTCGCTTTATTCCTTTATGGATCCAAGATACTGCGCATGCGGGAAATCACGAAAACACCCACGCGTTCGCCGGGATTCGAAAGTTGGACCTAACTCCCAGTGTTCAGCGATTTTCTAGATGGCAAGCATGCCAGTTGAGCGGGCTGCGCCCGCTTTATTAGCGTATGCATACACAAGATACTGCATACACATTCCCCATGCGGAAAATGTCGAAAACACCCATGCCGTGTGAGAACCCGCCAGCTGAGCGGGCTGCGCCCGTTTTATTCACGTGTGCATCCAGAATATACTGCATACAAGTTACACACGCCGAAAATCACGAAAACACCCACGCGTTTGCTGGGATTCGAAAGTTGGACCTAACTACCAGTGTTCAGCGATTTTCTAGCTGGAAAGCATGCCAGTTCTGCGGACTGCGCCCGCTTTATTAGCGTATGCATCCACATTTTCGTATGCATCCACATTCGCGTATGCCTACACATTCCCCATGCGGAAAACCTCGAAAACACCCACGCAGTGTGAGAACCCGCCAGCTGAGCGGGCTGCGCCCGTTTTATTCTTGTATGCATCCAGAATATACTGCATACAGGATAATGAGCATGCGCTACTAATTAAGTTCTCACTTCGCGAATAAAATACATAAAAGTTCAAAATATTTTCATTAAAAATTGAGATATAGAATCCATTTTAAGTTAGGCTTAGAATTCGTTTGGAGAAATAGAGTCTTTTGTCCTTACCTAGAGATGTAACACAAAAACATAATTAAATTGCATTGGGATGGATGGAAATTGAAATGGATATTTTCGTTGAAATTCGTTACCCGAAATTTTTCGTGATTAGAATAATGCCTTTACTCTGTGAAGAAAGTAAAAATTCGAACAAGAGGTCATATTTAACCAAACACCAGTTCTTCCAAAACTCTAAAAAAATACATAAAACGTAATGACTAACCAAAGGTATTGATGCAGTATTATGGAAATTGGGATTTCAACATTTCTTTAAAGCTATTTGAAAGACTGGTTAGCAGAATATACCTTTGAAATAGCTTTTAAAGGCGATTGCATCACATCCGTGGTATGTTTGTTGATTTTTATTTGATTGTAATATTTTATGGTTTGAAGTCATTTAGTCAACTATTCAAGTAGCAAGCGCCAGAAAACCAAGTACATAACAACAAGTATAAATCCTCTGTATCTATCTTCTCTTGCTTTACATTAAGTAGCAAATTTTAAATTGCCACTATTTTTTTTACCTTATTTAATGTAGTGAATGCTTGGGACATATATTCTCGAGTCAAAGGAAAATTGTAATATGTACATTACGTTTATAGAATTTTGATTCTTAGACTCTACATTTTTTTTCATTGCTCAATGATTCCTACTGTCTCAATATTTTTTGAACACCTTACCCTGCATCAGTTAAATTTATTTCCATGCCTTTAGAAAATGATCAAAGTTTTATGTTTCTAGCATAAGTTGTTGTTATCTGACTCGAGTAAATTCCCTTTAAACTTTTCATCCATGTTTGTTTTTTATATTTAAATACTCTGCAGTCTGTTTCATCACCTATCAAATAGATATTAGATTAAAGGTTTCTTCTACTATATCTAAACCAACATTATTTATTCCCCCTTGTATGAAATTCAAAATCAAACAACTTTCCAACAAATTCAAATTTTCTACTGCAAGAAATTTTAACGTTTGAAGCTCGGTTTCACTCTCCCAGTTTTTTTTTTTTTTTTAGATTTATGTTGACTGGATTTGTTGAACTGCTTAAATTTATGCGGAATATTATCTGTATGCAGATTTACCTTGCTAATAATGCACTGAACATTTGGTTTCACCTTAATATGTCTTGTAATACCTTAATTACAGAAAGAAGTGTCTTTGTTTCCCAATGAATATTTTAAGATTTAAATTACATTTTAATTTTGTAAGAAGAAATGTTGCTTATCTAACACCACGCTCAGTCTTTCTTCTTTTCATTACTGCAATAAATGAATGCCCTGACTAGAAAATTCTGATTTTTTATTTGGGTGTTTTCGTTTCGTTTTGAAATTTATCGGTTTCGTTATCTAGAATAATTTTGATATATTTACATTACGTTTATGTGCTAAATTTAAAAAAAAATCACGTACTTCGAACTTACTTTAGTTTGAGGTCTTTGAGGTTATATTTCCAGAATTCATTTCGGCAAACTAGGGAATGGTAAAATGGTAAGCATCCTGTAAGATCAAGTTACCATTCCAAGAGATTTTTACTTGGGTTTGAACCTTACATCGTCGTGAAAGTTTTGAAGCATCTTAATTTAGAGAAAATATTTTCAAGTTTCAAATTTAGCAACTTGTTTATGTGAAAATTAATCATGATATGGTTTTCTCCGAAACAAAGTTCTAATTCGCCAATCGATAATGTATATTTGTACTAGTAAATGATAATACAGCAATAGCAAATAATGGCCTAATGCCTGAAAGAGATTGCAAATATATATATTCACATATATTTTTTTAGAAATATAGAAATTTCTTAACTTCAGTTTGAAAATTGCTTTCATTTTACTAATAAGCTAAGTAAGCTATATGCTTAATAAATGAATCTGTTACATATTTGATAAGCTTTTCATTACATTTTATCATTTTGTCGTTACATACATTTAAGATTCTTCCATAAAAATTACTAAAATGATAGCGTACTTTCGATTTATAAAGTTAAAGCTATTTTAAGTGCTTTCCATTTTTATCTGCGGTCATATCAGGGAAGTAATAACACGTCTTCTATTTTATTTAAACGTTTAATAATAACTGAAAGGATTGCAGAGTATTTACATTTCGGTTTCTTTGTTTTACATTTTGATTAGGATAAACAATAATCTGTTTACCTTCTATTTTCCAGGAATTTTATTTAGATACTTTACCATGACAAAAGAGTTCATTATTCATATTTCGTTCAATACTTTCTATTTATTTAACCGTTTAACGATAACTGAGTACGTTGCAGAGGGCTTCCATTTTACGTTTTCATAAATTAAATTTCTTATTTCTCTTACCTCAAATATTTTAATTTCTATGTTTTAATTAAAAAAAGTAATTATATTATACTTTGAAGGCCTCGCAATTAGAATAAAGAATCACAATATCCTTTAAATCTTTCAAGTGCTTGATGACATTTCACAGTGATAAAAAATTCACAGTTTACATTTTTTTAACTTACTATCATTTATTGCCTCCCACTATCATTTACACTCCTTGTTCACTACCATTTATTGCTGTAAAACGATTTCTTGCAATTAAATTTTGAAATTGCTTTTATTCTTTAAATATCTCATCATCGTCTTAAAAAAATTTACGCAAACTGTCAAGTTTAGCCAAATATAAATCAAAACGTTTTAAAAATTTTTAGTTCATTAACTATAGAAAAGAAGAGTTTATGAATTTAATATATATTTATTAGTCGGAAAATATAAACATTGCAAATCATCTAGGGGCCTAATCGTTGAAACCATAAACTTCACAAGACTAGATAAATATAATCCAGATCTAACTGCTGTTTAGTTCTTGAGGGGCCAGTCACCTATAATAGTTACTATGAAAAAAGGAAAACTATGTTAACTTAATGAGTGCAGCTAGAGTAATATCATAAAAATATTTAATTCTTCTAATCAGACATCTCATTTAAATGCACTTTTATTTAAATCCATCAGATTTAAAGTCGAAAGACTATTTTTAAAATTAAGGACATATGTAGTATTTTGAAGTTACAGAAAATAACTCTTTCTATTCTGTTGCAGGCAGCGTTCTAGAGTCGGGCGCGGTAAGCAGTGCGATGTACTTCAGAAACATGTAAATTTATCATTGAGAGAGAGCAAGATGCTGTTGTGAAATGATGCTAATTGTTACGAAAGAACAGTATTAGCTAGATGCAACAGCTTTTTCTGTGGTTGTGGTTCGTGATATTGAATCGAAACTATAGTGCTCTCATGATGTTTACTGTCATAATAAAAATTGAGAGCAGTTTTCAAAATGTATTTATTATGCTTTCGATTTTTTAATCGGGATGTGTGTCCACCGATAACATCGCGTCAAAAACATCGCGGGCGAAAAAGTCGTGGTCTTGGGAGAAAATAAAGCAAAGAGAAAAAATCGCAGTTCTAAAACATCGTGGTACAAAACAGCGTCGTCGAAAATAAAGAGGTTCAAAAACTTCGCAGTTTAAAAATATCGTCGTCGAAAATATCGTGGTAAAAATAAATTACCTACAAATCATCGCATGACGATAACATCGCATACATGCGTTTTTCAGGCTTTAATAATTGCAAAATTTAATAGTTGTTCAATAATTCTAAAAACTCGCATAATGATTTGTGAGCGCAAGATGGAAAGAAGGATAATTTTCACTTTCATATTTTTTATTTACTAATAAATATTTGCTGGAAATGTAAAATGGAAACTTGAGCATAGAAAATTAACGCAGCTTATAGCACTTAATTTTAAACTGGTATAGTTAACTAACAAAGGTCATTAATAAATTATTTTTTATAAAGTTTACTGGTAATTTTTGATGAAAAGTATAATTTGAAAAAGAATAGAAAAAGAAAGATAACTAACTGCATGAACTTATCTATAAAAAAATTGCTAAGTTAATTATGATATTATTTTCTTCACTTTTGTTAATCTGATACTCTTATAGTGAAAATTGTTTCTTGTTTTGTTTAAATTTCCTGTTTTTTAAAAGTTTATTAGTTAATAAAAATTATCCCTCATTCCAACTCGCTCTCATAAATCATTATGCGAATATCCATTAACAATTATTAAAGACTGAAAAATGCATGTCTGCGATGTTATCGTCATGCGATGATTTGTAGGTACTTTATTTTTTACCACGATATTTTCGACGACGATGTTTTTAAACTGCGAAGTTTTTGAACGTCTTTATTTTCAACAACGATCTTTTGCACCACGATGTTTTAGAACTGCGATGTTTTTTCTTTGTTTTCTTCTCCCACGATGTTTTGTACCATGATGTTTTCACTTTGTGTTGTTTTCTGCATGACGATTTCGTCGGCGATGTTTTTGCTGCGATGTTTTCGTCTGTAACCATCGGGATGCAATATGCTATTACTTGTAAAGCAAGTAACATTGACTAATTCCCTAAGGGCTTTGTTTTAAATAATTATAATTGTGTAGAGATTTGTTTTTGCAGCATGTCCCCATATGAGAGGGGCGTAAAATAAGACTGGACGGATTATTGTTTTATGTAACATAATTTTACTTTCAAGTAAAAGACTGCTATTTTTTCCGAGAAGAGGTTTTTGCCTATGGCAATATTAAATTTATTTATTTTTGAGTGCAGCTAGAGTAATATCATAAAAATATTTAAATTATGCAAAATGAGGCCTAATAGTGAGTTTCTTGTCAAGTATGATTGATGATACTATTTCTTTCCAGTGTATTTCTTCTTCAAATAACGTGGGAATAGATGGGCTACTGAGAAAATAAATTTGCGAACTAGAATCGCAATTGATTTTTAACATTCATTGAAATTCTCCAAATGGTAAATCGTTCCTCTAATAAATCAAAGTAATGCCGAAGTTGACAGCAAACATTTTGGAAGTGTTTGGACTGTGTCAGTATAGGTCTGTATTCCGCAAAGTCTACTAATTGAACTGTTGGATATTTTAAGAGGGCATAAGTATGAATATTATATAATTATAAGGTATTTTCTCCCCCCCTGAAGCATGCCTTCTTTGTGTAACAGTAGGACACTCGGCGTGTATTCGAGAGGTCCAGGTTCGAGTCCTGCCCAGGGCATTGCACATATTGCTCTTCTCCTGCTTCAAAAAACATAATCATTCTACAGTGGCGCCCTAACTGAGGAACACTGAATGATCTTGTATGAAGAAGGGAAGCGCTAATTCGAATTAAATTGTCTGGGAAAGTACTAGAGATGCGGTAAAAGTAATCTACAAGTATTGTTTTCTAATTCCTTAGTTTGTGATACTACAGCAGACGTATTAAATTACAAATCCTAATATCTTACTCTTTCCTGAATAGCGTGTAAGAGGTAACAATATTTTATTCAGGCAATAGTAGCGCATTGTTTTTAAATAGCCGACTCTGCTTAAAACAGTCGTACAGTATATTGCATTAAATACATATGAAGCATCCTACATCCTACTTCGAATGCCACCAGGTAGTCCCGCTTTAGACCAAAAATGCAATATTTGAGCAGTGTTGCCTCTGCTCACTTTATATCGTCGAATTTCTTAATCAAGTTTTCATCAAATTCATACAAAATATGAAATAAATGGAAAACAAAGTCTAAATTTTAAATTATGACTTGAAGGTGCACACGTTTGGGGGTAGGATTACATATGTTCGGAATTTGGTAGCTCTAGGCGCCGGAGTTTTTCCCACATAGCGAGGGTCATACATATACAGATAAGACTCTTCATTATATAATACAAGGAATTTGGGGTCATTTAAAGAACAACGAACAGTTTTCTGCTATATTTAACTTATTTAATAATAAGTTAATTATTTTGTGTCTAAAATTCTCTGAAGCACATATAATTAAAATACTTGAGAAAATTATAAATTTGCCTTTAATTATTTTATTTCTAAAGCCATTAGGTATTTATTGAAAGCAGGAGAGATGAAAAATGAGCAACGCCTTCGCCGGGACTGGAACCACGGACCACTGGAATACGCGCCGAGCGTGCTGTCCACTACACCACAAAGTCATGCGTAGAAGGCGGCAGAAATAACCATATGGTGACGAAAAATTAATAATAAAAGCCACAATTATTTATCAATGTAACGTACGTAATATATAGCTTTAAAAACATGTTTTGTTAATTACAATAATGATACAAATGTTTATAAAAGGTTATAATTTAATATATAAAAAATTATACCTCTTATAAGTAGGTATAATTTATATCAATTAAATGCACGTAATATCAATTAAATACATTATTAAAAATAAAGCAAGAAATTTAATCAATAATTTGACTTCTTTTAGTAGCTCGGTACTATTTGTAAACTACATTTGGACTTTCGAAGATAAATTAGATGACATGAAATAGCAACATTCTGGAAACTATACTTGCTACGCCATATGGAAGAGAAATTAAAGATGGCATTTCTCGTGCAATGGCTTCATTAATAGTCTTTTCAAGACATTTTTCCAATGTACAGAGCACGCCGTACGCTTAAACTATGATTCCATGTAAAGTGAGAACTTTTATATTTGGGCTGTGTTTTGTCTAATCAAGAATTTTGCTCCTGTGGATTTCCTTTGTGTGATGGATTTGCAATTTACCACATAAAGGATATCCAACTAGCAGGTATTGGTCTTTCTTTCTACTAGAGATATAAACCTTTTCAACTAAATGCAGAACTGAAATCTATTGAAAAATTTGGTTATTCTTTTCAGCCACATGTAATTTACCGTTTTCTTTTACATACTGTGTAAAATATTTAAATTTGACTTATAGAGAGATATGTTTTGCCCTCTCTAGCACAAAAGGTATACAATTTGAAATACTCTCACGCTATTGTCTTTTCAGAATGCATCTGTAATTATAATAAATCTTTTGACATTTTAATGAACTATCTTTTATTTTATTTTTCAAAATAGGAATGATGCAGAGTAGGACTGAAATGCAGGAATCCGTGATGATTATATTCTGTTCAACTGTTCTATTCATTAGCTGCCTTTGCTGAGGTATACGTATGAAAGACTAGATTGTATTAACAACGCATGCAAGGATAAAAGAATTTTGAATCCACAAATGCAAGCACTTTCTTTCATCAGGAACCAAACCAGATCGACGTTAATATCAGTAAATTTATCCACTTCACAGCTGCTCTGTTCCTGTAAGTTGCATCTGAATAAATGGCGCTTGATTTTAGAAGAGACCAATAATAATACACGCTAACTTTGATATAACTTAGATAACTTTTTTTGCAATTTAAGCTGCATTTTTAAAAAATTTACATCGATGTTTTCTTCATTTGATATAGTACTTTTATCGAAGAATATCCAAACCATGTATTGTGACAGTTTTATACAAACGAATGAGCAAATTCAGATCAGATTTCAGTATTTATTGGAATTAAAAATTTTTCTAGAGTATTTTATAATTATTATCTTATAAATGTATTTTATTTATAATATTTCATAAAGAGGAACATTGAAGAGTGCTTTACGTTTTTAAGTTCAAAAACTATAGTGCCACAAAAGAAACCTTCCCTATTCTGCTAAAATTATATTAGTCTGTAATGATACCTATTTCTTTCACATCATTTTTCTCTCGCTATGAATCACATGTTTTTTTTTCCTCTTGGGTATTGAAAAAGAAATTTCTTTTGAGAAAAACATTCGCGCTTCTTCCCTCAAGAGGATTATTATGAGAGTAGAATAATGGTTTTCATTCGAACTCTCTGCTCTGTTGGTGTTTTGTCATACACACTCGGCTTTTGTATTGTTTTTAATCGTTACATTTAGGTTTTATTTCAAACAGAAAATAAATGAATCTAGCAAAATCTGTGGGCAATAATTTCTTATCAGGAAGCAAAGGACTGTCACTTTTTAACAGCAAAATCTTTTTTTTTTTTTTTCAGACCAAAAATTTTTTTAGGCCTTGCCTATAATTTTTTCGAAAGAGTTTAAAGGGTAAAATACTCACTGTTATATTGCAAAAATAAATTATTTGATGTATCGATTGAAAGATTTAAAAATCATATCGTCATCGAAAAATAAAAATTAATTTTGGTGCTTGTACAATAACCTTTCTATGCATATTCTTGCGTTCTACGAGTTCGCGGATTTGGAGTAACTGATTACAACACTTATGAAGATTCAAAACAGAATTTAGTGGACAGCATTACACGGAACATTTCCAAAGACACCTTTACAGTCGTCGGAAAACGATGGCAAACACGCTGAAACGATCAGCAACACAGCCTTCAGGCCAGGCTGTAAAGGTAAAGGCAGCTTCAAGGCAAAGCCGACTCAATCGATCGCTCTTGAGGTAATCTCTGAACTGAACTCAACATACTCAACTCTCAAGACACTACTACTGAACTCAACATACTACTGAAGGTACTATACTCTGCATACAAGCAGAGCGTCAAATACTTTATGCATATACTCCATATAAAAACCGCTCGTAAGTAATTACGTCATCTTCCTTTCCCTAGCTTCCACCCTTCAAAGAATTTTGCGCCGCTTATGCTTCCCTGCCTGAAATGACGTCGTATCTTTCTATCTGTGTACATAAAAATTATTTATATTCAGCTATGATCGAAAAGTAATTTGTCTATCAAAGAAATAATTTTTGATGTGCCTGAAATTAAAGATAGTGATTCTTCAACGCAGTTGTGTTACCTGCGTCATCGAGCCTTCACCCTCAGTCACTGTCGGAAGCTGTTAAGAGTTCCAATTTTTTCTTCTACGCATTAAATTTTGTATATATATAATATATATATATACAGCTTTTGATGTGCCTTCGAGAACGTTCTCTGGAAAACCGGTAAAAATTCGTTCTAGAATGTTCTCGCTTCGTCTATGGCATTTTTGTGCCAAATAGACGATTTCAAGCTAAATCTGGCAAACCTGTCTTGCCCTTCCACTTTTTGCCAACTCTAAGCCTGCCTTGCGGTGAAGTTATGTCACAGCAGCTGAGCATTTTGCAACATACAGCAATATGTATATTTATTTTACGTATGTATATTGGCTATATATATATGTAAGCATATGTATATTTGGAATATACATATAGTATGTCTTCATTTAAAATGAAATAGTAATTGAAAAGGTAATCCACCTTAGTAAATTTTGGGTATTTTTTATTGATAGCAGTTTTGTTTCCGATAACTAAGTTTAAATTTTATTCAGCGATGTAAATTTATTTTTATGAGTATGCAATAGTAGAATTTATTTTTATTTAAGATTAGAAGCAAAATATTTTTCGTTTGTGAAAAGGTTTTCTTTCTTTTAAACTGTTTAATGCTGATGTTTTCCTCGATTCTTCGCATAATAACTTGAAGTTTCCAAATTTGAAATTAATTTTTTGTCGCATTGGAAAGGGTAGGATTCTGGTCGCGTTATCTACTAAAACAATTCTTGTTCTACCATGTTTTTAACTTATGTCTCAAATATTCAATATAAATCCAAATCCTTGTTTTAAATGTCATAAAATATTTATATATGCTCAATGGAATTTTTATAAGATTACAATTTCCAGGTTAAATTTTATCCCTTCGCCGTATAAATAAAGTACATTTCACACTTTATACCTTACCGAAGAAAACTGATTAACAAAATAAGAACACTAACAATAATAATTTGAAAATTCCAAATTTCGTTTCATAAATCAATAAATAGACAATATTTCAACGTATAATGTTTATGCTTAATATGAGAATGCGATGCATTATTCTTATGCTTATAAACATTTATTTCCAGTCTCTGCTTGGGTACATGAATAGAATAAATTTTCATTCGCAGTTTATAAGATTAAAAACGAACAAAAATATTGAGTGCATTTGTTGCCAGCTTACTTCACGGTAATACTCATAAAAACAAAACGATCTGGGAAATATTTGAATCTTGAAAAAGATTTTGTATTTCAGGGAGGAAAAGATTTATTCATTTTTATTTCATTACTACATATAGCACCATACTGATATCTCTCTGCCCTGCATGCTAAATGGTAACACAATACTGAAGCACTATTAAGCTGCAAAAATGTGAATACGTACGTTTTTCTTTTTTTAAAACTTATTTTATAATGGCACTTCCATTTTTCTAAAATTCGTATTTATCGTTAAGAAAACTGAATTTTTCTACGTCTGTCATATGTACCTTCTGAATATTTTTTTCCCTTGTCAATTGCTATAAATAAAAACTATGCCTAAATTTCGCTGGTTTGCGATGAAAAATCTTTTTTGAAGACACTAGCTGCTCTTAGTACTCCAGAATGTTGAACTCAAACAAAATGCAATTAAAAAAAATGGTTTTAAACGATAGTCCTCCATTTAAAATGGAAATTATAATTAATGAACTTAAAGAAGAAAATTAATTTATCATACAGTTTAATAGGAATAACAGATTAAATAATTTTATTTACAGAACTCATCTACAATTTTATATGTTGAATAATAAAAACCTGGTGCTCCTAAATAACAAAATCTAATTTAAATATGCTGTCAAATATACATAAAGTCATTATCCTTTTTAATTTACCCTGTGCACTCAAGGATTTTATTATACGTGATACAAGATGTAGGTGAATTTTGTAAATGGAATTATTTAATCTATTATTTCTATTAAACTGTATGAGAAATTATTTTTCTCCTTTTTGTTCATTAATTATTATAATGACTTCAAACAAAAGCTTAAAATCTTATTACATGAAGTTCTCTTTTTCCTTTCTTGTGCGAAGTAAAGGAAATATTGTAATCATAAAAAATTCCCGATATTTGAATGAAAATATTCATTTTGACCGCTATCGAATGAAATTTAACGATGTTTTCGAGTGACATCTGTACGTAAGGACTCTTTTTCAGCAAACGAATTATAAAACTGATTTAAAATGGATTCAGACGAGACATTTCCGTGCCTTCTGTAAGTATGTATGTATCTCACATAACCCCAAAACGCGTAGATTTAGAACGTTGAAATTTTTTATAAAGGACTGCTATAGCATGTAGTTGTGCACCTCCTTTTTTGATGGCAATCGACCGCACCAAAACTATATATATATACATATACTCACTCTGTTGCTTACTCTGTTCCGTGAGTTCAGATATTTTTATTCTTATATATTGGTAAATTGCGCATTTGCTTTAAACATGATTGAAATATGTTGATCTTATTTTCCAGTAAAGATTTTTATGCCTTTAGTTAACCTGAATGCAATAGAGTTGTGATATTATCAACAATTTAGAAGTTATTTAAGTGTGGCTAAGCATATTTGTTTTACCAAAGCTGCCATGTTTGTTTACAGTTGAAACTTGGCAGAACAGTGGATTTGTTGCCAAGCTAGAGAAACTAACCTTCGCAACAACAAAAATAACATCTTCTTTTATTATTGCGAATTAAATCATCCTTAATCCAGTCTGGAATTATCATTTAAGTTATTAAATTATCCAATATATTGACTCAGGATAGCGTCCACAGCAAATTAAATGAGATTCTACACCTTCAGTGCCTTTTTGCCGAGTGAGACCAAAAGCAAACGCTCAGTTTTGTGCACCGAAAAATCTACCTTCTTACCCGCTGGCCAAATTGCTTGTTTTTACGTAGAAACTCTAAATTTAATTGTAAAAATTTTTCTTTAAATTGTTCTAACTGTATTTATGTTTTACCCCATTAGTGTATATTTTGGAATTTTTATTAATGATAGTTTGAGGTTTTATGTACTTTTCCCTTGCCGCGAAGTGAGAACTGAATTAATTGAATGAGAAATATATCTCTAATGTAATTCCAGAAAATAAGTTTAAATCAAATGCAGCAAAAATGCGTATAATTTAATATTACGTTCAGGGAAGTCATGTGGTGGAGACATCTGATTTCTTTTAAACTTGTATTCTGTTTTCAGCTTTTTGTCTGAACTACACGTTGTCAATGAAAATTGAAAAAAGTTTAATTAGTAAAAAACCCTTATTTCAAAAATGTGCAATGATTCTTCTACTTCCATGAAATTTAGTGGTTATATTTAACAGTACCCTGAAACATGTCTACATATTATCTATATTGAACGCAACGGATTTGGTTATGGACTATACTGAATGCTGTACTCGCATTTTATCTATTTCCACTAATATAATAGTATTACACGGTCATTTCCAATTAATTTTCTGCTATCCAGTTCCTTAGCTTTAAGCTCATCCAGTGATTTTACTATGCTAATAGCAATGTATGCGTCAATTTTTGCGAATAATTTTTTCCTAACTAAACTCTAGTGTTCTTTGTCATAAAAAAAGTAAATTCCTGAACAATCTACAGTGCTTCTTATATCTTCCATACTGCTGTAACTCATGACTATATTACGGAAAGCATCCTTCTTTCAAAGATAACATAACTACATGTTGCAGGAAATTGTTTTCATATTGCCTGAATAATTTGTAAGCCTACCTTACCAAAGTCTATGAGATGTAATATAAGATTCGTTCAAATGAAAGCGGCGTTACAGTCGGTTTGAGAAATGGTTTAATGTTATAATTATAAATTAATATACAAAAGAAAGAAGTAATACAGACGTAACAGACAGGCTAGAGAAAGTCACAACAAGGCTTGAACCAAGTGCCCCAAGGGTCAACGATGCGATTTATACCCTGGGCGAAGAAGCTCAGGAGTTGGTTGTGGAACCAATTTTCAGCGCCAGCTTGGACCTCATTATTGTCGGGAAATCGCTGTATTATCGTAACAATGTTTGGCACGCCACAGCTACATGAGGTCGAGCATTATCATGCAAGAGGATAACACCGCGTGATAGTTTGCCACGTCGGCGGTTCTTGATATTCTGTCTCAGTTCCTGCAATGTAGCACAGTATGTGGCAGCAGTGACAGTCGTGCCAGTAGGTAGTCATTTCAAAAGTAGCCGGCCATTGACATCAAAGAAGCACATTAACATGACTTTACCAGCTCTAGTGGACGTGCGAGCCATCTTCGGGAGTGGGATGAACAGTGTCGCCATTCCATGCCCATGCTTTTGGTGGCTGGATCAAAGTGATAGCACCACGTTTCATCAGCGGCAACGGTACTTGAAAGGAATTGGTTCCCCTGCCGCATAAGGTGTTGCATGGAATCAGACTTGTGAGGAATCTTCTGTTCATCTATCAAATGTTTTGGCACCCATTGCGCACAACCATTGCGGTATCGCAGTCTTTCACGCAGTATTGCGCGCACACTTCCTATGCTCATAGATATATCCTCCGCTGCTTCTCGAGTGGTGATTCGCCGGTTCATTTTCACGAGATGGTCCACATCTGCAACTGCTTCTTGGGTGATCACCACATGAGCTTAACCAGGTCGTGCCCTGTAGTCAGTACTGTTTTTTCCAGGACGAAAATCCCTACACCATCGGAATACTGATCTGCGTTTCATACACTCCATGCCATACAAATTTTGCATTCGACGATAGATTTCAGAAGCAATCACATTTTCTGCTGTTAAAATTTGCGCAACCGCGCGTTCACACCGTTTGGAGGCATCCATGATGCGAACGATACATTTTAACGTGCTCCGACGCTATCACTCACGCATCTGGCGGGATCTGATGATATCGCATGCACTCCCAGCCCTCTGTGCGCTCTATAGGGGCATGCGTAGTCATCTTTCTCTTCAAATGGCGGAGTTATTAGAGCAATGCCACTTTTATTTAAACGATCCTTAGAGTAAGATTATTTCATACACTTAAGGTACCCGAAAGTAAGGGCACTTAATTTCTCCTAAAAATACAATAAGTCCATTGAAAAGTGCTTTGCTAACATCTACGTTAGACTGCAAAATCTCTCTCTTGACTGTAAAACTGTAGTATCTCTTTTACAATACAACAAGAAAAAGCTCAAGAGAGCAACATTCTGAACGAAAAAGGTGATGTTACACAGGGAAGTCCATTTAACATTGAGGTAAATCGCTAATTCGCTAATTTTGCAAGATAACGCCATGCTGCCGATGGTTTTGGTGAGTAATTTTTGTCACCAAATTCAGGAAGCAATCGCTACAAGTCTCCATTTGGCAACATTTTGGTGCAATTCCTGTCTAACTGCATTTTTTATCGGTATATGTAATTGTAACTTTATCTACCCTGTACCTACTTTCCAGATTTCCCAGAAATCGAAGATACTGAAAATTTTCGTCTCAGCGATGCTTCGCATTCAGATGCGTTCAGATGCTTCACAAAACACATGAATAGCAAAAGGAACATGTGATGAAATGCCTATGCATCGAGGAATTTGAAGGGAGCAAATGTCATCAAGTTCTTTTACAGCTGCATACCATAAAGTTGATAAATTAGCAGGTAGTAATTCATCCCACTTGATTCCAAGAATCCATGTATCTTCGAATAAGATTTTCCCAAGGATAGTAAATGGTGAAATAAGTCCTAAGGGATCATAAAAACTAGCAATGCAGCGGAGTAACCATCTCTTTGTAAGTGGTTTGTCTGGGGTAGAAACACAGAGGGAAGTCTTGAATGCATTCTTCAAAGTATCAGAATTTGTATTCCAGCCAATACCTAAGACGGTTGTTTCCGTTTTGTGAGATTCTTCATGTGTTTGTAGTACATCTTTGAGTTTCAAAGAGTTTGTAGCCCATTTTTCCATAGGCAGTTTCATTAGAGCCATTAAATTCTTGATCTCGTGATATAGCATTATAATGCGTGATTCAGTTTCCATACTAGCAAGAAAGTCATCCATATAGAGATGTTTATCTATCATTGATGCAGCAATTGGAAATTCTGTGATATGTCTTGCAGCCAATTCTCGTGTGGCAGCACAGAGTAAAAACGGACTGCAAGCAAGACCAAATGGTAAACGAGTAAATCTATAAACAGTTATTTCACCTGTAAAGGTAGTAGGTTGAGATGAATCAGATTGTAATTTGTACCAAAAAAATTTTGTGATGTTCCTATCGTCTTTATGTAGTGACAACTGTAAGAAAGCTTGCTTACCATCACATGTAACAGCGAATTCATGCAATCGAAACCTTAGTAGACAACCAATAGTTTCAGGAAGAAGATTCGGGCCAGCTTCCAAGATATCGTTCAGTGAAGGGATTCCTGGAGCATGCGAGGAAGCGTCGAACACAATCCTCCACTTGGTTTCAGATTGCGTTTTCTTTCTTACAGCATGATGAGGAAGGTAATATACTGACTTCTCATTGGATTCATCTATGGAACATACTTCAACATGTTTTTGTTCAATGTAATTCAGCATGCATTTGTCATGTTGTGTCTTGAACACATCACTAAATGCAAGTCTTTTTTGAAGAGAATGAAATCTGTTTTCCACTATAATTTTGTTTGTAGGCAAAGGTGAGAGCAATGGCTTTTTAGGTAGAGACGCAATTCTTCGATTGTCCTCAATGTTGTAAGTTTTGTGAAATTCTGATAAAATTTCTTCATCGCGAGTAGTCATTTTTCGTTTCTGCGCATCTTGTATCGCAATGGTGTCTAATTCCCAGAAACGACGTACCTGATCATTTAAACAATCAGTTTCAACTTGCACACAAACTTGATGGACAGAAGTCTTGTCTGCGATTGTAGTATGCGTTCTTGTTCCACTAAGAACCCATCCAAACACTGACGGTATCAGAACAAAAGATTCTGAAAGCTTGATTGGAGCTTCTGTGGAAACAATTTGCCAATAATGATCACCACCAATAAGTATTTCTATGGGCAGTGAAGAGTCATCCGGTGGATCAGCAATTCTCAATCTTTTCTTCTGAGCAAAGTGAACTATTTCTGGTGGAGCAGTAGGATGTGTAGTATAGGAATTGGAGCTTTCAAATGCGGAGGTCGAAAATGTTTGGTTGCTCCACAAACTTGAAAGTGACAGTTGAACACATCTACGTTGTTCTTGTAAAGTAAAAGATTCAAATGCTTGAACCAAAAGTGAGGCGAAACTGACAACTTTAAGCTTAAGTTTTTCAATGAGGTTTGTGTGAACAAAACTTGCTTGGCTACCACCATCTAAAATGCAACGTGTTAATTTAGTAATGTCTGTGGGGCCAGTGACATACACACGAGCAGTTTGCAAATGTGTGAAAATAGTTTTAGGAAAGGTTATGTGATTTACAGCACTGCTAGTTACCCGCAGTTGATTGTTTTCAACAGGAGGACAAATAGAAACATGATGCCTTTTCTTGCATTTAGTGCATCGTGCAGTATTTTTTCTTGGGCAGTTTGAAACTCTATGACCACGGTTAGTACACAGAAAGCAGCGATTTGAAGTTTTAAGTTTCTGAACACGAGTATCATAGTCTGTAACAGTTTCACAATATTGAGGCCAATGTCCTGTAGTATCACAAAATGAACAAAATGGCGAAATTTTCTTACGTTTATTTACTGTTTTGGAATTGATACTAAAATTTTCTACCGTAAACTTTACGGTGGGATCAGAAAAAGACGTACCTTTAACTCTTTGTGTTGCAATTACACCTTGCACTTCTTCTGCCAGGAACTGCATCAGTCTAGTAATATTATCTTCATTTAGCTTTTCACGCTTGGCATAGATAATCCAGCGGCAACAAATATCATTGGGAAACGCACGAATAATTTTTGGCACTAGGATTCTACCGTATGCTTCAATATTCTCACCCAGAGCAGTTAAAGCTTGAATTCTCCTGTTACATTCTATGTAAAGATCATTTAGATGCGTAGGAGATGGGTCTTGAATAACAGTTAAATGTTCTAAGTAATCTAAGTGTGACTGGATAATTCGATCTTTATTTCCGTATCTTTCTTTTAACAATTTTTTTGTTGTTTCATAGGTGTCTCCTATTTCACTAATTCCATCAACAACAATCCTATTACACTAATTCCATCAACAAGGCGTTTAGCTTCACCATCTAAATAACCTCTGAGGAAAACATGTTTATCAATAACAGAAAGATGTGGATTGGCATCTATAGAAGATTTAAACTGTTCCCAAAAACATTGCCACTGTTCAATTTCTCCTGTAAATGATTGTAGTTTAATTGTTGGCAATTTAACTGTATATGATTGAGCCACAGGCGCTGTAGTAGAAAGGTCGCCAAATTTCATC
>KK114566.1:222914-262884 GCA_000611955.2 Stegodyphus mimosarum
TCTTAAAATAAAAGTAATTGATTAGTGCAAAATAAGGTCTTTAAAAATTAAACATTTTATTGTTTAGTTTATGCCAAAGCATAGAGTTCGGTGAGAAATATGCAGCGCGTGGACAGTGGTTTAAGTATTGGGGTCGCTGACTTTGTTTTCTGTTTAGTGTATAAGGTATTTCTCCCCTCTTCTTAGCATGCCTTCGTGGTGTAGTGGTCAGCACACTCGGCGCGTATTCGAGAGGTCCGTGATTCGAGACCCGGCGAGGGCATTGCTCATTTTTTACGTCTTCTGCTTCCAAAATATCATAATGTCTCTACAACTGATTGGAAAGATTTTCTGAAATGAAGCTTGTGAAGGTTTTTCTTCTGGAAAAAAAGTCCTAAGCTTAAATCTGCACCTTTTTTAACCCTTTGCGGTCATATGTGTACTCTCAGCCACTAAAACTTTTTTACCGTTTTAGTCGTATTCTGCTCTCAGTCACCGCTGGAAAAAAAGATACTGATTTTATATTAAGTCTTCGAAGTTATGTAGAGTTCAGAATAATACTTTATAAATTGTGTTTAAGTGTTACTAGATATTTTCCCTTCTTAAAAAAATTTTAAAAATAATACTCTAAACTGTCATAAAAATGTTACCGCAAGACGTGTACCGTGAAAATTAAAGTGACGTTGACGAATTTTATTTTGACCCTTTGGACACTGATAGCGAAAGTGATGACGTTTGCTTTGGAAATATTTATACCAGTGATTTTGATAGCGACATAGATCCAGTGGTGTGAATAGTGATGCAGTTAGAAATTTCCAGCTGTAGTTAAATAGAGGAAAGTGGTGAAAATAATGGAAATAGTAGTATAAATTATTTTATTGTTTGGAAAGTGTTTACCAGTTACCAGTCTCAGTCAAAAACTAATTTTTTGACGAGATTTAAGATTGTTGGGCCTAATATTCCTGTTCATTCCACGGAAACTATCGATTTTTTCAGACTAGACAGAAAATTGCACTAGAAATCTTTCAAACAATTGCGCTAGAAATAAATAAATATGTCAAAACTAGCAGCAGAGCTAGAACAGAACTATAAAATGTAATTTTTACATTAAATTAAAACATATTGTTGCCAACATATATCTCAAGTTTAATTAGTTATGGTTTCCTTCATAATCTTGCATATTATGCATTATTGTTCGTTCAACAAAAATTACTTCTTTTTAGAATGATATTTATGTATAAACGTAATACTCATAAAGGATTAAAACAGATGTTTTAAAATGATAATTAAATCCAGGATCTATTTCACTGGCGATGTAATCATATGTTTTATTTCAAATTATTACAATATCAGTTATTCAAGCGATCACATGTCGGCCAATGCGCTGGGATCTAATTTATTGGCCAAATCAGTGGTCGATTAATGTATAAGGTCTTTTAATATTTGCAAACTAAAAAATACAGGAAGGACTCATCCTGTCGTGGTGTACATACAATATTTGTATAATCTTACATCGTAGAGACATGAGGTATTTTTTTGAAAGCGGGAGAGATGAAAAATTAGCAATTCCCTCTCCGGGACTCGAACCACGAACCGCTCGATACGCGCTGAGCGTGCTGACCACTACACCACGAAAGCATGCTAAGAAGTCAGGAGAAATACCTTATATACTCCGCCTTTTAAAGGGCGAGTGGGGATGAGAGGATCCAATCGCCAAATCCTGGTGGTGGAGAATCATCATCCACCGCCTTTTTAGTTCGGCGCCATTGTAAGGACGTTAGGTATTTTTTGAAAGCAGGAGAGATGAAAAATGAGCAATGCCCTCGTCGGAAATCGAACCACGGACCCCTCGATACGCGCCGAGCGTGCCGACCACTACACCACGAAGGCATCCTAAGAATGCGGGAGAAATACATTATAATATAAAATACTGCTTTTATTACAATTTATACTAGCTCTTAAATCATTTCTTAATTTAATAATTTCTCTTCGGCTACAAAAACTGGATTTAGCCTAAAAATAAATTTTCTTATTGAATATATAAGATGAGATTTTCTTACATTTTTGATATTATTCTTATGTAACTGTTAAGACATTCATTCTCATATTTAATTAGGAAATTATCTTTATTGTGTTTTGCAGCAAGGATATTTTAATCCTCCACACTAATTCCCAGCTTTCTTTGGGTAAACACTTTGTTAACTTAAATTTTTCTTCTGGAGCACACATCCTTATAACCTACTGGCTTTCTCATGCAAGAAGGGTCCGCAAAGTTAAAAGTATTCATAAAAACAATGTAAGCTTTCGTATTATCACATGCTTAATAGTTAATAACATAATTGCATAAAAGCTTTCGTAAAAACACTTAGAATCTTTGATTAATTTCACGTCTCTGTGGTGGAATCGTTATTTTCTGAGTTCTGGTCTTCAATAATCAAAATGTGTAACCTAGGCCTTAAATTTTAGATATCCAGCAAATTAATCTCCGAGCCTGCATTAATTTAATTTTCTAACCATGCGAACATTGAGCTAATTGGACCGAAAATGAAAGTAATTGAGCAGCTGGAATCTCCTGTTTCATCTTAAAATGTATTCATCACAATAGTACATATATGTAGGATATAGTCGTATTTAAGAACTATAAGAACAGTCTTTTTGATGACAACTGTAGTGAGATTTAGTAATTTAATGATGAAAACACGCGAACGTAATTAAGACGAAGCTAACACATAAAAAGAAATAAGAAGAAAAACGGTCTGTCCATGGCATCATAAAAGTGGAATGACATCATATTAAGCGGAATCACATCATAAAAAGAAAGTTCTGTTTCGTTTTTGAGCTTCATCGTTGCTGCTGTTTACCGTCTGCGAAGCAATCACGTGACCTTGTTGGTGAGCGTGTTGCCATTCTTATATGTAAAAAGAAGCTTTGTACCTACATATATTATACTTTCTTCTGTGCTATATATGAAAAGCTGCTAAGAATTCCATGATTAAACTTATAATAATTATCAACGTCTTAATCTGACGGATTATTAGTGATACTTTTTTCTTATTTTTGACCATTTTCACTTTTGTTGTAATTAAACGTTCAGTAAATGTTAGTCATTGCAGTTTATCTATACGCATGCACATTATTGAACGCATGTTAGAGTGTAACTTAAATGTTACCCCAGCAAAAAATCAAAACTTTCACTATATATAATATGTATATACACATGACTTGTAAAAATGATGTATTCACAAATATAAATCATTTACAAAAGTTCAAAGTAATATTAATACGCTCAGAAGAATATAAAATATTTCAATACAAATAACCCTTCTTGCTGCCAAAGCAAATCTATCAACTTCACAAAATAAATACTCAGATGGAAAAATGTAGAACCCTCCAACCATCATCAGGAAGAAATATCTTTACATATCTGCCTGCATCATGGGAAAATCTGGCATTCTTTTGATTTAGTGAGCAAAGAATGTATTTAAATATTGACATTCCCTGAATAATAAATCCTTGGAAAGGCGATACTGTTTGTTTGCAGAAGGTTAATGACTTACTTATGCTCTTGGTCTGTTGCCAGAAATTTTGACAAGACTCTGAAAGATATACTGCGAATTATTAATTTCTAGAAAATGTGCAACGAAATCAATATAACGTTTGGAACAATTTCTACAATTTTCCGTTGCTGTAAACGAATGTAGGATTAAAGCATTTGTTACGAATGCCATACAGATTTCAATAAATAGTCAGTGAAGGCTTTTACAAGTTTCATATTTTCAAATTTAGTAATACTTAATTTCATTCATTGTAAGACGTCCTTTTTCGATGGCCATTTTAAAAAATAAACTATGCACTAATCCTATTTTCAGCACAAGTTAATTTAGCGATTTAGAAGTTATATTGATACTCTTCTGTTATGACACCGGATTCAGAAATGTATGTATGCATGTATGTGCATATGCATGTGTGCATACTCACATATACATATGTACTCTGCGCGGGGAAAAGGGACAGTTCTATATCTTCCGTTCTACTGGGTCGACTGACAAAATTCAACTTGCATTTTTCATATCTTGAAAGCGTGACTTCGGATATGTATTAGATATACATATGGCGTTGTTCTAATATAGACATTTTGACTCAAAATCAGACTTTTTTTGAAAACAGATGCCAATTGTTTTCCATACTTCGATTCTACGACTGAAATTATGCCAAACTACCATGTTTTGTAAAAATCATACGACTATAAATTAAATCGCACGACTAAATTAAAATCGCAAGACTAGTTTTTAAAGAATTAGCGCTCAAAATTTTAGCTCCTCAGTGTTAATTAAATTAGATGTATATTTATTCATAGCTCTTTTTACTAAACTTACATGATTCCTTCTTCCAGAATTCGAAACTTAGGTTCATTCCAAATAATAGTCGCACATTTTCTATGATCTATTTTTTAAATTTGTAATTTAAAATAATTTTTATACCTTTTTCGAAACCATTTCAATTATAATCTATAAAATCTTTACCATCATCTTAAAGTAGATCCTCAGCATACCTGCAGAAAATTAGAGTTTTCATTCAAAATTTCCTAAGATATACGTGAATTTATATTTTGGCATGTTTCGAAATTTTTCATAACCGTTATAAGCGATAACAAAACCGAATGTGGTTTAAGCCCTTGTTAAATTTATTTGAAACTATGAACTATGACCATTTCTCCGCGCGTGTACAATGAAAAAAAGGAAAAGAAAATAGCTATCAATAAATTAAGAAGTTCGCGAAGTAAATTAATCTCGGCGCAAACTAAAAAAAAATGCGCCAAGATAAATTTTTAAATATTTCCGTAAATTTCGCACTAAATTTTTACAAAATTTAATATTTAGGCATAATTTGAGTCGTAGAATCGAAACATGGAAAAAAATTGGCATGCCATTTAAGATAAAGTCCGATTTTGTGCCGAAATATCTCTATTAGAACAACGCTATAATTAAATCTAGTATATATCCTAAGGTGCGCTTCCGAATGAAAAACGCATTTTGAACTTCGTTAATCGGTCCAGTACATCTGAAGATATAGAGCTGTCCTGCCCCCTTTTTTATGCTCAGTGTACGTACATGTATACATGCATGCAAAATATCTACTTTTAAAATAATGAATTAACAATTGCCCTTTAACTCCCCTTTTCATTCTAAAAATAACAAAGCTATAATTTTCCTAAAGTCAATATTAATCCCTGCATTCCGAAAAATATCCGTCGTCAAATCTCTATTGTGCACTTATCGATGAAATCTTAACCCAACATCTGAATGTTGATCTATAATGTGATCTGAAATGTAATCTGGTAGAAGAGGTTTTTGCGGATCTTTTGCGTGGGCTCTTTTGTTCCGAGTGTACTTCCAGGTGCTCTTTGGTTCATCGCTCTTATTAGCTTTGTCTTGCTGCTAACAGTGTCGTTGCTTAAAATGAGATATTCTATATAAAATCGTGTGGTGCTCATTGCGCCTATGATCATCTGTGTTGAAAAATATGGTTTTGATAATTAGTTCGTGCCCAGCAGTAAACATATGTTCAAGTCTGCATGTCTGTCTACAAGGCTCTAATTCGTTATGCATTAGTTATGCATTATCAAACTACGCAGCTAAACAACTGCCCAAATCTGTTACAGCTATTGAACAATTGTCAAAATATTTGCAATTACTTTATTGTTATTACATACACAGATACATTACTGATTCAGGTCCTAGTAACAGAAGAATACAGTTACGTTTAACTCATTACCACATGTAGAGGTATTAGACATATTAGATAACATGCCTACATATAAATTAACCATACATAACTTTAGTTTTTGTGATTGGCAGCACTAGTGTTTAACTGGTAACTCCACAGATAAAAAAACATTAATTATATTTAGCTCTACAGGTTCTATAATATAACGCGTACTACATCGATCATCGGCAGGAAAGTGCAAGATATTTATGTTTCAAATTTAATCAGAAAACTCGGTTTAAAACAACTGTGTTGCCACACAAAAAACGCAATATATCAGTCTTTTGAATTTCATAATTAAACTCAGCTAATCAAAAGAAATGTGTTGCCGCTAACTCAATTAAAATTATAAGGTATTTCTCCCGCCTTCTTCGCATGCCTTCATGGTGTAGTGGTCAGCACGCTTGACGCGTAACCGAGAGGTCCTCCGTGGTTGGATTCCTGGCGAAGACATTGCTCATTTTTCATTCTTCTGTTTCCAAAAAAACTTAATGCCTCTGCAAGTGGCGCCCTAACTAAAAGCTGGTGGATGATGATTCTTCACCATCACGATTTGGTGATTGGGGCCCCTAAACCCAGTTCCCTTTAAAAAAGGGAGTATATAAGGTATTTCTCGCGCTTTCGTGGTGCAGTGGTCAGCACGCTCGACGCTTAACCGACAGGTCTGTGGCTCGATTCCCGGCGAAGGCGTTGCTAATTTTTCCTTCCTCTGCTTCCAGAAAACCCTAATGACTCTACAAAATGTTTTCATCTTCTGCGTGGCAGTGCGTTGACGTTCAGAAAATCGTAAGATGCTTAATTTTCTTAAAAAGTATTGTTCTTTTAAATTACAAACTAAGATATTTAAAGTATTAAACGTAGATTCATTTCAATTATTATTAACTGCTAACTGGACCTAAAATGACTATTACTTAAAATCATCTCTCTCTATATTTTTTTGTTCGTGAGTGTGCAATTCTTAAAACGTCTACCATCTTATTCCTTTCTTTTACATACTTAACCTTCAAAAAAAGGGGAAGGACACAGTGTGAGCAAAGTAAATTTATCCAGTAGATTTCTTTTTTCAGTTCAGCTTAATTCCCTAGTACCTAGAAATATCTGGATAACATATTTGGGCATTTTCGTGTGTTAAGTATTGTAGAAGTATAAATTTTGTTTTCTTTATTTAAACAAATCTATCAAAGAGATTATATGGATAACTTTAAGGTATTTTTCCGAAATATCTTAATGACATTTAGTAACATTTAAAAATACAAAAAATGCACTTCAGGACTACTCGAGAAGTGTAAATACTCGCAATGTGTAAACACGTCATTCTGATGTTTCATTTCTTAAGATTTCATAATTTTATCACATTAAAGTGTGTAATCAGAAAGCTTAATTTAAATTTTATACCTTTCAAAGCACCACTGAACTGGGGCATAAACGAAATATATTGACATCTAAACTGAACTGAATCACTGAAAACTCTTAAGATGAAAATTCTGCATATAGTTTTTTAAACTAAACTGAATCACTGAAAACTCTCAAAATGAAAATTAAACATATTGTTACGAATTTCATTTTTTTCATTTCAATTAGTTCAATATTAGCATCGACTTCTTGGAGTCTTTACTAATCTATTAACCTTAGGCTGATTGCCAAAAAGAGATGATGCTCTGTGCATCAACACCCTAATCGGGTGAAACAGGAAGAATTTTATGAATTAGATGATATTATGGCAATTATAATGGCTATTTTGTCAGGATTAAGGCAAATACATGGCAAATTGCAGTAAACTAGGCATAAGAAAGCAAATAATGGCTAAAAGATAGCAATAATTGAAAGCTAAAAGATAAAATTTAAAAGCATAGCTGTTTAGGAGTTTATTCCTTCCCAGCATGGCTTTGATATCAGTATAGTTAGGCATTGGCAGTGGCAAGGAATCATAGGTGACATGGCAACTCCAGGCAGTAAATAGTAGAATGAGGAGATTTTCTTCATGGAGAACAGCAGCACACAGCTTCAGTTCTACGATTTATCTGAATACTAATAACTCAAGAGTTCGTCGTACAATGCTAAAGTCATAGAGCTCAGAGCATAGTCCTATTGGCTGAGCGAGGTCACATGATCAGTATGCAGATAGTTGCACTATTTTGGTTACTGAGAGCAAACTATAAGCGATAACAGTGTAATTCTTGTATATAACGTAGTTGGACAAGGTACTACAGTTGAGAAAAATACAAAATAGGATGTAAAGTACAGTATATTTAAATAATTAGGTAAAAAGTCACTTTTTCCGAGAGAAGTAGTCACGTGAGTGGCAGAGGCAATCAGCGTCGTCCATAGATGGATGAACAAAGTTCGTAGCAAAATCAAAACAAACAGATTTCAAACTGAATAAAGTGAATAAAATAATAGAAAAATCTATGATACAAAGTTCATACAAAGTTCATACAGTGCCAGGCACAGTACGTGTACATAGATCGGAATGAATTCTTGATTAATACATATTTCTTGAATACAGTGAGAATATATACATATGTACAGCGTTCTTTACCATCTAGCGTTATGATGAATTGTCCGAGGACGTTTCACCGTTTGTTCAATAACTGGATCGTAATTTACAATCTCTCGGAGTGTGAAATATTCAGAGTTATGCATGCTTTCGAAAAATTTATGCGCAGTGCACAGAATTTGTGATTGCAATGGCAAGATTTTCAAGTCACTGTGAATTTGTGAGTTTCTCACAAACCACGGAGCATTTACCACAGAGCGGAGGATCTTATTTTGTAGAACATCTAATTTTTTACGTTCAGTTTTGTTAGCTATTGCCCATGCAGGGCATGCATACAGTAGAATTGGCCGAATAAGGGAAATATAAAGCATCTTCTTGATTTTGATGTTTAATTTTGACTTTCTTCCGATTATGGGATAAATTGAATAGAAGGCAGCATTTGCTTTGTTCAAAATGTAGGAAATATGTTCTTTGAAGTTCAGGTTTTTATCAATGATGACACCTAGATATTTGTATGAGTTTGGGTTGTTAATAATACTCTCATTGATCTTGATATCTGTGTTAACCCTCATTAGGGTTTTATATCTTCGAAACAGAATTACTGAACATTTACCAGGGTTTAGATTAATTTTCCATTGATGACACCATTTTGAGATGATATTGATGCTGAGCTGTAGGTTGTTAATTGCATTTTGCGGATTTCTGGATTCAACAAGAGCGACAGTGTCATCTGCGAATTTGAGTACTTTGGAGTTAAATGGTTGCGGCATATCATTGATATATATGTTAAAAAATATTGGGCCAAGGACACTTCCTTGGGGGACTCCACTGAAAATAATACGTTTAGAAGAGAGAGTGTCACCACATTTTATCTGGAAAGATCTTCTTTTAAGGTAAGATTGTGAGAGTTTGATAAAGCCATGTGGGAGCATGAAGTTTGTGAGTTTATGAATAAGACCATCGTGCCATACTCTGTCGAAAGCCTTCTCGAAGTCCAAGAAGCAGGCCGCCATAGCATTCTTTTTGTTAAATGCAGTGGTAATTAATTCAATAAGGTTTAGAACTTGGTGAGTAGTGCTATGTCCCCTACGAAATCCAAATTGCAGATTTTCAATTAAGTTAAATTTTTCCATGTGATCAGTTAATCTGATGCTTATGATTCTCTCAAATAACTTCCCCATTGCAGGGAGAAGACTAATCGGGCGATAACTATTAGGATCAGAGGGGTTTTTTCCAGGTTTAAGAATCGTGATAATTATAGAGTGTTTCCATTGAGACGGGAAGTAAGCAAGTTGTAGGCAAGCGTTAAAAATATTGCAAATGACTTGAAGGCAGTTATTTGGAAGGGCTTGAATGGCTTCGTTACTAATTTGGTCATATCCTTTGGCTTTTCTCTTTTTAAGGTGTTTAATAACATTCTTGAGTTCTCTAAGAGAGGTAGGAGGAAAATTACTGAGGTTATTATTGTTTTTAATGCTATTATTAGTGAAATTTACTAAGTTTTCAGTATCTTCATCAGTGTTTGCAGGCTTCTGGAATGAGCGCTCTACGACGTCCGCCATGGCATTAGCAATATCTCTTTCTGATTGGAGTATAGTACCCATATGAGTGATTGAGTGAATCTGATTGGATGCATTGGTTTTTAGGGACTTAGCAATTTTCCAGACTGTATTTGACTGTATCTCCATGTTTTCTAAAAGATAGTCCCACTTCTCTGATTTGAATTCACTTATATCATTCTTGATCTTTCTATTTAGATAGTTGAGATTGCTTTTAACACGAGGGTTAAGCGTAAGCTTCCAGATTTTTCTGGTTTTATTTCTGAGTTTAATAAGATCCAAAATTGCTTTAGGAAGAGTGAGATAGTTTCTGGGTTTACTTTGATAAGAGGATTTTTGAATGGCAGTATGAATTCTGTTAGTCAGTAGATAGATTTCTTCTTCAATATCAGAGCAATGAGAGTAACTTTCCTTTCCAACATGCGATCTTAACATGCTTTTGAACTTAATCCAGTCAGTTTTGGTTTTAGAAACGGGAAGTGGTGGGTAAAAGCCATAAAAATCGAAGTTTATGGGAAAATGATCTGAAGAGAGTTCATTTTTGACTTCTAGGAATGGAGTATTAGGAATATTTTTGGTAAGGAGAAGATCAATGACTGCTCCCGATCCGGTAAAATGATATCTTGTAGGCGAGGAAGGAGCTATTAAGTTAATATCATTTTTGATTACATAGTTGTACAAGATAGTTCCATTTGCGTTATTACTTGTAGGATTCCAGTGTACATGTTTGGCGTTTAAATCTCCAGCCATAATAGTGGGATAATTCTGAGCAAATAGAGTGTCCATATCTCTTTCCGTGATGATATTGTGAGGTGGATTATAAATGGAAATAAACAAGTAGGCCTCATTTAATTTACTGTAGATGATTGCAGCCGTGACTTCAATTAGGCTATTAAGATTGAAAGAAAATTTATTAAATTTTATATGTGATTTAATTAGGATAGCAGTGCCTCCGCATCTATTTCTGATACGATCAGTTCTGATGGTAACATATCCAGGGATTTTGAACTTGTCGCATGCTTTTAAGTGAGTTTCATTAAGCATTAAAATGTCAATTTGATATTTTTCTAAATACTGGTTGATTTCGTGAAGTTGATTTCTTACACTGTTTGCATTGAAGAAGGATACCCTTAGGAAACTTTTACTAGTTGCATTTATATTCTGAATATTGTTCATGAGTCTAAAACTCATAATCGATACTTGTAAAATATTCGATAGCTGCCATAGCTATTTCCATTTTGGAGAATAGGTTTTTGGCCTCTTTAAATTGTGTAAAATATTCCTTGAATTTTCCAATTTGACGCTTAAGCCAGTCAAAGAATCCAAGTTCCGACTTCTGTTTTTCTGCAGGCAGAGCTTCAGCAGCAGGAACGCGTTGAGATGTTTTCTGAGTAGGCGGGGCCAGTGGTTCCTTAGTGTCAGTGGGTGGAGCTGAGGGTTTCTTACTGGGTAGTGCAGGAAAGTCATTTTGATTAAGTTTGAATTCATTATTTGACGATGATTTGGGATTTATTTTGAATTCAGTGTTCTTTTCTGTAATATTCTTATCATTTTTATTCTTGGAAATTCTGCTTGGGGATTTGGTTTGCAAGTTATCTTGTGCACTACTAGGTCCTTTTTTAGCCATCGGAGCTCTTTTAGGAATATTGTCAGGGTGATAAATACATCCTCGATATGACGAAACGTGATTTTCACCACACAAGGCGCATATAGGTAGGTGTTCTCCCTTTTTTTGGGTGCATTCGAAACCTTCGTGTGGTCCAGCACACTTCTGACATCTTGGTTTATATTTGCACAATTCTCTAATGTGCCCATAACGCTGGCATCGATGACACTGGACGGGTCCAGGTCGAGATTTAT
Source organism: Stegodyphus mimosarum (assembly GCA_000611955.2). Lineage (NCBI taxonomy): Eukaryota > Metazoa > Arthropoda > Arachnida > Araneae > Eresidae > Stegodyphus > Stegodyphus mimosarum. Next base: position 234,576 of record KK114566.1, read on the forward strand.
AACTTCTAACCACGATATCTAAACCCCTGAGGGATTTTAGGCCGAAAATCTTCTTACTATTTTGATGTCCTCTTTTCGTTTCTACTAGAAATAACGGTAGATTTTTAACCGTACCATCCTCAAATTTGGTAAGTTGTTTAATTCGGGTAACTGGTATATCCAGTGCTTCTAGATCTCTTTTAATTAATTCAATATTCGCTGTTTTCGGTAGTTTTTTGATTACCGCTTTAATAGGCTTTTCCGAGTTTATTCTATATGTATGGAACGGAACTCCTCTTTCCGTTAGTAGCTTTGTTACTGTCCTATAATGATTAGGGTCGAACAGTTTAATTTTGAGGGTGTCACCTGTCAGGTTTCCCTTAATTTTTATTCCTAGATCTTCAATTTCCTCCTTAAGCTTGTCCCAATCGGAGGCAAAATCCTCCAGCACAATAGGTGGAATATGGGAAGCTGTTTTCTTTGGAGTAATAAATTCAACGTCAGATTGATCTTGCTCCATATTATCTTCCGAGGGAAGATTGGTGAATTTATTATTAAGTTTTGGAGAGCTATCCTCGGTTTGAGAGATAGTACGTTTGTGTGTCTTTATTGGGGATTTAAATCCCTCTGAATCAGTGGTGATATTCTTTTTTCTATTTTTGTTTAATGGAGTGCGTAATGCAGTGTCCTTTATTTTATTCTTTTTGGGCGTACTCTTGGGAGATACACTTTCCTTAGGTTTATTATTACTATCGTTCGACATTTTTACTGGGGGAGTGCTCTTTGGTTTTTTAATCCATTCATTTGTGGAATTTTGTCTAGTTTCATTGTTAGCTTTAAGCTTTTCTTGATCCATAACTATTGTTATAGCCGCTATGCATTCTTCTGTGTTTTTTAACGCAGTGTTTACCTCATCAGATGGGGCCTGAGAAATTAAGCTGTTATGCCTTTCAATTGAGATGATCTTAAGCTTTTCTAGCACCTTAATGGTGTCTAAATCGCTTTCATTTGTAATTTTAAATTCATTACATAAATTTTGTACCAACTGGTACGAGCTTTGTAGGGTCTGGTTGTAATCCTCTAATTCCGCCATGCCTGAACTATTACAGATAACAGTTAAGCCACGCTAAAATCAAGGAATAAACTTACCCATTAGTAGAGGTACTATCCACAGTTGCCTGAGAAAGCACGACTCCAATTGTGTAGCAGCAATAGGCAAATCCAAAGAAAGGAAAAGACCAATGTAATCCAAAGTAATCCAAGATGGGGAAAAGCGCAAAAAATTCCCGTCTCGTCTCTACGAGCTCAGCGACAGGAATCTAATACACGAAACGACAGGAATCTAATACTACGACAGAATCTAATCAGCGACAGGAATAATACAGAATCTAATCTGTTACGAATTTCAATTAGAACTAATAAATTAGCAATACAGACGGATTAAAGAAAATACTAACTGATAATGTTACGAATTTCACATTTATTTGGCTATTTATTTAGAATTGTAATTAGATTTGCTTCATGTTGCCTTAGCAACGCAGACGATTTTTGAAGAGAAAGCTACGTCAAAAAAAAAATAGCAATAAAAATAAAAGAGCGCGTGCATTTAATGCTTAATAAATAAATATCTCGTAATTACTGTTGCCATCCAGAAAAATCTAGAAAAATCGAGATTGTTCTACTGATAATTAAAAAAAGCTTATAAAAGCCGAGGTGAAACAGCTCATCTCAGTTAGTTGTTGTTGTTGCTGTTATACTTGTAGCTGTAAAAAGCGACTGCTGTTTGTTTACTTAATGCTGTATTGATTGTAGCGATTTCGCTGTGAGATAGAACTATTTTATCTGTTTTGAATTGAGTTTTTGCTAAACGTTTGAGATATTGTGATATTGTGCGAAGATCTGTGAAGAAATAATTCAGCATTTTAATTTATTTGTTGTGGAAGAATAAATTTTTGTTAACTTTTTAACGACTTGTGCATTCAATATATAACGAACCCGTACGCACGTAACAATATATTGTTTCTCAGTTAGACTATTGCATTTTAAAAGTTCTGACTCCGCTAATAGGTAAGTTTTTTTCATGGCCAGTTCCTAGTATTCTGAATGTATTAACTTGCATGAGATACTATTTATGAATTGCGATGAGAAAATGAACCGCTGTCCTTTGAAACGTACTCAGCGAACCCATTCGTTTCTTTCTGCTGAAAGCACTATATGCATGGCTAGTTTCCAAACCCGAAATCTTGTTTTATTATAAATATTGCAAATGCATCTTGCGTAGTTAATTTTTTAGCGAAAGTGAGAACCTTAAAATTACTCAAGATGAATCACAAGTGGTTAAAAACCAAAATTTATCATTATAGGGCTTTATTATTGCTGTTGTTAAATACTAAGTTGTAAAATACTAATAGTCTAAACAAATTAGGCATTGCGTTGTGTTTTTATTTTTAAATTTCGTTTCAACAACCCGAAGAGCGTTGCTACTGGTGAAACTATGTTGTGTCATTAGAAAATTCAAGTAAACACATGAAATCAATAATACTCACTTAGTTTATTACCTTCCTTAAAACACTGATATCAAACAAATTTATTACCATAAAATTATACTTGTCCCCGGGAACTACCAACATTAATTTAGAAAACAAATTGCTACACATTTATATAATTTTTCACAAATACTGCGAACTTAGACAATAACCACTTCAATTCAAAAACTTTTGGTTAAGTAATAACTATTTTCATGAGTTAAGATATAAATTAAAAATTTCTATTTCATTTAACAGTTGTAAGGTTCTTACACCTTATTCATCCAAGAACATGTAAAAATTCTAATAATTAAGTACAGAGTTAAGTAATTATAGTATTGCACCAAAAGAAAAAAAATTTAGATTTTAAACTAGAGCAATTTAAGACTGCTCACAAATTTCTTCAGATCTCAGGTAAATCAACAAATCTTCAAAGATATTAAAGATTTAAATTTTCTACATTTCAAAATTCTTTACAGCAAATATTTAAATAAAAAAAGTTAAATTCTGATAATAATGGAATCTTAAAAAAATCCCAGAAATAATTAAACCAGCGAATTTTGGATGAAAAATTTCCTTAAGAATTTAAGTTAATATTAAAAGTTCAAAAAGAAAAACTTCTTAACTGAAAAATGAAGTGAACCTGGAGTTGAAGGAACGAAAACTACCCGACGGCAGCCTGGCGGAGACCGAACATTTGAATAATACCCAGTACGCAGGAACTTGAAGTTTCATCTAGCGGCTGCGTTCTGTATTATGAACTTCAGATCCATCAGGAAACTCAGGTTGGAACACAGGCAACTTGGACGGCTTGAGCTTTCTGTTGTTTTTAAATTGAAGGGGCAGACGGCGTCTGACGAGCAAAATTTTGACCAAGAAAGTCCATCAAACGGTAGGATTGGTGAAGAATAAGTTCCTATCCATTTTTGAAGGATTGCTATTTCTACTGAAGTTGAAGAAGAAACATGGAAATATATTTTTCTTTCATTTTTAAGTACGTTATTTTCGATTGTAGTATTATTTCCTTTTCATTGTTGAAGAACTATTAAAGTAAAGCTTAGAAGCCATGAAGAAGCAAGTGACATGAGCCATAAGCCCCCGTTAAAAAAACAAATTCATCCTCCCGGTTGTAGCAACAAAGTGCTCAAGGCACCCGAGAAAATAGCTTCTCGTAAGCCGAATGCAAAAGCGAAGACGTCCCAAGAGACCGGAATCCCACCTGCACACCCTTTTTGTCAGGTCCGGACACCAGATATCGCCAAATCTCGCCAAAAGGGTGAATAAATCCAAAACTCTACACCTCGAACAAACACCTGCTACAATCATCCAAAAATCGAGGAGTTGAACTGGAACAAAAATTCGAATGTCGCCAAGCCCGCCAAAGGAAGAACCAAGAATTCGACGTAAGCGTGGGAAAACTAACAAACCTAAGGCAACGGACAAAATTCCTAAGCAAAGGCTTAGATATCAACTGCAAAAGGGACGCTTTTCAATCCTTTCCCCCTCAACCAAAAAAATCTCACGAAGTGCAAATTTTCGTTAAATCATTAGCTGTAACTTAAAAACTGTTTAAGCTAGAGACTTAAAAGTACTCTCAAATTAAAAGGCTAATTTTTCTGCATCCAATGATATAAGTTAAATGAGAATCAACCTAAGTTAAGAAATTTTAAATCAAGTTTATTAAGTAGGAAAGCACCTAATTCCACTGTCTGTTTCAACGCGTTTACGAGTAACCAGTGGAAGAGACGTACAAATCTTAAAGTACCAAAACCCCTAATTAAAATTAAACCAAAGCAATATAAATACAAGATATTAAATAAAATAACATTGTGTAGCATAAATTTAGAATAATGAAAATTAATCTTAAGTCAAAATTAAATAATTAAGTGTTACGTGAAAATTGCTACACAACATTATTATTATTATGATACTAGCGGAATTATCCGTTGCCAGTTAAGCTACATTGAGAGTAATGTATCTAACAACAGAGAGAACGATACCTCTATAATCATTCTCTAATAACGATGCAAAAAATACGATTTATAGTCATACATTTTTCAGTCTGATGCGACAGGGAACTCAGATAAAAAATTTCGGTAGAAAAATAAGCTAATTCTTTCTCATTATTTCAGTACCGCTGTATTCATTATTATTTCATTATTTCACCACGCAGTTTAATGATTTTCGTCTTTCTAATCAAATGGTCGTAAAAGTTCAAGTTCCATCCGTTATTTCACCTATATTCAATTTTAGTCGATTAAATGTGGCATAAAATTTATCATAATTATTCAGAAATCAGTAACGCGAAGAAACAGGCATTCTTCTTTATACGTAAAGATTTTGTAGCACTTACACATTTCCGATTAACAAACTCTACGAATTGAAAGCGAGCAGTAGTAAATACGTTTCGAAATAAAACATTTTTGTCTTCAACGCGCGAGACTGTTGCCACTCGGAAAAGCGAGTGCTAAAATTAGCGCTTTCAGAGCTTTTAATTAATATTTCGGCTGATTAAAATCGCACGAAGATGAGAACAGTCGAAATGGCTTTCCACGAATTTTTGAAATCTTGAAAATGTGTTTAATGTTCGGTAATGCTATTTTTATTTCGTCGTAAAACTTAGAAATTTTCTATTAACAAACTCTAGGATTTTAAAGTGAGCAGTGGCAACAACTTTGAACAAAAGCAGATTTTCATCTCCAGCTTGCGAGACTGTTGCCACTCGGAAAAAGGAGGGCGAAAATTATGGTTTTTCTGAGTTTTTAATTAATATGTTTGATTTTAGCTACTTTTTTGGGGAAAAAAGGGGGATATCCACCTTCTGCGCGACCCAGAAGAGAATTGTATGAAGCTTTCTGACGATAGCTGTACTAGTGACTGAGTTGCTAGCGAACAAACACACACACACAGACGTTCTTCTTTATTTATATGGCTTCTAGAGTGTAGTGATTTATAGGTATCAAAACTATAAGATAACCGAAATGTTTATTACAATTATTCTTTAAACACTTAAAGTTTTAGCTTAACATTAAGATCTGTCTGATCGTTGGAATTTAGCAATGTTGACTAAAATTTTAAGATACTATTAATATTTCACCAAACAAAGAAGAAAATTCTTCTTCGATAAATATTCGCTGGAATAAATAAAAACATGTTTTTAGACCGATGAGTGCATATGGAACATAAAACTGATCTATTGTACTAAATTTTTAGAATTCTCTCGTCATTATTTCTTCATTTTTCCTCCTCTATTTTTGCGAGTTTATTTATCCACTGCTTTTTTTTTACATAATTATTAGCATTTCATAGTTTACTGTTCTTTCTCTTGATGGAATAGTTTCATAACAACTCTGTTAATACATAAAAAATGTTCCCTCGACTTGAGTCAGCTAGTTACTCAAATACCAGTTGATTCATGCATATCTGAAAGAAACTCTCCTATTAGAGAACATTCGGATGGGTTTATTTGCCAAATAGATCGAATGTGTTTCCTGCCGGCAGTCTTTTGCAGTTCTCCAACTGTTTTTTTCCGTGCTTGACAAGATAGAATTTGGTTGTGACTTTGTCTTGGCCACCAGTTATATATCTGTCCACGTGGAGCCAAAATACTTCGCTATATACAACTTGGACTTGGCGTATTGAGAGCATATATATATATATATATGAAACATTTAATTCATATTTGTGGTAATAAAACTAATGTGCTATGAAGGATCACACACACGCTTATGACGCACATATAACCGCTCACATAAGTTTTGTAAAAACAGGAGGATCCTTTAAAACATGTATAAGTTTACAGGGGGAGTATTTTTTTTTGAGGGCGAAACAGGATCAAATTAAATGGTAATCAAATAATGTGGTCAGAAATGCCACCATCGTGTGTATGTATGCAGAAAACAAGAAAAATGGAAGAGCAATTTTTCTTGAATTAAGAACAATTTTATATTCACGAAAATGTAAAAATTGCGATATTATATGAAATTAAATACTTTTATTGCAAATTTCGGTAGCCAGTTAAAATATAACTCTGTCATCTTGCACCAAAAAGAATCACGGATGTTCCGAAATACGCTGGGATGACATATGATGACCCAGCAGTTCTTGGATATGCTGGTCATTCATCATTTCATTCAAGACCACCTCCAAAGAAATTTTATAACACTCTCCATTCAAACGAAAAGGCAAGCGATATGGACTAAACACTGACAGCAAGTCATCGTTCTACTGCATATCTTCTCATACCATGAAGGTTCTCCACTTCCTATAAATGCAATTTGCAAGTATTGTAGCAGCATTCCCTGATGCAGTATGCCTCATTAGTGATTATGATGGAAACCAGAAAAGGGGATCTACTGCACATATCAGTGAGCAAAAACAAGCTTTGGTGGTCACCTGGTTGCAGCAGGTATTCGTGCTACTCCATTGTATCAATACTATTCGTTCCAGGTAAGGATCCTCCAAGATGGTGGTTTGGGGAAGATAGAAACAAGCACCAACTACTCCCCCATTGCACTGAAATATCTTCTACATAATAAAGAACTACCTTATCTATCTCAGGAATCCGCGCCTTTCGCCTCCGTTTATGTCATGTCACTGGAAGGAACCTGTTTCATATAAAACTTGGCCCACCTGCAGCCGAACAGAAAAATCGTTAAACACTGGTTATTAGAATCCCGTGAGGGTTTGCCTGCATTAGAACTCTTGTAGTTTTTAATATATGTAACACAGATACCAGCTCGTGTTGTTTAAGTAAGTTACTGCTAAATCATTCTTGCTCATAGGAAGACAGCCCTCGAGTTGCTTTGCCTTAATAAATGAATCCAACATATAATGTTTGATATAATTAATAATCAACATATAATTGATACAATCTTTGATATAATCAACATATAATTGGTCATAAGGCTGGCTTTGCCAGCTAGGGGGACCTGGGCTGCGCCCTATATCAAACAATATCAAACAACAATATAATCTTTGAAGCTGCAGTGCCAACGGCTGGCGATTAGAATATTCTGGAATGTACTGAGCAGCCGTTTCAGTACAGACATACAATGCCTCGCTTGTTACATATGGTACATATTTCATATGCCAGATGCAGATTGCCTAACCCCAGGTTTGCAAAAGCCTTCATTCGTCTACTTGTGCAGACGATTGTTCAGAGACGGTCTCCTGCGTGAACATTTTACTTGTTCCCAACAGCAGCCACTACCGCCTTACAGTCGTGTTTCCGACCCTATATTACCCTGAGATTTTTGATGATGCTAATATACCCGTTGCATTTCACAATTTGAGCAATATAATGTTTGTTGAAGGATCTTTGTATAGGAAGCTATCAAATTCTGCTATAGATCTCGTCATTGCTTTTTTAAGATACATACATAATTGTGCAAAATAATCTTTTTTTGTGATTATGCTAAATATCTAAGATAGACGGGAGGTAGGCCTGAAACTTCATTTATGCTTGAGAGGATTAACAGTTTTACCGGACACATGAACAGCTAAACGTAGCTGAAATAAAACAACAAGCTAATCCAAATTCCTTTCAACATGCGAAGAATTTTGTACACTTAAAGTTGTTTACAGAGAGAAGTGTAAAGCAAAAACGTTAGTAGCGCAGCTTTGTCTGACAGATTAAGAAACAGGGCAAAGAGAACTAAATCAGTCTCCTACGTATCCTCGTTTTTATACCCTGCCTCCAAGTGAGAGATAGTATTCCAGAAAACTGCTCTTCGAACTTCCAATGAGCGCTTTCGTGGAAATTCCTAATGTCTCCACGTCGGCAGGGGATTTCAAACTGCTGTCATCTTGCCGAATATCCAAAAGTAAATGTGCTATCCGTGCATATCTCACATATCCATACATTCCTTTACCATAGAATATATAACATGCTTTTGCAATTCAATCGTCGGTTGATCAAGAATTAAAATTCACGTAAAACAGCTCATGGGCTATGCGATTGAAAACAAAAAACAGAAAGCGTGAGGAAAAATTTAATATTAAATAAAATGCACATTAATTAAGCATAAAATTAACATAAAATATGTACTAAACAGCTAAATAATTTAGCAACTTAGAGCAATAAAAAGTTAAAACAAAATTTGAATTCAGGAGAAAAATATAAATAACAAATATATTTGTTGTTATATGTTCAGTCCTATTGTTTGGATTAAGTAGGGAATTCAAACGTTATCAAACAACAAATGGGAACTGCAACAGGCAGGCTAGATTGGAGTATCAAATGATTAAATAATCCATCGGATTAACTTTAAAATGCACATGTCGAGTCCAAAGAAGGTCTAAAAGAAATTGATACAATGGTAAGATATGAGAGGTATTTATTTACCTGGAAGATCAATATTTCTGGCTTACAACAAAAAATAACATCATGTTGAATCATCAAAGCAGAACACGCCTCTTAAGGAAACTTCTAGAAGAAGCATTTTCCAGTGAGGATAAAATTTAGTCTTTGGATGGAAAAAATAGCATGCACTCATTACACAAAAATGCACAAAAAATATTACATTTTAAATAGAGAAAGCGTACGCTTCTTTTGCAAATTAAAAGTATTAATGCCTACAAAAGCTGCATGTGGCACCCATTCATAAACTTGGACATCATAAAATGTTTAACATTGCCAGATATATGTTGGGTAAAAGGCTAACTATGTAATGTTTATGATGCATAAAAGTTGTTCCTAAATAATTTTAAAAATTAATTTGTTTTCTAGGAGAACAAATTATTGTGCGTAATTTACGGAAGGGAACACCAGGCAAACAATAAATAAATAAATAAATAAATAAATAATAGTAAAGCTTAAAAACCTGGTTAAGAATTTAAAGCTAAATATAGTATTTTGAAGTAAGTTTTCTTTAAGGTTATTCTGTATTTCATTTGCTTTATTATACAGATGCCATTTAATATGTATCAACTTTGAAGCGTGAACGAATTCATTTAAACTCTGATTTATTCTTTTAAAACCGTGAAACCAGCATGAATTTGAACAATATAAACCGTTTGAATTACTTTACATATTAACACTAGCTGACTTTCTATACTGATTATGAGCACCTTATGAATGGTTCAAATTTTTTAATTTTATTGGGAAACTGTCAGACATATGCAATTAATCAGGACGGGAAAATAAATTCACTGCGAACATGAAGGCAAAACGAATAGGGTCACCTTTGTCTCATTGATCCGGTAATTATTGTTTACATGCTCAAAACAAAACTTTTTATACACATATAGCAAAACATTATCATCTCCGACATGAAAAATTCGGAAATTAAGATCATCATTTTGTAATATATTAAAACTTTTATCTTCTTTTTGCATAGATATTCTTATTTTATTGTTGGAAGAAATTAAATATTAAATAAAGTGATAAAGTGATTTTTGTCAACAAGGCTAAACTGTATAAAAGTGTAGTTTGTTTCATTAGGAAAATTGCTAATATCCGTTGCCATGCTAATGAAACACAAAATCATCTAGTGGCAAAATCATCTGCTCTTTCTCTCTTTAAGTGAGAAAGAGCACATGATTATGCCACTATGACGATGAAGTTATAAGGCATTTTCTCACTCTCTCCAGCATGTCTTCGTGGTGTAACGGTAGCACACTCAGCGCGCATTCGAGACGTCCAGGTTCGAGAACAATGTACATTTTTCATGTCTCCCGCATAAAAATAACCTAATGATTCTACAGCGTATTTTCCGCGAAAGAAACATTTTGAAATTTTCTCTGTTAACACAAATGATTCTGAAATAAATATATTTTATTCGAATTACTTAGACGGACGATTTTCTATCATCCTTATTAAGCGTACAATGTTTACAACCAAAAAATAAGTTTATATTTCATATAGAAAGATATTATAGTTATAACATATGATCTTGAAAAACAGGAAAATGCTTAATATTGCTAAAATAAAGACGGCTCTTACTAAGTAACAGCTAACTAAAGAACCTCCACTATACAAAACGGTCTTTGATTAATTTATAACAAATGTTTAATAACATGTTCTTTTTACACATTTAAGTTAAAAGTGAGAATTAACAAGCTCGGGTGCACAAACAGCCCTCAAAGAGCTCTGTCCGGCAGTGCCCTGATATCTACTTTCTAGACGGTGCTGTGTCTTTAGCAACGTTTAGTCGAAAAGAATTTCGCTTTAAGCAGGCAAACAGCGTTCTCCAGCCGTCCTCTCACAGACAACGATGTAAACGTTATTCTTATCACAAAAACGTTTGCACACGTTATCGGGATTTATATTTATTTTAAAGAACCAATTTAATTTAATTTGAAGTTCTTTTTCTATAAGCCTTCATTCCCCTATTGTGAATGCTAGAATGTTTAAATTTGGAAGAGGCGTGAAGTGAAAATTCTAGCAGTGGAAAAAAAGGTTTAAGTATCAAGTTCTAGAACGAAACGTTAGAGAGTGTGGGCAGACTCTGTGCTTGTTGTAGCGTGAGCTTTGGCTTAGCATTTATTGCTGGTTAAAAGTGGCGTAACAGCTATTACTTTGCTGCCTCTAAATCTTCAACGCTGTGTTAGAGAACAGGCTAGTCTGAGCCCTGTAGCGTAATCCTACTACTTGTTAATATCTTCAAACTTTTATTTAGTTCTCACTACTTCAATTACCACCCAAGCAGAAGCGTAGTGTATTAGCATCGCGTTGACGTATTTAAATAATTAAACTGTGTAATAAAGGGTAATTTTAACCCTTCTTCTGTGCAGTTACTACACGTCCAGTTTCACACAAATGTTAGACAAGCAGACCATACAATGTAAATTAAATAAGATTAAGATACGAAGTGATTTTTTATGTGAATATCAAGAATACGTATGATTTGTAATATGGAAATTATAAAATTTCAGAAACCGATAAATTATTTGTAACAAACTTGTAATTCAAAATCATCATTAGACTGAATATCCGCTGCCCGACTAGACAATATTTTGTTGTTTGCTGCTTCACTAATATCTAGAGATATGAATAAGCGTATGTTGCACTGCATATGCAAATTCTTTCTGATTTTAGAATCTGAGTACTTTAAAAATTAGAAAAGTGATGATGTTAAAGTGAGTTACAATTAGAACTCAGTAAATAACAGCTTACAAAATTCATAAATAGTCATACAAAATGTTTCAAGTTTTGATTGAAAAAATTTGGAATTGCATAAACTCAGTGTATATGGATAATCTTTATTAATATGAATACACTTCAAAATTAATTAATTTTATATTTCAGTGAGCATATTGGAGGAGATTTTGTTTCTGAAAAGCAAATGGATCCATCTGTATGAAAAATGAGGATCTGCAATTTTCTTCATCAAAATACACGAAACTCCATTTATTCATTAAGTATACATTAAAGTTCACTTTTACCAGTTATTAAATTTAAACATATTTTTTGCCATTTTTATTTAAGCTACATTGATTAAAATTTAAGTGCTACCAATAACTTAACCAGTTTATGTTTTTACACTGGTTACCAGAATCTGGTCTTTTAGAGTTCCATCGGTAATTTAAAGTTCGGAGTATGAAGAAATGCAAAACGAGAATTTTAGATCTCTGAGCACACACGCCACATTTCAGGTGCATATTTCGGCCGCCGTATTGAGTGGAAGGAAAAGAAACTTGCATTTTCCAGGAACGGAAGAACTTAGCTTTCAAAACGTGTTTGTGAATACTAAAACTTTCTTTACCCTTTTAGAGAGATTTATTGCTTTCTACGTTGTTCGTATGAGACGTTTGAGATTTATCTAAAACAATATGCGCTCGTTCAGATATAAATACAATTCAAATGTTATCTTTCAATTCTTGTTTTCGTAAATGCTTTCTAAAAGCATTTCATATGATTTTGATAGGGATTTTCCATGGCATTTATTATTATTTTTCACCGGAAATGCTTCCATTGCATTTCTTTAGAAGGGAAAATCGTTTGCGAAACAGCGGAACACATACTCAGCTCCATCTTAAAATGACAAATTATTATTGAAATTAAATTTAAAGGCAGTTAATTTAATTTCACAAGTATCTAAAAAAAGTACTTCGAATTTCTGTCATAGTATTAAGAGAAAGTTTGAAATTCTAAATCAGAGTTATCTCAGAATGCATGTCTCTACGTTTTTTACATATATTTTTCATCCTTAAGATTATAAATATTTTCCAATTATTCTGAATTCCGAATGAGAGGAAGTTTCATATTTCTTCAAAGAAAATTTGGATGAGAATATTCTAATTATGATGGACTGGGCAGAACATAGAACATGAACATAAATATATTTTAATTTTTCGCAGATTGCTGCTATCTTGAATAAGGATTATAAAGAATGTTGGATATATTTTATAAATGCAATGGACAGTGAAGCAGCTCTATTCTAGATAATCTACAAATTTTTATAATACCAAACATCATCATCCAGCATTCTCCACAAACACCTGACTACCTCATATGGACTATGGTAAATTTTTTCTAAGTATAATACATACCTTAATTTAACTGTCTCAGCCAGTAAAATGTAAAAAGCGAAATAAAATGACCCACATAAAATATCTTTTTATTAACAATACTTACTCTGAAATCAAGACTGCTAAGAAACACATAAGTGTCGTCTTTCGTATATCAGTGGCTAATATGCACATAGATTAGACGACCCCTAAAGTGATCGTGATTAATTATATTATTTGGATACTGTTAGCGAATTGCCGAAATCCCGGCCTTTTTTGAAAATATAGAAAATTCTCCTCTTTTGTGAGCAGCAATTTGATTAACATAATTAAAATGTTAGGAACAGTTTTTTAAACTGATGTTAAAGTCGCAAATAAGATCAAAATAGATAACAAAAATTGCCAAAGGACAGAGGAATCGCCAAAGGTCGCCAAGTAAGACATAATGTTACCAAACAGCTTCGTTTCAATTTTAATCGGCCATTTAGAATTTAGAACCAAGCAAAAAAAAAAAAAAAATATTTTAGCTAGGCTTAGATTTTTAGATTTTGAATGTCTTTATCGATTTTCAGACGATCAGACACAGGACATCTTCTTCAGGAACAAAAAACAATTCTGAAAAACGTTTTCCCTTTTTCCTTGCTAATGCGGGAGATTTTAGAAATTATGAAAACATCTACTAAGAAGGCGGTTGCTTTGGCCTAATTTTTAATTTTACATTAGCATGTTCTTTTTCAATATAAGATGTAATTCAAGTATTAAAATTAGGGGTACACCATCGATCCCCTAAGTCTCAGAAATGGTATAAAAAGTTCATAAATGAGCTTTTGCATTAATGACATTTCGAATAGTTCCTAAATTATTTTTTGCCTTACCATAATTAAAATGCATGAAAGTACCTAGTTTTATGTTTCTCATCCTGTTTACATTAAATTAATTAAGTTCCATTGCCATTTTGAACGGCATATGTTTCTCAACGTATAACGTTATTATTCGATTAATTTTACCGAAATAGTTTTGGACAAACATGATCACATTAGGGGTCTACTGCATGGTCCTTCTGCAGAAAACCTTTTAGCGTATATCTCCTATAAAAGATAATATCGTTACTTTAATATGAGCTATGTTTTCGTTATATGACATCTGCGATAAAATGCTGCCTAAATAATCTATTAATGCCACAAAATCCATAAAAATTCTTAGTTTACGCTTAGAATTCTATGTAGATCGCAAAACAGATCGAAATTGAATATAATTTTCATGATGAAACAGTTTGATTTTCCAAAACGTATCTAAGCATGATATAGTATTCAGTTAAAAGCAATAAATTTTACAGCTCCTTCATTTTCCTTTTCTTCATCCTTATTACTAATAATCCCTCTCAGTATGTTTAAATGAAACATGCAACATTCATCTTAAGAGATATTCCTGACTCCGCAAATTTTACTTAGCAAGTACGAAAACAGTAAGTACTTTGCTTTTAATTGTTCGTTAATATTCATGTCCACATGAATGAGTTGGACTTGTATAAGTTTTGAGCATTTCCCATGTATTATATGAATACGAAACTGCTTCAGAAACTTATAATGCTCACTAATTATAATTTATATATGGGCAATAGGTCTGCTGTCAACTAAAGGTTTTATAAGACACCTTACTCATCAAATCCCTACAATATAAATACAAATTTTACCATTAATAAGATTTAATGATGCTTCACGCTTTGTCTTTTTTCTTAGGGGACTTCAATGTGTTAAATTTCGAATAGAATACGTACTATTGATTGAATTTTATTCTTAATATAAACCTGTTTGTTCATCTTGTCGGCAGCTTTTCATCCTTTCATTTTTTTATCTTTTATTTAAACTTTAATCAACAGGTTTATTGCCTTCAATTGTTTCTATCCTTCACGTTTCACCCATCCAAAACTTATGTCTTAAAATTTCTTTAGAAAGAACTGTATCTTTTATATTTTTTCACATCGATTATCTTGAGTAAATGGAATGGAACTACACTTTTTAAATACATTATTTTGCATCAGTATCAGTAACACTAAAATTAGCCAGAATGACATTTTTTAAAAATTTTAAATTTTTAAACTGTATTTTTATTTCTTTCATAATAAAAAATTCATTTTATTGTTTCATTACATACAGCAGAACAACTTAAAAACATAAGCCACTTCTTACTTCGTAGAGACATTAAGTTATTTTGAAGTCGAAAGACTTAAAGGATGAGCAATGTCCGCGCTGGGACTCGAACACCGCACCTCTCGAATACGCGCCCAGTGTGCTTGTCATTATCCTTAGTAGTGTGTAGGCATGCTAAGAAGGCGGAAGAAATACCTTATATACTCACTCCCCTTTGAAAGAGCGGCTGTGGAATAGGGGACCCAGTCGCCAAATCTTGGTTGTGGAGAATCATCATCCACCATGTTTTATAGTTTGGCCGCCACTGTAGAGTCATTAAGATTTTTTTTAAGCGGGAGTCATGGAAAATGAGCAACGCCCTCGCCGGGATTCGAATCTCGGACCTCTCGAAATATACACCGAAAATGCTGGCCATTATGCCATGAAGGGATGCTAAGAAGGCTGGAGAAATACCTTATAAATTGATTTAGAAATAACCGTAAATAAAACAAACTGTACGGTTCCGCTGCAGTTAAATATAAATAAAATAAAATAAATTCTCGAATCATGCACCTAATGGCAAATTTTTCACAAAAAATTATACAAAATATTATATCACATCTTTCATAACAAATTATGGAAAACGTTGATAATACGGCACATTTAATTTTTAGGTAACTTTTACTCCTGATGTTATTCCACTGGATCTTTATAAATTAGTTCTGCTTAAGAAACTGTAAACAGTTGCATCACCATCCGTTTTCAATTTCTGAACTTTGTAAAACTAGTTACAGCGAAATAAAAGTAGCAAGAGCTGTGCTCTGAATTAAGGAAAGATTTTAAAGGATTACCAATGTCTGCAGCACTTAGGCCAAAGAGGTTCTTTGCTTAGGCTTTCCAGCCAATTTCGGTCTACGCAGACTAATGCGTTAGTGAAAACAAGCGTAAATTAATTTCAATGCGTTACTTCAGCAATAAATTTAAATGTTAAAAAACAGTATGTACAATACTGTAAAACCCATCTGTTTTGAGAATAAACTGACAGCAATAATTTATCTCTTAATTCATCTGAATTGTTTATAGCACCAAATTCTTTCGTTACTTCTGTGTACTTTCGATACTTTCAAGTTCCAGATTTGGAAATTAATGACAATAATTTCTTTTTTAAAAGGGATTTCGAAATTTTCTTAGAAAATTTGGCTAACTTTTAATTGTTAAACTGAGGCAAATGCCTTAGCTGTCTCACCCTTTCCCTCCTCTGTAAGCAATGGCCTTCAATTTTGTCACATAAACCACAGTTCTAGTTTATGACAAGGAAATGTTATGTATTACATATTTCAGTTGTGATTTAAAATGTTTTAAATGTAATGATTTGACTTATTTCTGCTTCAGATTTAAATAATTATTTGTTTTTATTTTGTAGTTGAACTTAAGTTTCTTTGCCTTATTGAAAAGTAATTGTTGTCATTTAATTTGTTTTCTTGACAGTTTTGGTTAACGCTGATTTTTAAGTTGCTTGAGTAATTAATTTTTCTTCTTTTACTTTTGGTTGGTTAACTATTTTAAATTTTTTGTTTAGTTAATACTTTTCTTAACTTGGTTGTTAATGTTAATCTCTTGTTAAGTTGACCCATAAGGTCAAATTTTTTTTAAAGTTCTTTTAAAGTTTTGTTTACACAAGTTGGTGTTTAAAGTTTTAATTAAGTTTTAATGTGCCCCCTTTTCTGCTAAATTTGGGATCCATATTTTCTGACTATGGTGGTCGTTTTGGTGTTGTGGAGAACATAAAATTTTTTCATACTTGATTATTATATTTTAATTGAAGAAAATTTTTATTTCCTTACTATGGTGGTCGTGTTTGGTGTTGTAATAAACCTAAGAAAATTATCTATGTAATTATTATATTTTAATTGAAGTACTTTTCAGCATTGAAATATTAATTTGTATTTAATAAAAAACTAATACCATATTCTTTCGAAAACTTTTCCGTTGACTTGTGGGGAAACAAGATTTATGAGGTTGTTTTCGAAAATTTGCTTCACACGCCAGACAGGGTCTGGGTAGCATCTGTCATCAATAGAACATTTTGCACCCTGCTGGAGAGGGTAATTTCAACGTTACATATTCTACACCAAGGTCGAGGGGACGGGGTGTTTTCCTTACTTGCAGGCTTTTCCAACACAGGATTGGGACCCCTCTACGAGGCTAGTTCTGCTGACAGGTTACTGACCTTGGTGATTCAGCGATTATTCGCCAATTTCTGGAGTTCGAACTACATTGGCTTCAACTTCCTGTGTGTTTTTCCCCCTGGGGTTGCCGGGCAGTTGGCCGGTCTGTTACCATCTAAAATCGCCAAACTAGCATTTTGGCGAAAGGATGAAAAAGGCTGGGAGCGAGCTACGAGGGAGAGAGAGACAGACGGAGATAGAGAGAGACGTTGGCGACGACGCGAAAAGTACTATCTGTGAGCCACGAGAGTTGCTGTCTGCGTTCATAGAACGATGTATGAAGAAAATGGAGGGGAGAAAAACCACCTAGGTTGGGCGACGAAATGAGGACGAATCCCACATAGAAGGGGCGGAAGGCTCCGAAGCTACCTTTCCTGTTCAGATTTCTAATTTTCATTCCTTTCCTTTTAGCGAAAAATGTGGCTGCGCTGCGACGTGGCAGAAGTTCACTTGTCTGATGTTAAGAGCAGCATGTATCTACAATGTTCACTTCACTGTTTGGAACGGTATGAGAATTTTGTTTATTCCTCACCACCGCCACCAACGTAAAAATTTATATTAAGTCAGATATCTCTTAATAAATCCCATATTTAAATTTTAACTTTTCTTGTAATGTTTTCACTTTTTAATTTAGAACACTGGACCCAGTAGCCCTTAAGTACACAACGCATTAATTTAATTATTCTGTTGGAGCCATTTTTGCCACCATTTACTGTTTCATTGAAGCATAGTTTTACTGTATATTGTGTTTATCATGTATGTCACAAACTTTACATATTCATGTGATTTAGAATGGTTATCCAAATTTTGACTTTCATTTGATATGGAACTTAAAACATAAACACCTTAAGTTATAAAAAACTATAACAGAAATGAGATTTTAAAATAACGTAAACAAATTAGTGACGTCGGAAGAAATGCCAGATCCGAAAATACTAGAGTACAAATTATAAGAAGTGCACATTCGGTTTCGAAATAAGCGTACAATAACATTAAACAAAAGTATGTTTATATTCAGTTATTTCACTGGGAGACTAAAAAATATATATGAAGATCTAGGATAATGTTCTAGATGAAAGGGTGTAGTAATACATAAATGGTGAAATGTTACAATTACTTTAAAGTTCATGTAAATTGCAGCGATATATGTTACGTTAAGTCTTTATTTTTAAGAATGCTTAGGAACTATTCTGGAATAGAAGAATTATATTTATTTCAGGAAAGGAAAGAATCCGTTTCCTTATATCTTAAGATATGTGTGGCTGACAATCGCCAGTGGGGGTGCAGCTGTTAGGCAGAATCGTAAATCCGATTAGTATTATTATAACAATGTTAAACCTCGATAACATCCGAATGAAATGTATAATCAAATATTTTAAAAGAACGCTGAATAGACTTAATCTTAAGAATTAGTAGCTGGAGCTTTTGCCAATAAAGAAGGTATTACGTTTATAACAGAAATAAATTTTAAACTTTTCTCCAATATTTTAAGAAAAATGAGCTATCCAATTAGCAAAGTTCTGATGATGAAACTACAATATGAATTCGTTAAATACAGAAATAAAGTTCTTTAAAGTCTTAAATGATATTAGTTGTTTATGTGATATGGGAAAAGATAAATATTTCAGCTTATGCAGCAGAAATAAAACGGCATAATCAGCCACATTGATCGATGTAAATGCTTCTAAAACAGCATTTACAGTATACTTGGATCAAAGAAGGAAAATAAACGAATTTTCGCACGCAGAATTCTGACATTAAATACGAATCAAGCCTGAATCGCGAATCAGCTAAAACAATATCAATTTATCAAATTCTAATTTATATCAGACAAATGTTCTCTTCTCTAAGGATAGAAACTGACACTGATAAATAAGAGAATATCCTTATCACTAAATAAAGATGCCTTTAAAACCCAGTAATTAGAGATTGGCTAAGGTCAGCACAAAATAAAAGGGACATGTTAGTAAAATTCTGTCATTTCTGTTTTGCATAATTCGATGAAAAAGGAAACGTCGCCAGAAGCGTATAAAACTGAAGCTTTCACTCGGTCTTCAATTATTCTACTACTGTCACTTTTCGTTCGCAAAAACATGTACTGTTATGAGCAGATAATGCATTGCTTAAATGCTAGCTTAAAAGGACTCTAGCTGTCATAAAATGACATACTGTGCACATTAAATAAAATCAAATTTCATATAAGTGTTTTGGTATCTTTATTTATTTATTTATTTGGCCAAACTGGCGTTAGCCCAGAACAGCTATTAGTCTCGAAATGGGATTTTGCTTAGAATCATTATAAAAGACTGAACCACTTTTCAAATGCTTGCCACCAAATATTATCACCTTGTATTATATTAAAAAATAAATGATGAAGAAACCGCATCAATGCATGTATATGTTTCTCGCGCTGTGAGAAAACAACGATATCTAGAGCCATCAAATTTTGAATAACGTAATCCTCCACCCGAATACACCTGGAAGACCGAATCTTGAATTTCGAATTTGTTTTATTAACTATTTCATATTTTTCAAATGTAATGAATTTTTGACTAAGAAAATCAGCATTTCAAAGTGAGCAGCGGAAACGCGCTGTGCGGAATAAAATATTTTAATCTCCAGCGCGCGTGACTGTCTATCGGAAATTCTAAAGATTTACTCTCTTTTAACCCGCGGGGAAGCGAGTGGGGTGTATTATATCCCAAGTCTATAAAAAAGTGGAATATTCCTAACTTGTAAAAGTGAAATTCTGCACTACATTCAGTAGCGGAGTTTTAGAACCGCTTTTCCGTTGCCTGTGTGTTTCAGAAAAAGATTTGTCACTATTTTATTGCATCCGTGGTGTGACACACCCCACGCGCCTGTCCACGTAAGTGTTTTTCTGACTGAATATTTATTTTATTAAAAATTTATTTCTAGAGTGTAAAAGTAAATATTTCTACTCGAAAGCGATTTTAAAGTATTTGAGTTAAATTTTAAAAGATTTCGAAGCGCATTATGGCAAAAAGAATGACTCCCTATGAATTGGAAATGCAGCGGCTGTGAGACTGGTTAGAAATATTTGAAAATGAAGAAGATGACATTTCGGAAACTGAAGATGAAAATAGGAATATTTTCTACACTGTTTGGTTTCGAAAAAGATAAAGAATTAATTTCTCATATTCCTAGAAAAAGGAAAAATTGTTTTTGTGCTTTTAACGCTACATAACGACGATGCTATAGATAACACTACTGGAGAAAACAAAACGCCAGAAATTATATATTTTTATAATACGAGCAACGAAGCAGTGGATATTGTGGATGAAATAACAGGAAGTTATTCAATTGCCAGAATAACAAGAAAGTGGCCAACGATAATTTTCCTTTCTGCACTGAATGTTGCTGCAATAAATGCTCGAATTATATCACTTTCAACTGCTAATATACCAATCTGATGCAGAAGAAGATGTCTGTTTTTGAGGGACTTAACTTTACAATTAATAAAAAAATATACAAAATATATTAAACAACGGTCAGAGATTGATACTTTACAAAGAAACTAACATGCTGCATACAAAAGAACAGAAGTTTCGAGGAATAATTCAAACGAATATACGAAATTCGAAGCAACTAAATAAAAAGTTGTGATTAATGGCCTGGAGCCAAGGACAGAAGACCGCGGATGCTATATTTAAAATGTGAAAACCTACTGTACTAAGAACACGTGAATTAATTTTGTTCAAAGTGTAAACAAATAAAATAAGTTGCATAGTGTATTAGTGATGCAATTCAACTTAGAGGTATGACGTTTATTTGGTTAATATTTTCATTTACCTTAATTTTAACTCTCTATAAGCTTATTTTGGAAATTAATTTTTGTAACCCAAGTCGTATTCGCTTATTCTAAAAGAAAAACAGCTTTAAAATAAATAAAACTGTTTTTAGCGTATTTTAAACAATGGGGTATGTGATACGCCATGCGCCCACTCTAGTAACTTTTCTTGATGCGCCTTCCGCCGGGTTAATATTTTTAGCCGAAAGGGGCCTTAGCCTATAAGCTTTCGAAACGTGCATGTATGTGTAAATAAAAATAAACTCCTCTTTGGACGTAATATAAAACACGAAAGCTTTCAGATTTGCAGTCCTAATGCAAGTAATATAAGGCTCAGGACATAGAGAGACGGGTGCGCTGAGTGCGGCTTGCGTCGGATATCAGCTCTGAGGGGTTGATAAAAAATTGTCTGTTTTACATTAATTTGTCCTTTTGTTATATAGAATAATATGTCAATTACACCTTTTTTTACTTTTACGTTGCTAAGGAAGACTACTGGCCAGGAACAAGCCCTTGCAGTTTCATCCCTGTCACAAATACCATTTGCACAAGTTATTCTGCGCAACAAGATGTTTAGTCCAAGGATGATAATAATACAGGCGGCTCGGAAACATTTTAGACAGTGGAATGGAAAAATCATTCTTCGCTCCTGCAACCGACCATACGGTACACAAGTATGTTTATCTCAATCTCGTCTCGTGTCTACTTAAGAGCGGTGAAGACAGACTTGTTGTTCCTTACTTTACAATCGTTCTGCGAGCGAACAGAATATATTTCCCCTCTGCACTGCCTAAAACGTTTCTCGGCCGACAATACCTCAATTTGAACGATATATTGGAGTGACGGCGAAGAAACTTTTGTGCTATTATACGGTACTGCGGTTCGTTCATCGAATCATTCTTCTCTTTAATTCTATGATATTGATTTTGGAAAGTAAAATTTTGCTTTATAAAATAAAATAAATACATTATATTACTTTCTAACTAGAGAGACAATACTGTGATCCACCAAAAATACGTTATATTTTGGAAGAAGCAGACGTTTTGGGGTTTCCTGGGTTAAAAAAGTGGTTTTTACAGAATGCCTATCTGTATGTGTAGGTGTATTGACACTCTTAATTAATTCGTAAAGTTTTAAGAATTCTAAAAAATTTTAAAAATTGAAGTATAATTTCTCTGTAGATTATAACTTGTTTTCGTAACATATACTGTTGAGTCAATAGATCTTTTTTCTTTTAAGCAGCAGATATGAAAAATGAACAATGCTTTCTCCGGGTCTCGAACCCTTGACCTCTCGAATACGTGTCGAGTATGCTGCGGTTACTCCACAAATGCATGCAGAAAAGAGCGAGGAAATACCTCCGAAGTAGACCAAAGCTACTTATCGCTATATCTAGAGAAGCAAACAGAAAAGCACTAAGGGTGTAAAAGACCCTTTTATTAAGAACTCAGATAAGTTGAACAGAAGGCACTCCTTCTGCTTACAAACCAGCCAACATTTGTAGCAAAGCAGAATTCTAAATTTAAATTAGATCTAAGTTAATCAAAGGCTACACAGAGATATTTAAAAGTACAAATTGACATTAATCTACACCGGGGTGACGGCACAATCTGCAAAAATAAAGCAAAAGCGTACACAAGAATGCTACTTTAGAATAGCAACTTGTAACGGGGCCTTCAGCATACGAACGTGCTCCGACTATAGCAATCTTAAACACTTACTTAAATACAGGCGAGCTAAATTAGCATTCTGGCAGGAGAAAAGAAAGATGGAAGTGGCAGTAAAGATTCGTAACATTAAATAACTGATTAATTAACACCCATACAACTTTTTTCTGAAGTGACCTGGACTTGTTTTTTCATATTTCTCATATTTGACTATGAACGACTGCGTAGAAGTAGAGCACAGTATAGGAAACACAAAAGGCCGAAGTTTTGATAGCTCACACGCTGGCCGGTTCGATGCTGAATTTTATTAAATCTTCGGCATCAACGTCAGTTGCCGATGAAGACGTTGCAACATTATCTCAATCTGAGGGAGCGAAAAACCTTGGATAAGTTACAAAACTGAAGAACAATATAGAGAAGACATTCAGAAAGTAATTAAAGAGCTCAAAGAAAATGAAGCAAATGGGATAATTTTTATGATAATTATAATAAAGAAAAAAATGAATTAGAAGACAGAGCAGAGGCAAAAAGGAAAGTGAAGAAGATGAAGAAGAAACCAACAGTAATATTTTGTTTACGGTATCTCTGTTTGGCCTTTCAGTGTTACAGATAACCTAAAATTTGGTTAACTGCAAGAGAAGGTGAAATGTTTCAAAACAAAGATGGATTATTTATTTCAGTTAAGATATCAGGGAATAAGTTGATCAATCATTGTTTTTTGTTGTAGCACTGTTTTTTGTTTGCACAAAGCACTGGTTTTTGTTGTAGGCTGTTCGGCACAGATGCAGGTTTGCGTAATATGTCTAGATTTGTTCTCGGTTTTCAAGTTTGGTGGAATCTTAGTGCGGAAGTCTACAACCATGAAACTTTAGAAGAACATGACGCTTATTTTGCAAAGCGGATGACTTTAACAGCAAGTCCAATAGCCAATATAACAGCTGATCCAGTGAACCAGACAACTGATGAAACAGAAAAAAGGAAATGGAGAGATTTTTTTTTAAAAGACGTCATTATATTTTAAGCTAAGTAAAATCTTCCATTCTTCAGGCACAGAGAGCCTATACTGACGGTGAACAAAAGGCACTCAAAGTTTCCTCAAAAGGCACTGAAAGTTTCCTCAGCTGATTTAACTTCTATCAAAATCTAATCCTGTGATAAAAGAGCACTTGATCAATCTACAACAGTCAACTCAGTCACTCAGGTAAGGCGTTAACAAGCTATTTGTGCCCCACCACATAAAATGAGTTTATCTCACTTCAGGACGGAATTTACAAGAAAATGGTTTCGGCTGATATTAAAAAACAAAGTATTTTAGTATCGTCTTTGACAGTACGCCCGATATCGTGCGCACAGATCAAATGAGTGAAATTATTTATTACGTTAACATAGAGAAAATTAAAAGTGTAAGTAAAAGAGTTGTTTCTAGGTTTCCTCCACCTAACTGGGAAGAAAGACGTTGATACAACAGAAGATATTTTAAATGGTATTGAACGGGATGGTCTTGATACAACAAAGTGCCGAGGACAAGGACACGTCTCGCTCTTAATCTTTTTCGCAATAGTTTCATTATGTGTGACTTTTCCAGGGTGGAGACCTTCGAAACTTTGTACATGTTTTTCTCAGCTTCTACACGCAAATGGACGACTCTTCCGACTTTCAAAAACAAGATGCATCAGTTAATTCTGTTTTAAGTGCTTTAATAAGATTGTAAATTCCATTCAAGACCCGTGTCATGCTTGAAAATGATCAAAGCCACAGCAGCAGTTCAAACTCTATTCCTTCCAATTTTGTTGTTTTCGAGCTTTTTGTATTTACGGAATAATGTCCTACAAGTCAAACACGTTCAAAAATATTTACAGACTCTTTGAATAAGCTTCTGTAAGTCTGTTACTAAGATGAGGTTTCTAAAGTTTTTTTTTTTTAAAAGACAAAATAAATTATCTTGCTGAAGAAACACAGCAGTTTGCGAAAGACGCATGTGAAGAGATGAGCAGTCCTGTATTTAAAAGAAAAACTGAGAAGAGGACGAAACGTGTGCCCGAACAGAAGGCTGCAGACGAGCAGATAACTTTCGATCAAGAATTGAAAAGATATATGTTGTGCATTGAAAGGCTTCCAATGAGAAATTTATACACGTTGCGAAGGCATGGAATGTATACCAGACCGATTTGCAGTCTTAATCTTATCGAAACCATGGAAACTGAATTTCCGACTTTTGCACAAAATTTGGTTGGAACTTGCATTGAGCCTATTGGATATTGTATCCTTAAAGAAATTCCATGCCTAAGAATATTTCTTAAAGCCTAAGAAGATTTCTAAATTCTTCGAAGTTCCAAATGAAAAACCTCCTGACTGGATTTCATTAAGACTGTTAGAATATGTGGTTGAATAGGAGCTTTACGACTCTGTTTCCAATCTCAGATTAGCATTAAAATTCTTCTTTCGCTTTTATATGCTTCGTTTGCATCATGTAAGAGTAGTATTTCTAAACTCAAACTAATTAAGATTTATCTCAGATCTACTATGAACGAAGCACGATTCTTATTGTCAAATAGTGTAGGTAAAGGTATGGATTTTGATGACGCATTTGCAACAGAACAAAAACTTAGATATTATATGTACCATGTACAGTTTGTTTCATCAGAGCTTAGGGAACGAAACTTCTAAAGAAGAGAGTCTTCATTAAGTCTTACTACACTCACGTTTGTGAAAATTGCAACACCATGAAGCCAGTGAGCTGAAATTTTCAGGAAATGCAAAGTAGCGCATGATATGCAAATGATTAGAATTGCAAATCCGTAGTGCATGCGTATGCTGAGCAGCGCCCTCTGAACGGCTGATGGATCCGAATAAATGGACGGCTGTAGCGAGGCGTGTATGGTTATCGGTGGTTATCTGCTAGTGGTAAACGTTAACTCAATCTGTACTTATGCCTCGTCGACGAAAGAGAGCGAGATTTGAACAACTTACAGAGTTTGAACGAGGGAGAATCATCGGCCTTCGTGAAGCTGGATTGTCGTATCGTGCAGTAGCCTCTCGTGTGCAGCGTAACAGCAGCACGGTGATGCGCGTTTGGAAGCAGTGGACGGACGAGTGTCGGACAACTCGGAAATCCGGGAGTGGACCCCGAAATGTGACGTCAGCTCGCGATGATAGACACCTGGTCCGCATGGCGCGGACGGACCGTACAGCTTCCTCTAGACAATTGGCAGCACTGTGGTCAATAGCTACAGGTGTTTCATTGTGTGCTTCATCAATTCGTAGACGTCTGCTGCAGTGTGGACTGCGCGCACGGACTCCTTTATACAGGATCCCCCTAACGCACGACCATCGCCGCCTGCGGCTACAATGGGCCAATCAGCATAGAGACTGGCGTGCTGATTGGCAGCATGTCGTGTTTTCTGACGAATCCCGCTTTAATTTGTGGTACCATGATGGCCGCATTCGTGTCAGACGCTATGCCGGTGAACGCCACCTTCCGGAGTGCATTATCGAACGCCACAGTGGACGAACACCCGGAGTTATGGTCTGGGGCGCCATAGCATATCATAGACGATCTCAATTGCTACGAATTGTGGGCAATCTGAACAGCAACCGGTATATCCGTGAAGTTCTACAGCCCGAAGCTGTTCCCTTCCTTCAAAGCTTGCCAGGCGCTGTATTTCAACAGGACAATGCCCGCCCTCATACTGCTCGGATTGTTAAATCCTTCTTTGCAGCGCAGCAGGTACAGCTTCTTCCTTGGCCTGCGTGTTCCCCGGATATGTCGCCAATTGAACATGTGTGGGATGTCATTGGTCGGCGTCTTGCTCGTGATCCTCGTCCTGTTGCGTCTGCAGACGAACTTTGGGTACGCGTACAAACGATATGGAATGCTCTTCCTCAGTCAGACATTCAAACTTTGTTTGACTCCATGCCACGTCGTGTAGCAGCACTTATTGCGGCGCGTGGTGGCCACACAAAATACTGATTCTGATCTCTTGTTCTTGTTTGTTTGCTTTGAACATTTAATCATTTATTTGTACCACTACCACTCAACTGTGTATTAAATTGCATTCAATTATGACGATTCCTTCTTGGTGTTGCAATTTTCACAAACGTGAGTGTATAATAATAATAATAAAGTTATGTGCTAGGCACTATCACTACGAAAAAAGATTTCTCACGCTGTACATTAAACTGACTTGTTAACAGAAAGAGATTTTACCCTTTTTGTTTTAATTCATAAAAATATTTACAGAATAATTAACATTGTGCGCTACTGCAACGTTAATAAAGTGAATTAAAAAAAATGCTTCCTGAATAAATTTCATCTCACATTCTGGTGGAGATGGGGGAAAAATTTAAAATTCCGCACCACGTGCCTGTGCCACCAGAACATGCTTGCCAATGACATTATGTTTGGGAAGTTAATGATTGTTCAAATAAACTATAACTATATAAATATTTTTTAATTTAAAGAAAAGCTTTGATGTTCAAACTGAGCACATTCATCTTTCAGTCAAATAAAACCAGTTAATATCGCAACATGTAGTATTTCGCTAAATGTAAAAGAAAAATGGTTTTCCAAAGAAGAAAGAATAATAAATAAAGGGGCTACTCACATATAACTTCATTATTTCGTGCGCATCATGGTAGAGCTAGACGATTTATAATGCTCTTTATTACACATCATGTATATTCTTTACAAAGAAAACAAAAAGCTTATTGTATTGTATTAAAAACATTAAAAAGGTTACTAGAATGTTATTTAATTTTCAAAAAAGTAAGAATTTACTCCGTTTTCTTTTAATGCTCAGTGTCATGAACAAAAATTTTAAATTGTACAATGAATATAAATACATCGAATAACGCTATTGAACTTATTTTACACCATGACGGTTGAACAAATAAATTTGCAGCTTTATGTTAATTATATTATTTGTATTTTATGAAAAAGCAAAATATAGCAGAAACCTTTCAAGATATATGCTATTATTATCCCAGCTACGTATGCAATTATTATTAATATGCGATCACTGAACAAAAAGTTAATTTCCGAATTTTTGGAAAACTAGTGGAATGTACGAATTTCCAATTTCGAGTTTTGTTGATTACAATTATGTCTGAGTTGAAAACATATGCTCTTACATAGGTACTTTCATTTTTACTTCCTTGTACGAAGCAAAGGAAGTACTGTAATCACAAAAAATTCCGCGTACCATATGTCAACGAAAATATTCATTTTCACCGCTATCGAACGCAATTTAATGATGTTTTTCCGTCACATCTCTAAGTAAGGACAGAATAAAGGAATCTTTTTCCCAAACGATTTATAAAACTGACTTAAAATAGAGTCAGAGGAGTTTTTTCGCGGCATCTGTACGTATGTACGTATGTATGTATCTCGCATAACTCAAAAACGAGTAGTCTCAGAGCGTTAAAATTTTGTATGTAGGGCTATTATCACATTTAGTTGTGTGCACTTCCCTCTTTGGTGGCAATCGGCTGCACCAAAAGTATATAAATAAATTTATAT
>KK114566.1:262950-282235 GCA_000611955.2 Stegodyphus mimosarum
TATCCATTCTGTTACTAGGCTCAGTGAGCTTACGTTTTTTACTCTTTTATGTTGGTAAATTGCGCAGTTTTTGCACAAATTGTGCATTTTGTTAATCTGCATGCAGTATTTATAGAATTATGATCAACTTAAAAGTTGTTTAAGTGCGGCTAAGCCTAATTTTTTTTTACCATAGCAGCCGTATTTGTTTTCATTTGAAACGTAGCAGAATAGTGAATTAATTCTTTCTGCACCTTCAGTGTGTTTTTGCCGAGTGGGACAATTAGTTATACACCGATAAATCTGCCTCCTTCCCTGTTGGCTGAATTGCTTATTTTTGCCTAGAAATTGTAATTTTAATTGTAAAAATTGTTTTTTTTTTAATTCTTGTAACTGAACTTGGTGTCTTATGTTTTTCTAAATTTTTGAATTTTTAATGAAAATATTTTGAGTATTTATGTATATTCGCCTTGGCGCGAAGTGAGAAGAACTGACTTAATTGAATTAGAATTATATCACTAATGAAATTCGGGGAAATAGGTGTTTCGTATCCACATCAAAGATTGTCGCCAATCTCTCTCGGACAGAGGAGAATGTTTACGAGTATTTCATGCGCATTAGGTAAGCGGCGATGAATCGTCTGTGAAAAACTGTTATTTGTTTAATTTCTTTTATACATCGTTTTAGATTTATTATTATATTTGAACAGAACATGTGGCAACAATCAGATAATTCTTCAGATGGATAACTTTTGTGCATTCTGAGTTATAAAATGAATGAGATAAAACGATGTTAGCTGAACCTAACGCCAGATTGCTGCTATCGTAAATAAATGTAGTGAATTTTAAATAGTGCATTTATTCTGTTCTGGGTTATGCGCTATCGACGAAGTAGATTTAATTCAATTCAAAAGTTTAAATGAAATGGAGGGAAAAATTCCTAGAATTTAATATTCCGTACAAGTGATCCCCGCTAAAAGAATTCTTTTCATTTCCCCCCTATATAAATCGTTGACTATAAGAATGCTGAGTAATTACTCAGTCAAATTTTCAAAATTCTTCGTGTAATAAGCAGCGTGCAACAAATGATCTTTTTTTTTAAATATATATGTTAATTTTAAACCCGAACAAATATATTTTCTACTTTATTTAGGTCACAAAATAAATCTCAAAATCATAATATGTATATCATAGCTGTATTTACGTATTAACATAACCCCCTAGAAGAAGTCGGCCAAATGCTCAGAATGTGTCAAACTCTGACAACCATGCTCATAACAATCCTTCATCCAAAGAAGGCACCGTTTTCGTATATGTTCTTTTTTGTTGTATTCCAAGTTCCAACGGTTTTATAAGCAGATCGTGATATTTTTTGCCTAAAAATTGTTTTAAAGTATTTCCTTGTGAAATTTTCCACCGATGGAAGAAACTACTGTAAAACGTTTCAGGAATACAGAATTTTGCTGAAAATTTTCTAAACAGAACAACGAGAAAAGGCATTTTCTAGATAACCGCTGTTACCAAAGTTTGCTCAAAACAAAAGTCTCCGCAATTCTCTGATGTTTTTTTGAGCGAAAACAGACCGCTGTGTTCTTCGGGAGAATAATAACAAAAAAAAAAAAAAATTCAGAAAGATTTCAAGAAGAATGTAAGTGTTTTATTTTTTAATGTATCACGTAATCCTTATCTAATAATCAAAATTTGCATTTTAAATTATTAACTGTATGTTTTCTTTTCATATGTTGGTAATGTTTACAGATTTTACAGATAAGCATGACCAGAAATCCTTCTATCTTTACATATGTAAAAAATCGGCAAATTGCGCCAAGTGTATGATTAACCATCTAGGCATTATTCCTCTCAGGCAGATAGCCCAAGTGTGCATTGACGAAATCAAAAAACCTAACCTAAGCTAAACATCTTCAAATGTAGTTCGTAGTTATAAGAGTAAGCCACATAATAGGGTGACACGTGTTTGTATGAGTCTCTTTTTATAGTTATGTGTCCAAGTATTATTAATTGGGCATTTTATTTTTGCGCTCTATCAAGGTATGAGTAAAGGTAAATACTATCATGCATAACAGAAGATTCTTATTCCTAAATGAAGAGATCACTCTTCAAAATCAACATTTTTGTGCCTTTTCTCGCTGTGTGGTTCAAAATCAGATCTCGTTGTGTTATATCATCGGTGGATAATAGAGTTCGCCATTTAAGGTTTACTTTCTTTTCAAATACGAACTGCCGCAAGTAAGATTTCATACTTTCATATTTTGTGCATCCTGTTTCTTTTTTAAAAATTATCGTTTAAAACAGAGTCGTCAGTTTTTCAAACTTCTCTGGTGTACCGCCCATTTCCAGAAAAGGTTAAAATGCGCTTTAGCCCACTGCTTGGCGATGTTTTGAAAATCGCCAATTCGGCGCGTTTCTGCGAAACGTCTTTGGAATTAATTGCAACCTTCCCGACACGCTCCGCGAAAACCTATTGTAAACAAAACATAGAATTCTAAAGCATAAATTAGTATGGAAACTGTTGCCACAAAAAGATAATAAAATAATATGCAAAATGAACATTACGATCATTAAAATATTTGTCAGTTAGGTTTAAATTAATTATTTACATTTTATGTTGAAATACTTATACATTTTATGCCGTTACATAACCTTCCCGACACGCTCAGCGAAAACGTAACCAAAATGGCATCGAAGAAAGAAGGAATTTTTTTTAAAAGGGCATTAAAATTACAAACGATACCATGTACACACCGTTCCGTTTTAACTTAAAAAAAACTTCTGCGAATTGCACAATGTAGGCAACGTACACAAATGAACAAAATAAGCTAAAATAACGAAAATAAATTACAAGAAAATGCCATGTGCACAGCGTTCCTTTTAAACTTAAAAAAAACTTCAGCGAATTGCACAATGTAGGCAACGTACACAAATCAACAAAATAAGCTAAAATAACGAAAATAAATTACAAGAAAATGCCATGTGCACAGCGTTCCGTTTTAACTTAAAAAAAACATCAGCGAATTGCACAATGTAGGCAATGTGCACAAATCAACAAAATAAAATAAATTGCAAACGATACCAGCGTTCTGTTCTTCAGCTGAGCCAAATTATTTCAATAAAAGGCAACAAAATATAAAAATTAAGCAACTTGCACTTCCAATAAAGTAATAAATGTACATGTACATTCACTCACCTCTCTCAGCATCACAGCTAAATCCATACCGACTCGGTATTTAGCGAAATATAAGGTACGAAAATAGCAAACACTCAACACAAAAACACCGCATTCAAAGAATACAACGACAACTGAAATAACTACTTAAATTAACACGTAAGAATTTCGAATAAACCGCTACGTCATCTCACATTACCAATAAAACCGTTCTTTATAAAATAGGAAATACGCATGCGCGAAAACTACATGTTTCCGTAGCTTCAAAATACCCAGTCAGCCATGTTCGCGGATATACGGAGTTACCCATGTTGGCGCGTTTATTGCTCATTCAAAAACAATCGCCGCCAAGCAGTGGGCTAAAGCGCATTCCAACCCCAGAAAATAACCGATGCTGATAACTGAATGAATAGCCGAATTCTAGGAATCGACATCGATATTTTTATAAAAGTATTATGTAGTTGGTTATCTGCATACTAATGAAATTAACAATAAAACACGATCATATTTAGCTAAATTACATAGAAAGAGTGGGTATATGAACTAAAACACTAGGAAAATAATTTTAATGATAGAGCCGAGTCTGATAAGCGTCTACTAGTTTGTTGCTACTTGGCTTCATGGCCGCGATAAGTTAGTCCAAGCCACTTCCTTCTTTTTATTTATTTTGTGATTTTTATATTATTTTTACAAATAGTTTATCTAATTTCTTACCCATTTCTGTCATTTCCTGTTTCTCTCACGTTTCCTTGCCAGGATATAAATGAGTTAAGACGAAACACGGCGTATTTAAATCTCAAGAAGCGTAAAAGTTAGTCAACAGCGTGTTTCGCTATAGAGTACGTTCGTTGTTATTTCTACCAGTTTGAATCCTGAATATTGACTTCGCATTCGTGCCCTCGATGTTTAATATGTTATAGCGGTGCAGGTTTTTGAGTCAGCCTGCTAGTTAAAGCAAGTTCTGTAGTCTTTAACTACTAGCTTATCTTTATAATTAGCTTATCTTTATCTTTACTGTTATCTTTACTTTTACCGCCACAAGCGGATGGTATATTTGTAAGCACAAAGACTGTGTCGTCTGTAAATGATAAATTTACTAAAAGCGTCATTTACTGCCTTTCCCTGTAGTACCTTCTAGTCTTAGCGATAAGTCGTAAATAGATTTTGAAGTTGGTCTAATAGAAGTTTATGCTAACCAAGTAAACTAGATCTTACATTAGTGTCCGAAACAATGGCCGAGGATAAACCAACTTCTTGCTGCACCTACCAACATTGCAAACCGCTACGGTTTCATTAAACCTTTTGGAAGTGTTTGGTTTCTAAGTGAACACAAAGCGGATCACCATGAAGCCAACAGTGACATTTGAAGGAAAAATATCGATCATTGATATTTTGGAACAGCTTTACAATCATTTCTTATTGTGCCTTGTGCTTGAATTTCAAAAAATAATGATAGGTATCACGCACATTCTTAAGTTGGTATAAAAGGATCCGTACATTTTTATTATGAGAAAAAGGCAGTGAGACATACACATTTTGAAGATTTAAACCTGCTCTGATAAAATCACTTCTGTGGTCAAAAGTGAATCGAAGCTAGGAGCCGAATTATTTAGTAAGTACCAAAGGAAGGTCGAAAGGTTGACCGAGTATATTTTAAAAAAAATTCAAATTATTAATTTATTGTATGGGCAAAGGACCGATAAAGACATTATCCAGATTATTTTGCCGCGACTATTGACGCAAATCCAGGGTTTCGTTCAACTAAGAAATCCTAGAAATTTGGAAGAGTTGTTTGAGCTGCCATTCAATCTGAAAGGCCCCCCAAGCCCTGCTATACTGCCTCCACCTGGCGGGGGTTGTCACTGGGCGGAATGGGCGAAATACGTCGGGAGCATAGCTCCTGCTAGGACCCCCCTAGATCTGAAGGCCGTACCGATATGCTTATCTAAAGCATAGCCGGTGAAGATGCTTCAGGGGATTACCGTCTTGGTGATCGGGTGTGACAATCCCGGGGTTCCAGTGATCTATCCTTTTTCCGTCTCCTCTCCTCTTAATTGTAACTTTCGTGTTTTCCTTCACCCTTGTGGTTTTCTTTTTCCGAGGTTGGGGCTCGTTATGAGAAGCTAGAACATTCTTGTGTCTAGTTATCGAATGACAAGAAAACACCCCACATGTTTGCCGGGCGTGGAGACCCGTGTCGCTGGAAAGGAGGATTCTGGTAGTTGAGGGTCGAGGTACTGTCCCCAACACAAATCTTTGGCCTATGCTCCAGCTAAACGGGAGGCACTTTGTCGTCCTCTGGGGTGTCAACCTGCTGGTCACTAGTCCTTGTGTCAATGGCTGGGGATAAGCTCTCGTTATGACTTGCTTTCGGGAAAGCCGACTGTGGGGCTGCAGTTTGCGGACAGACGCGGCCACTCCTGGCGTAGGAATCTGAGGAACCTTGTTGGACTCCTTGGTGGGTGGGGACGCTGGGGCCGCATCTTTATTTCCTTCAAATATGGCTTCAAATATCTTTACTACACCTCATGAAACTGCCAATGACTCATCTAGTAAAAGGCCTCGAACTACAAAAAGTACAGAAAACACTAAAGTTATTCCTCCATTTTTGGTTATGACAGTATCTGCTGAATTGCATAAAATGTCACTTTTCGTTGCTCAAAAATATATAAAAGCCTTTGTTGAAGAACCAAAATCAAACGCTTACGGTCTGGTGACTTATCAATAGAAACTCTCTCCTCTAATCAACCAAAGACCCTTCTTACTATGTCAAAAATGGGGGTTGCTGTTACGGTTTCTGCACACAAAAGTCTGAATTACAGTCGCTGTGTAATATCGGAAGTCGATCTATTAACATTGACAAATGAGGAATTCATTGACGAGCTTGCCGTGCAGAATGTTTGCAATGCACTTCGAACTAAAATAAAAAGGGGTGTTTAGTTAATTGACACTAAACATGTCATTTTGAGTTTTAACACTCCTCAACTTCCAAATCACATTAAAGCAGGTTATTTGCTTTGCCTTTGCGACCGTATGTGCCAAACTCTATTCGTTGGTTTCAGTGCCAGGGGTTTGGGCACTCAAAGGATGCATGTCGCGGTAAACTTAATTGAGCTCGCTGTAATCTGTAGATCATGAAAGTGAGGGTTGCACTGTCGAGCCCCTTTGTGTTAATTGTAAAAACATTCACCCATCCTTCTCTCGCTCCTGTTCCAAATGGAAATCCAAACTATAAGGGAAACCAAAAGAATATCGTATAAAAGAAGCTAAGAGATTGTTTGAAAGAATCCAACCTTGTCTAAATCTGGGTTTTGCCGATGCAACAAAATCTATTCGGTCAATAGCCATCCAGACGTCACTTACCACTCAAACAAAGACTAAAACTGAAATTCCACAACAAATGTCCAGTAGCAATCTATCTGCCAGTTCTAAACGTACACACATAAAAAACCTTTCTTAATACTAAAAAACAAAGTACTAACTAACTAAGTAATTAATACTAAAATATAAACTAAGTACTCTTTAAATAACATAAGCTCAAAGACAGTAAATTCTGGTCATACCTCATTAGAGAGTATGCTGTCAGATACACTTGATTCTGAAATGGAATTTGAAGAAGGATTAGCCCCACCAAAGAGTCTTCTACCATGCCTAACAAAGAAACATCATAGGCAAAATAAACATTCATGATGACTATTTTAATCTCTTGGAACTGTCGCGGATTTCATCAAGGTCTAGTGAGCATCAAAAGTCTGATAGACATTTATCACCCTGCCTGTTTTAGAGTGCAGGAGACTTATCTCAAGCAGGATAACACAGCTAAGTTGCAGAGATATTCAACTGTCAAGAAAGAGTTTTTGTCTGGTGAGCGCGTAAGCGGAGGCGTTGATATAATCACCTCCTATACCTACCGTTCGATTGTCTTTCACTTGAACACATGTCTCCAAGCTGTTGCTGTGCAGATCAATATCGGTATGCTTGTCATTGTCTGTACCATCTACTTACCTTCTAATGAAGTAATAGATAAAAATGAATTAGGTGTTAGGTGATTTGGTAGAACAGTTGCGTTCTCCTTTCATTGTAATTGGAGATTTCAATGGCCATAATAATCTCTGGGGCAGCGGTGATATAAATTTTCGGGAAAAACAAGTAAAAGGCCTCATTTGTGATCATTACTTATGCCTTTTTAATAGCGGAGAATAAACATATTTCCTCCAACCCACGAGGGCATTTCTCAGTATTGATCTGGCCATTTGTTCGCCATCACTTCTCCCTTTTTGTTCATTTAGCGTTGGAAACGACATTTTTAGTGATCATTTCCCTATCTTCGTAACTTTTAATCGATTTACAGCATGGCCTACTGCCATATCACCACGTTTTATTTACGAACAAGCGGACTGGGAAATGTTTTCTCGTTAGGCCATGCTCACTAATAATATGACAAAGAGTGTGCCAGTTGAGGAAGCTGTAAAATCTGTCACTGATACTCTTGTTCAGGCAACTAAAATCTCTATTCTAATATCATCAGGCAGGCTTCTTAAATATTGGTAGAGCCGTGACTATCAAATAATTCATAGACAAAGAAAAACGTGGGGAATCTTTCGCAGATACCCCACGCTTAATAATCTTATCTCCTATAAAAAGCAAAAGCAAATTCTCGGAGAGTGCGGCGGCAAAGACACTTGGATCAGTTATACTACTAATGCTACTTCAATACTAATTTTTCACTTCAATTTCACTTCGGGGGCTGAGAACTGAATACAGGGTGTTTTTCTGAAATCTTGTTTGTCAAAATTCTATTTAGGCTATTTGGTTAGGTGGTAGTGTTGAACGCCTTTCACATGAACACACTCTGGCATTTCCATACTCCTCGTTGGAGAGTAGGAGAGAGATTTAAAAGCTGGAAAGAATGTGTTTCCCCAAGTGATTTCAAATGAAAATAAATCCATTTGTATAAAACGTTTGAAAGCTACGTGAGTATGTTAAGACTTGTTCTAAACAATTTTCTTTCCAGATATTGGAAGGAGAAAAGATGAAAAAGTGCTAAGAAAAGTGCTGAGTTTGTTATGGAAGCGGTGCGATATTTCTTCTGTGAAAACTTGTTTAAGGAATTTTAAAATTTGAAATGTGTAAAGTTTGACTCAGGGTTAGAATTTAATTATCTTAAACAAGGTTGTTAGGGACATTTTACTGACGATAGTTAAATTAATTATGGCGGGGAAATATCTGAGGGTTATATTACTTTTACTAAGAGTTATTTTAATTTGTTAGCGTTTTCTGTCATTTCTTGTTTCTCTAGCGTTTTCTCTCTCGGATATAAACGCGTTAGGGTTAACAAGAGTGTATTTACACTAAAGTAGTGCAACGGTTAGTCACAGCGTATTTCGATATTGAGCGCATACGTTGTTGCTTCTACCAGCCATTTAAATTCTGAATCTCACCTTCGCATTCTTCTCGCGGAAGTGTAATATCACATCAGAGTAGGTTTTTGAGTCAGCCTGCTAGGCTAAATTTTTTTGTGTAGTCCTAAATTATCCTGAACTACTAGTTTATCTTTAAATTTATTTTAGTTTACCATTATCTTTAGTTTTATCGCCACAAGTGTATGGTTTTGTAAGCACAAAGACTGTGCCGTTTGTAAGTAACTCAGTTCAATAAAAGGGTCTTTTACAACTATCTCTTACTGTAGTCATTTTCTAATCTTAGAGTTAAGTCGCTAATAGACTTTCAAATATGTCTAGTAGCAGTTCATGCTACCAGAAATCAGAATCATATAAAACCGGAATAAAGTCTAGCTATTGACTTCTACTTTTGTTATCCAGCTCTAACTTCTGTTTTTCATTTATTCTTAACTCAATACATTCGTTTTCGAAATATAAAGTCCTTCTGAAAATCACAAAGGCAAGTGGGTACAAAACTTTCGGAAAAAGCCTTTTTTTTTAAATATCTTGGAATCATTTTTGAAATCTGATTTCAGAATTTTGATATGTTGGCAATATCTGCATACACCTTCTATTGTTTCCTACATCTGACATTATTGTTTTATAGTATTGATAAATTTGAAATTTGGCTAACTTTTTAGCGTTCGAATTTCGTTTATGGATTTGAAACTTTGCCGCAAGCGTAGGAATTGAGTTTATGGTTTTTATTAGACTAAGAATAGTATCTTGAAACTTTATTAACGGGAGTAGGAATCTCCTACACTGAAAATGTTAAATTGGCAATTTTCGATATACGATTCCTCAAAATCTGCTGTAGGTATTTGTTTGAAACGTTTTGTGTAATTAGAGTACACCTATCTGATTATACAGCAATTAGCTTTTGAAATATTTTGAGTTTTAGAGTAATTTATAGAATATCGTATTAGGCATAGTAAAATCTAGGCATAATATAAGGCATAGTAAATACTTTTCTCACAAAAAAGTAATTGTGTGTTAGTTTATCACAAAAATCTCATTTCAGTAAATATTAGGAAGCATAATGTATTAGCCATAAATTTACATACCTTTGAGCAGTAGATCCTGAGAAAAGGTACATTGAGTATAAAAATATCACGCTCGGATAATAACCCATGTTAATGTAAAAATCCTCATTTATCTAAGCATGCGATGATAAATTAAAACTAATTTTTTTACAGTTCTAATTTTCATAGAGATTAAAGTATGGTATTTTTAGAAAGTTAAAAGTGTAGAGAATTTGAAAATGCAAAAATCCGAAATCACCATTTTTTTAAAGAGTTTCAGCTTCCAACAACCCTTAAATCGAGCGTTCGGTTTCAAGACGATCTGTCAAGCAAATTACATAGATCTCTTGAATTTATCAAGCCTTCTTTTAAACCAACAGTTTTGTCTTCCCAAACTCTAGCACAGAGGTGAAATGGTCGGAAAAACGGCTCGAGCATATTTTCTTTCAAAATTTATACATTTTGCTTAAAAAAGCAGGCGATTAAAATCTTCATCATTTTCAATGTAGTTTTCAAACAATTCATCATGCAAAGAATTACTTCTCATTTTATTCACTGCTGTTAAAACACATAAGGTGACCTATGTAATCTTGCACTCAATTGTTTCACTTCTAAATATGGTCTATGAATAATACAGTACATGTCCAATATATTATGTATCTCTACTTTCATGTGTTGTGCCATTAAACCATTGTGACATTTTATTTCTGAAGCACTATTAGTATCAACTGATAATATTTTATTCATAGGAATCTCTTGTTGTTAAAATAACTTTACTAAGAATATGAAAATACTCATAAAAAAGCAAAATTTCATAAAAAAAAACTTTCGTAAGATGAAATTACGATTTTTCTTTCAGTATAAGTTTGCGAAGTTCGAGCGGGTAATAATTTTTGGCAGATTTCTTAATCCTTTAAAAGATGCATATAAACGAGAAATAAGAGTTTATGAAGTGGCAAAGTTGACTAGTGAAGATATATTGGAAAATAAGATTTTTTAAAAAGTTACATTGTTTCCAATATTTTCAGCCACATTATCGATTAGTCTTTGAGCTGCGGCGAGCGACGTTTTTGATGACCTTGGTTGATGATTTATATAGTACGCTAACATAAAATACGTAATACCACCTCAGTGGCTGTCAGAATAAGATCTTTCCTAAGATTATACAGTTTCCGTTGTGGGAATTTATTTCATTTACTTAACAGTTATTTTATGCTTAAACGACTTTCCTATCGCTTTTGCTTTCAACTCATGCTTTCTTGCGAAAATGCAAATTATTTACCACTCGTGTATTCAAATGAATTTAGAAAGATGTTAGTATTTAAGACCAAGTTTTGGGAGGTGAAATCAGAGCGTGTTCTGCCTGCCTAAAGGCCACAGTGCTATCTTCGAATTCCTAGCTGTTGCATTTCTGAGGCGTTGAGCTTTCTTACTATTAGGCTTGTTTACGCCAACGTTTCGAGTCAGAGCCAGCTTGCGCGGTATTTTACCTGTGAAGCCTTAAACTAATTTACAGTTAAGCCTAAATTATTGGCTTTTGTAAGCATGAGCTGATGTCCTCTGTGAAATTTATTTCAGTTAATAAAAGGTTCTTTACACAGTTTCCCTGACAACGTCGTCCTTCAACACTTACGGATATTCTCTAAACAGTCTCCTAACGTTGACTTTAGTTTACCACAGAAAAGCGTACGAGATGTTATAATCGTGCTAAAATGTAAAGCAATATTATAAGAATCATTCAAAACAACTGCATCTTCTTTGGAGGCTATTTAAAACAGATTAGTCAATATGGACTATTTTAGAAATTACAAATTGAATTCGCGAAATAATGCAAACCTTTACCCTTTTTCTTTGTGTGGAGTTTTGATGTAAGCTGTTGGTGTCTGAGAATCTCATATGTTCATATAAGGAACACGTTTAGCACATTGTTGCGTGCGTACGGGTTCGTAATAGATTGAATGCACAAGACCAATAAAAAGTTAATAAAAATTTATTCTAATTAAAATAAATATAACAAAACGCTGAATTATTCCTCAAAGATATTCGTACAATATAACGCAATATAATCAGTAGCTATATTTTAAACTACTAAAACATTAAATAGAACGCAATCCGAAAAGCAAAGAAAGCTAATCCTATCTCATCGCTAATTCGCTACAATCAACAGCAAGAGTTATCTAAACAACAACTAAAGTGAGATTTTTCGCTCCGTCTTTTATAGCTACTTAAATCGGCAGCGGGGGGGGAAATCTAACAATTTCTGGAAAGCAAAAAGAGTAGAATTACTGTTACTTGTAACATACTATTAAATTACATTTATTCAAATTAAATATCAATTACAGAGACAAACTTTTATTCAATGTTAAATGCACGTGCTCAACTAATTACTTAACAACAATCTGAGGGAAATATTAAATAAGATCATATAGGTCCTTTTATTCTTAATAATATGGTAACCATTAACAGTTTACACATTCTTACAACTATATTCTTAATTTTCATACAAATATTTACAACCTATTTCTTAATTCTTAGCTCTATACCTCAGCATCAAAATCGCATTATAAAGAACTCTTGCCTTGTGCTATTTTTTTTTCTTTTAGTTTTCGCTTGCTAGCTTCTCAATGATTGCATCAGTCAAATATTTATCATCAAGACAGTTGAAAAAGAAAAACCAAAATTCGCAAAACAAATACAGTTTAATAAAATAATAAAACAAAATTAAAGCCAAGAAAATTCCATTAACTTAGTTTCATGAACATAAATACCAAAGAGTTAATCAACATATGTTACTCTTAAATGGCTATAATACTTCATCTTTTCAAGGCCTTGAATTTCATGTCTTCGATGTCCTTGAATTCTTCAGTTCTCCAATGTCTTGAATAGTTTTGCTTAAGCAGACATTAAATAATATGAAATTTCTGACAAATGATTCTTAAGTTTTTAATAACGGTCAGATTTAGTTTAAATCACAGCCTCTTCATATCAATTCGTAACGATACTCCTTCAATGAAGAAAGTTTTCGCAAATTGAATGGCAAATGGCATACTTCATGGTCGGCCGAGGTTCTAGTCCCGGGGAAGGCGTTGCTCAATTTTCAAGCTTTTCAGCATCAAAAATATCCTAATGCCTCTACAGTGGAGCCCGAACTAAAAAAGATGGTGGACGATAATTCTCCATCACCAGGATTTGGCGAATGGGTCCCCTAATCCCCAGTCGCTCTTCAAACGTGGGAGTATATAAGATATTTCTCACGCCTTCTTAGCATGTTTTCATGGCGTAATGGGCAGCACATTCGGCGCGTATTCGAAAAGCCCGAGGTTTGAGTCTCGGCGAGGGCATTGCTCATTTTTCACGTCTGTCAGCAACTAAAAACATCCTAAGGACTCTACAAGTTTAAAGGTAGGTTGTTAAAATCTTAACAGCTAGCCTAGCAAAGTTTGCGTCGCAGTGGTGTCGCTTCTCCAGCTTACGTAACAGTTCTCCAGCTTCAGTAATTGAAGGAGAGAGCAAGAGTTGGCAGCTCTGCTTAGTCAGTTGTATAAGAAGTTAATTATACTCGTCCCTACCCCAGACGTTATAGTGTTGAGCTTGAAACTCTTGTTATAAATATTGGAGTCTTAGTGTGGGAACGAGGGGCCTACTTTTAGAATTTATATTACAGGAACTTTTTAATTTAAATAATTATTTTAAATTCTTAAAAACCATCAGAAGTGAACAATAAACTTATGCTTGAATTTTATATTTACTGTGTGTATTGTGTTTATATTCAAAAACAGTAGAGCAGATAACTCACCGAAATTTCATGGTATTGCTCTGAACAGCGATTAGGTGGCAAAGCTAAGTAGTTTCATGTCACATAATTTTAAATTGTAGAAATTATTTTAGATTTTCTTAGATTCTTATTATCACTTGAGATTGTTTATACACTGCTCGACACTGAAAATGCAACACCAAGAGGGAATGGTCAGAAAGTGATGAAATTTGGAAAAAGACAGAGACAGCAAGCAGCAATAAGTGATCTTTATTTCAAAATGATAATCAGAGTACAGAGTGAGAACGGCGTCGGCTTAGTAGGATTAGACCATCAGATGAGCAGCTGCACCGCCTTTAAGACATTCAGCCTTTTATGCTCAACTGACGGAATCATCTACCAACTGCTGCGCCCAGCCTCAGGAGTGGCTCGGCGATCAGCGGCGTTTATTAAACAAATTAATATACAGAATTTACATATAGATAAATACAATAATAGTGCCAATGTTACAGTAGTAATATGTGTTACATACATTTTTTTAAATTTTGCTAAATTCCTAAATACAAATATAAATCTTATACATAAAATTCAATGAAGTTTTAGAAGTTTGATAATTACATAATAAAAAATGAATATAAAGAAATAAATAAGTAAATGCATAAATAGATACAACAAATAAAAATTAAAAATTTAGAATTAGATAAATGCCTAAATACGATATTGAATGTTGTTGCATATAGAATCAATATAATATTAGAATTTTGAGAATTATGTAATAAAAATCATATATATATATATATATACATAACACCTAAATAATTATGTAAGTAAATGAAACAAGTAAATACTTATAAGATCATTACAAATTATGAAAATTATCTATAGTTGTATGAGAATAGTGGGGGCTGAAATATAAGTTTTTGTAATGATTTTAGAGTAATATATATTTATAGAGTAAGAGTTCAGATTTTGATAAGAAGTTTTTGAATTAAGAGTAGTTCTTGAACAAAAGTTAATGAAAAATGAATTAATTAGGATGACTTGGATGAAAGTTTCTTGGAAATTCTTGATAGAGAGTAATTCTTGACTAGTCTTGTACAAGTCTAGACTAATAATCTTGAGTTGAGACTTGATTAATATATTAAAGACTGGAGATGAAATTAGAAAATTTTTGTAAATTCTTGAACTTTATAAATTTTTGTGAATGATTAAACATCTCTTGAATTTATTAACATTATAGTTTATAATGATCTTTAGATGTCCTTCAAATAGGAGGATGATCTATAATAAAAATCTTGACTAGGAATGAGAATGAAGATGAGCTCGGGAGATCTTGAAGGTGTATTTAAATAAAGGATGGTATTGAGTGAAAGCATGGAGGTATATTTTTAAGAAATAAGTAATTAAAATGCCGTAGCAAAAAGGATGGCGTTTTAAATAAGGTAACTGAACATAGATATTATCATTTCAAATTCCTTTAAGATTATCGAGGTTTGCAGAGATATAATTTATTATATTTTGAAGTTGAATTCTAAGTATATTACTTTTTAATAACTGTTGAAACCATAACTGGAACAGAAGTTAAATTGTATGCTTTGA
The DNA here is from genome assembly GCA_000611955.2 of Stegodyphus mimosarum. Taxonomy (NCBI): domain Eukaryota; kingdom Metazoa; phylum Arthropoda; class Arachnida; order Araneae; family Eresidae; genus Stegodyphus; species Stegodyphus mimosarum. The sequence continues at coordinate 277,929 of KK114566.1, forward strand.
GGTGATAGTCTTTGGTAAGGTTGCAGTGAAAGAGATAGTGGTCTATTGTGCCTTCATTCCCACAAATACAGAGATTAGTATGGTGAAGTCCGAATCTATGAAGGTATTTTGTAAATGGTCCATAACATGGCTTAGTAGTATGTAGAACCACCGCGGACAGCGATGCACGAAGAAACACGTCTAGTCATAAAGTCAATAAGAATGCGGATGGTCTCCTGAGGGATGGCTCTCCATTCCCTTTCAACCATTTGCCACAGTTCGTCTTCTGAACGAGGAGGGGCCGAGTCTGCAAACGGCGTCCAATCACATCCCATACATGTTCGATTGGTGACAGGTCAGGAGAGTACGGTGGCAGGGGAGCCTCTGTATACCTTGCAGAGACTGTTGGCAGATGCGAGCACTGTGTGGTCGGGCGTTATCCTGCCGAAAAATTGCATTAAGCAGCCAATGAAGTTAGCGGATTGCTACCGGCCGCAGTACATTATCCAAGTATCGTTGGGCCGTCATAGTGCCCTGAATACGAACTAGAGGTGACCTAGAATCTAGGCAATAGCGCACCATTATGATACGTTGTCGCGCGGTGGGGGTTCCACAGTTACTGCCGGATTAGATCTGTCTACACTTCGACGCCACACACGTGCGCGGAGACTGTCACTGGATAAACTGAAATGTGACTCATCTGAGAACACGACGTTTCGCCATTCTGTCATCCACATCGCTCCAGACCGTGCTATGATGGGGTCAATGGCAGTCTGCTTAACGGACGCCGTGAGTGCTCAGGCCACGTTCAACCAATCGGCGGGAACTGGTTCTCGTCGACACGGGAACATCCAGGGTATGTTGCACATGCTGCAGAATGGCGGTACAAGTGATTTGCGGGACCGCCACAGCTTGTCGGCGGATGCGTCGATCCACGCGTGCTGACGTCACTCTGGCTGCAACTGCACCCCTCCTTCTTCCCACATTCCCTTTGTTCGAACCATGCTCGCCATAGGCAATGCACCGTGCTCGCATCCATGTGGGTATCAGCTGCTCTTTGACGTAAGTATCAACCCGCCCTTCTCAGTAGATCACCATACCCCTCGTAAAATCATCTATGTGCTGGAAGTGCCTTCGTTGACGGCGGTCTAGCATTCTCTCCTATTACACGTATCCTCCGGGACAAAAACCAACTTTCTTCGATAATTCGTCTGGCAGAAAAAACGAGACGAATATTGCCCATTCTGGACGTTCCTTCCTTTATATCTTACTTCACGTGCGTCGGAGAGCTGCGCATTTCACATCATTCGCATAACTCAGTGACGTGCGTCTACTCTAAAATTTGCATAAATTTCTAATCACTTCTTCGTGGTGTTGCATTTTCAATGTCGAGCAGTGTATATCTACAAAGACAGTTGCGAACGGAATATATTTCCTTAATTCGTTTCTTCTTTCTTCTTCGTTTGTCACTTTTTAAATTTGAATTGCATCAGTTTCTCAACGATTAAGGAACCATCATGATTTATATATTAAATCCATAAGAATTTTAAGTTTTAAATTGTGTATATAAGGCACTTGTAAAAGAATCGAAAGGCGAATACATTAACCTATAAAAGAACAAAATATAAAGCTGACGGGTTTTTGAAAATTTTTATATGAAAAGTTTAGAAGTAGTACATCAGATCTGATTTGAAAACTATAGATGTATATTAACATCTAAAATATTTTCTCCCTCTTTACCTTGCGCCTCCGGGGTGTGATCGGGAAGCAGATTGTATTAGAAAACGCAATGTCTGGAATTCGAATTTTGGGGAGGGTTTGTACAATTTTCATGTTTTTTCTTTCGATAGATCTCTAACAACACTCATTTGACGACTGCTTGGGCTTCTCAACAGCCGAGCTTTAAGTGAGAGAAAATTATAAGGCAGTTTTCTAGGTCTTACAACATACCTTTTGTATGTAATTGGGAAACCGGTCTGTCTAGCAATCGGGGCATCCGTAGTTCGATTCTCGGGGAGGTGGAAGGTCACTGCGCATTTTTCATGTTTCTGGTCCGATAAATACCTAATTGCTCTGCAAATGTGTTACGAATATTCCAGGGCCCTTAACTTCTAATTATAGTTTAGAAAGGTATCTTGGTAGCAACACTTCTTCAGATGAACGAAATTCTCTAGAATTAGCACCTGCAGTGTGTAGGAAACCTAAAACGATCAGAATCAGTTTAATAAAAGTTAAATATATTGCAGTTTTTATGCATTATTGTATAGCATATCTTAAAAGGTTAGGTTAGGTTATTAACAACATGGCAAAGCACATGAGGGGTATATGTCTAAGTCGTAGAAATATGATCGTGGGGGACATGCTAAGGGAAACCGTCTCGAATTCACGTTACACGTCCGGAAAACCTCAAAACGTCCACGCAACCAGCCTGTTTACCTAGAACCAAAACCAGGTCAAAATACCTGTGTTCAGCTTCTTTACCACTCGGCGGCCGATGCGCTGAAATCTTCTCCTGAACAGAGATTTATTCCAAAATTTACTATTTGTGTTTAAAATTTACTATTTAAAATTTACTATACGGTGTCTGATGCTATTTGTTTCTTTATAAAATGTGTATGTATGCTTATATATCAACAAGCCAGGCTGTTGATCCGCGATCGAACCCGGTCAAACTTTGAGTACTCAACGGTTTTGTCCACTTGGCTACTGGTGGTTTCATATTTGAAAGGCACGGATAGGATCGCATTACTCTATTTTCAAGTTATTCATGTAAGGTTTCAAATCTTTAATTTTTTTCTCCGGAAAATTTCTAACATGCTCTCGTTTCAAAGGGTCGAGATGATTTCAGATCAGAGTAACCTTTGACACAGATACGTAGAGTTAATAAACTAAGTAATTTTGGAAAAACTGCATTGAAGTAAGATAACAGGGGAATAGTAAAAAACATGTCATTTGCAATTACGCAATATGTTTTGTTTTTGAGGCATATTGAACTATATGGTAGGTCATTGTATACAAGAATACTAATGAATAAAAGGGTTGCATATTACTTTCGAAAACTAATTTCGAAGTAAAATATACCGAAATAGAAAACAGGGACTATTATGTTGCAAACTGCGTTAAAATCTAATTTTTTCGTGATAAAATAAACAATAAATATATTAACAGAAAAAGTAGTTTACATTGATGAAATTGCATATATTTTGAATAAATAAGCATACTTTACATATTTTAAGTGGAATGTTTTGAAATTTTGCAACATATTGCCATAAATTTAAAAATAAAAGTTGATAAATATATAACTTCTCTGTTTTTGTAAACATGTTATTTTCAAGATATATTTTCAACTAAACATTAAATATATGAATTCATTATCCACGACTGCGTTTCATCTAAAATCAATGAAAATATTATAATATTAGTATGAGTGAAAAACGTTATTTCTTTCCTTCATATCCAAGAAACTTTATTTTATAATATTTATGCCTTTTAGATATAGTACACGTACAGTGGTGGCCAAAATTGTGGACACTTTTGGAAATTTTTATGTTTTTGAACTTTGTATGCTTATAGAAAACGTTACGTTTCACAAAATGCAAACTTGCATATATTATTTTAAAGAGAATTTATTACTGAATTCAGTACAAAAAAAAATTCAATTATTTGCAATACAAAAAACGTTAAACGGTAATAGTTATCGATATACATAAGATAGTGATGATTGCAGTGAGTTATCAGTACTCAGTAGGGTACCCTTTATTTTGATTACAGCTTCACATCGACGTTTCATTCAGCTGACAAGAGTTTTAAGCTCTTATTTCGTTATTATATGATGCCAGGAAACAATTATAGCCTCAATTAGTTCCCTTTTATTTGATGGGCGCCTCATTCGGACAAGAGTTTTCAAACGGTGGCACAAATTTTCGATAGGATTGACTTTAGGACTGTTTCCTGGCCATGACAACAATTTAATGCTCTTTATACGAAACCACTCTTTCGATATTTTGGCCGTGTGACAAGGAGCAGAATCCTGCTGAAAAATAAACGAAGCATTGTTGGTAAAAAGATCTCTGATGGAAAGTAGAAGTTTTGGTTCTAGAATAGTGTCAATGTATTTTCTGGCATCCAGTGTCCCATCGATGACATGAAGGCGACCAATACCATCTACTGACATGCATGACCAAATCATAACACAAACTGGGTTCTTCACAGTTGCTTGAATGCAGTCAAGATGTAGCTCTTCTCCTATTCTACGTCTTACATATTTTCGCCCATCACTACCGAATAACGATATCTTAGTTTCATCACTCCATATAACTTGTGACCAC
>KK114566.1:283849-296295 GCA_000611955.2 Stegodyphus mimosarum
TTTTTTATTGAATTTGTCTCCTGATATCGTAAACAAAACTTTCGGACTCCAGATGTAGTCACTGAACCACCCACCTGTCTTGCAATTTCAGCATAGGAAAGACCACTTTCTCGTAACACAATAATATTACATCTCTTTCTAGGTGTCCAATCTACTCTTTTATTTGATGTCATTGCTTCTTGACTAAATATTAAAAATTTTTACAAAAATTCCTACTTGTAATTGCAGTGTATAAGAAACAGGTCCTCCTTCTACAGAACAAAGCAAAATAATGAATTGTTTCAAGTGTAAAGATAATGTCAGCTACTACTGGCAGTTACTAACATTTGATTGGTTCTCAGAACAAGAACAGTGATTGGCCAGGAAAGCTAGACATTACAAACCACTTCATAACTCTGTTTTTATTTATATTAAAGTACATATAACTTTTTGTATTGCAAATAATTGAATTTTGTGTTTTGTATTGAATTCAGTAATAAATTCTCTTTAAAATGATATATACAAGTTTGCATTTTTCGAAACGTAACATTTTCTATAAGCATACAAAGTTCAAAAACATAAAAATTTCCAAAAGTGTCCACAATTTTGGCCACCACTGTATATTTGTTAGTATAATAAGCATATTTGTATGGGCTCGTAAAGTAATACAACTTTATGGGGATCTCTTCAAAATATTGAAATTAAGGAAAACAGATTCAAATATGATTATGTGTTAAATAAAAATGAAGGTAAGCGTTTGAGCTTCATATCTCACTTCGTGACAAGATAAAAATACATAAAAAGTCAAAATATCTATATTAAAAATTGCGAAGTAAATCTTAAACGCTTATTTCCTCGAATAAATTCCAGAATGGATTACGCACGAATTAATTCGCAATAGTAAAAGAAGGTGTTATCTTTGTTGTTGCGAAGCTTAGTTTCTCTAGAATGGCAACAAATCCACTATTCCGCCAAGTTTCAAATGTAAACAAATATGGGCAAAAAATTAGGCTTAGCCGGACTTGAACAACTTTTAAAATGTTGATAATTCTATAACTATAACATGCAAGTTAATAAAGGCATAAAAACCTTAACCAGAAGATTTAGAGCAACATAATTTAATCATTTGTAAAGTAAAAAATGCGCAATTTACAAATATACAAAAATACAGAAACTCAGCTCACGGAGCCGAGTAACTGAGTATATATATATATAGAGAGAGAGAGAGAGAGAGAGATTTATATACTTTTGGTGAGACCGATTGCAACCAAAATAGAAGATGCTTATCTACATTTTATAGCCTTCCTATATACAAAATTTCAGCGTTCTGAGGCTGCTCGGTTTTGAGTGACTCGAGATACATATGGGTTGCAGGGAAAGTTCTGTCGCATTTTAAAGAAAATATTTAAACTCATTTATAAAAATATGTGTTTAATATTAATCAATTATATATGCTCCGTTATTTGTTACAACCTGTTGCCATCTTTCAGGTAACCTGTGAATTCCTGTTTTGTAGAAGTTCTCATCCTTGGAGTTAAAATAGTCAGCAACTGCGTTAGAAACACTTTCAAAAGACTTGAATTTTTTCCCCGTTAGATAATTTTGCAGAGATCTGAACAGGTAATAATCAGATAGTGCAATGTCAGGTGTATACGGTGGGTGACTAAGGACTTCCCATCCCAACGCATTCAGTTTTTGTTGCTTCACCATTGCAGTAAGCGGGTGAGCATTATCGTGGTGGAACACTATTCCTTGTCTGGAAGCTAATGCTGGCCTTTTTTCTTTGATAGCTGCATTCAATTTATCCAGCTGATTGCATTACAGATCCGCATTGATGGTTTTTCCCTGTTTCAGCAACTTGTAGTACACTGGACCTTTCCTGTCCCGCCACAAACAAAACAGTACTTTTCGTTGATGGATACAAGGTTTTGGAACTGTTGTTGATGATGTTCCTGGTTTGCAGTAAGATTTTTTTCTCTTAATATTCTCGTAAAGAATCCACTTTTCATCTCCAGTAACCAGCCTGTCCAAAAACGGCTCCACATTGTGTCTAATCAGATGTGATGAACACATTCTTACACGATCAGACAAACTCTTTTCCGTTAGTTCATATGGAACCCAAATACTTTGCTTTAACACAAACCCAAGAGATTTAATGTGATCTCCAACAGCTGTATGATGAATGCCAAACTCTTCTGCAATTTCTCGACTTGTTAAATGTGGACTACTTTCCAACATGGATCGCAAAATATCATTATCGATCTTGGATGGTCGTCCATTTCGATCACTTTCTTTGAGGCTCAGATTCCTGGAATGAGATTTGCTAAACCATCTTTGACAAGTACGAACATTTACAACATCTTTTCTAAATACCGCACATAAATTTTTACATGCAATCGACGCGTTGCTTCTTTTTTGGAATACATATAAAATGCAGTGTCGTAAATACGCTTTATCTACTGACATGTTTTTCACTTTAAATATCACAAGTAAATGATGAACGGTAAAAAAGGGCACCTTTTATATTATACAGCAGCTAAAAAAAATCCCATTGACTCAATAGCCAGATTTTTTTTATTTACAAGAAAAATCACCTGCCTATTTAAAATACGACAAAACTTTCCCTCCAACCCAAATACATACGCACAAACATCACGAAAAAAATCTCTTCAGAATCTATTTTAAATCAGCTTTATAATTTATTTTTGGGGGGGAATATCCTTTATTCTGCCCATACGTACAGATGTCACGCAAAAAGATCATTAAATTGCATTCGATAGCTGTCAAAATGGATATTTTCGTTTCGTTGAGATAGGATATCCAAAATTTTTTCGATTACAATAATTCCTCTTTACTTCGTTCAAGGAAGTAAAAATTAGGTGAAGCGCGCAGATTCTTCTCAGACAACTGTATTTTTTCAATGTTGACAAAATTTCTAACTTCTCCATTGCTTTTATTGCAAAATACTACTTCCGGTAAAGGTTTTACTAATTTCTTTCACGAAGTCCAATTTCTTAAAGCATTAGCTGCAAAAAATATATAGTAGAACACATTACAATGCCGTAAAATACATCACATTTGACTATAAAAGTGACAAAGTGTTTCTCCAATAGTTCCTCGTTCGGAGAAATGAATGCACTTTGTCATACCTAAGACTTAGGTGTGAAGGAGAATTCATTAAAAATTGTTTAATTAAATCTGCTGAATTTCTTTTCCCTGGCAAACAACAATTATTTAAAGATATCTGTTTGTCAGCTACAGTGTAGTGAAGCATATTAACGAAATTGCTAGTCATTTACAATATCAGTTAAGTTAAAAACAAATTATAGATTTTGAAGCATTCTCAATAGCAATGGATGATAGTACTCGCTTCAGAGATATAGCACAGCTTGCCGTTTTGGTACAAAGTATTACTCATGAATTTTGCGTAACTGAAGAATAACTGGAAATTATTTCATTGAAAGGAAATTTGCTGTACAAAATATTTTTCTGAAATAAAAATTATAACAGATTACTATAAATTAAGTTGGGGCAAAATGGTTGGATTTCCAAGTGATGATGGAAATGCTATGGTTTGTAAAAATGTGGAGTAGCTGTAAAATTAAGAAATGTAGTGAAGAACAAAAATGTCAGGATAGGTTTTGCGCTATATATTGCATTATTCGTCAAGAAGTATTCTGTGCCAAAAGTTTGCCGATGGATAATGTTATTGAAACGTTAATTAAAACAGTAAATTTTATCCATGAACGACTTCAGAATTATCGAGAATCTTTTGTATTACTTGAAGAAATTGAAAGTGAGTGCGTAAAAATGATTTATCGTATCAAGTTAAAGCAATTAAGTTGAGGACGAGTATTAAAACGACTTTTAATTTAATAGATGAGATCAAAATTTTCATGATATTCCAAAAATAAATAAAAAATATCTGAGAGCTTTTAGATTTGCATTACCCTAAAGAAGAGAATTTTAATGTTTTGTGGGTTAACTTTATTTATTAAATATCATGTTCTTCGCAATTAAACCGAGTTCAGTTCAACAGCAAAATCGCAAAATAAATTTAAAATGAGCATATCTTTAGAATTTCCGATACACAGACAAAAATGGAGTCAAAAAAATTTTTTTTTCGTACAGTATTGCCATTGCTTGCTTTGAAATCACCCAGTTTGTAAATTAAAAATTCGTTAAAATTTTACAAAATAGGAAATCGATAATAAAACAAATTCCCAATTTGGGCTTCCAGATGCCCATATTCGGGTGGAAACGTACGTTATTCAAAATTTCATGGCTCTAGATACCGTTGTTTTATCACAGTGGGAGAAACATACATACATTTATGCAGATTCTTCATTATTTAAATTCTTTAAATATAATACAGGTTTGGAATATTTCGTGGCAACAGTTTTAAAAGTGATCCGACATTGAAGGTTTTCAACGCAAAAATGCCAAAACGAAATTAACTTAATTGATTTAATTTGATCGTTTAATATTCTCAATAAAGAGTTGAAAATAAAGGATAAAGACTAACAGGTTCTTTCCAGCATTTCCTTCGCTTAAAGGTTTAAAAGTTAAATTGCAAAGATATTAAACACAACTCTATCAGCATTTCTCACGTTTTCTATGTTTTAATGGCGTCCAATTATTTCAAATGAAAGTCTCAATAATGCGCAAGAAAACAGCGTTATCACGAGAAAAATTTGAAAGTAGATTTGTAGAGTCATTAGTTGTTTGTTTTTTTATAGTAGGTGACGTACCCTCGCAGGGGTTCAAACATGGAACTCTGGAATACGTGCCCAGTGTGCTACTGTTATACCGCGAACGCATGCTGGAAGGAGGAAGAAAATACCATATACACTCACGTCCATAAATTAAGGATAATCGAACTCTAAAATAAATATATCACCTGTAAAATCACTACACACATCTTCAAGAATCATATGCAAATTTCAGGACGTAACCAGATGACACTGATAGTACGTCACAATGACGAGAGTATAAGAGAGTGATATATAAGGAATGCAGGCAAAGAAGTAAAATTGTTCCCAGGCGCTTTATAAGCATTTCAGTGCAATAACCGAATAGTTATGACACAAACGCCGCATTAGGATGCATTTTTACGCGGTAGAATTATCGGCCGTCTGGAATGTGGGCGTACCCAGCTGGAAGTATCAGACGAACTTGGAACTGCCCAGAGTGTCATCTCCAGGCTTTGGCAACGATTCCAAGATGATGGTAATGTGAGTAACGTTTCTCATTCGGACAAAACAAAACGAAACAGGCGGAGCTCAGCCTCAGACATGTCTCGTCAGCTCTCTTCAGCCACTGCTCTTCAGCCTAAGACAATTTGAAGGCAGACCGTGTACAGACGCTTAGGACAGATTGGTCTATATGCTCATAGACCTGTCAGATGCGTTCCACTTACTGCAACTGACTGTCGCCTGCGGTTAGCCTCGAGTAGAGAGCATGCATTGTGGACACCGCAACAGTGGGCTTGTGTGATGTTTTTCGACGAGTCCAGGTTTAGCTTGCAGTCTGATTCTCGCCGGACTTTCATATGGAGAGGTCCAGGTACCCGTTACCACCAAGAAAACATCATTGAACGACACCGTTACGATGGTGCAGGAGTGCTCGTTTGGGGTGGAATTATTCTGTGTTCCAGAACTGACCTGCATGTTCAAATTGGAACCACAACAAGCGAAATCTATCGGGACGTCATTCTGGAACAAAAACGACGTTTGTTTCCGCGCCGCATGGGCACACAATTTGTGTTTATGGATGACAACGCCCGTCCTCACCGTGCAAACATCGTATCGTAAGCGAATGCCTTCAATCGGAGGACATCACCCGTATGGACTGGCCAGCATTCTCACCGGACTTGAATCCCGTAGAGCACGTGTGGGACATGCTTGGCCGACGAGTTGCAGCCCGTCAACCTCCTCCTACATGTCTACCAGAACTTCGGAGAGCATTGCTTTTTGAGTGGTGTAATATCCCCCAAGATCATATCGATAATTTGATACTCAGCATGTCTAGGCGTTGTACGGACCGTATTGCATCGTCTGGGAGACATACAATGTATTAACAATCATACCAACCATGTAATATTGGTTTTTTGTAAATAGGTTTTTTCTGTAACTTGCTCCAGGGAGAAAAAATCGCTATTTTTTTTAATAGTGTCAAACATATAGCATCTTTTTTTGCTCTTTACCTTTTGTTTAATAAATAAGCTTTACAAATAAGTCAAATTTGTTTTGCTTCTAACTCTTCCTTTGCCTGATTTTGCATTATCCTTAATTTATGGACATGAGTGTATATTACCCGTTTTAAAGGGCAACTGGAGATAAAGGGAGCCACTCGCTAAATCCTGGTGGTTGAGAATCATCATCCGCCACCTTTTTAATTAGGACGCCACTGTAGAGGCATTAGGTTATTTGGAAGCAGGAAATGTGAAAAATGAGCAATGCCCTCGCCGAAACTTCTCGAATACGGCCCGAGCGTGCTGACCTTTACACCACGAAGGCATGTGAAGATAGCGGGAGAAATACCTTATAACATATCTGATCATTTAAATATTCTCAATAGAGAGCTGAAGATAAAGACAATCAGTTTTCCTTCGGTTAAGTGTTTAAAAGTTAAATTGGAAAAGTCGTAAACCCAACTAAAACAAAATTTAGCACTTTTTGTATACTTTAATGGCCCTGTTATTTCAAATGAAAGTCTCAATAATACGCAAAAATGTAGCAATATCACAAGAATTTGAAAATAGATTTGTAGAGTCATTAGATGTTTTTGATATCAGGAGACATGCCCTCGCCGGGAATCGAACCTGGACTACCCGAATACGCACTAAGTGTGCCACCTTTATACCATGAAGGTAAGGTGAAAGGAGAGAGAAAATACCTTATATACTCCCCCTTTTAAAGGGCGACTGGGAATTCGGGGTCCCAATCCCAAATCCTGGTTGCGACGAATTATTTTCCCCACCTTTGAGTTCGGGCCGTGAGTGATTAGGTTTTTTTTTATAGCAGAGGACGTGAAAAATGTGCATTGCCCTCGCCAGGACTCCAACCTGCATCTCTCGAATACGCGTCAAGTGTACTACCGTCACACTCCAAAGGCATGCTGGAAGGAAGAAGAGTCCGATTTTACATTATTTTCATTAACAATAAAACCTCGGTGGACACCCAATTTACCTCGGTGGGACTTCTAGAGATTTGAGTGAATATGGAAGCATATGGGTACTTTGGAGAGCTTGTCGTTTGAATATTGATATGTGAAATCCGGCGCTATTTTACATTGGTTTGCCTTTAATGTGAATCAGAAATATTTGGCTGTGAATGGCAGTGGTACTCCAGGCCATGACATGGGCTGTCGAGCAGTATGGTTTTCAATAGTTGCAGAAGGACTGGACATTCTCTTGCCGTCTTCACACTTTTACACAGCGAGTGTCATTAGAGGATCAGAAGCGAAACTCCTTGTTTCTATACCAACTATGTATGCTATTCGGTCAATCAAGAGTTTGTATCTCGACACCGCTTCGTCAATGACTTCGCTTCAATGTCATTCTTCATAAACAGTAGTATGACTCCAAGGATTTTTCGAACAATTGTCTAGAAAATATTTTTACTGATATTGGAATACTCAAAGTCTTACGCGTTCTGCAAAATGTTGAAAATCATCGTTGCAGAGATGTCACCGTATGCCTTTCTATATGTTGATCCAAGCGTATTAACTTCCTTCTAGTTGTACCAATGGCATTGTTATGGTTCACATAGCCTTCTTAAGTTCATCCCTTGTGAATCCTTTTGCACAATGAACGCCTGTAGATGTGTTTTATTTGAGATACCACTGGCTAACTAATCAGTCATTCGTAGACCTAAAATGAGAACACTCGTGGAAACGTTTGAATGCCAAAACTGATTTTGGCAGCACCTACTGAGAAACTCTTTAAATGCACGTTTGTCTAAGACGGAAAACAGCTCTTAGAAAAGATTTCTTACGGAATAAAGAATATCAACTGTTTGCTCTTGTCACTTTCCTTCATTTTATCTCGCTAATTTATCATCAGACAAACATGAATTTCAAGTCTTAATTCCATTATATTATATATTTAATGCATTGAAATTTGTTTGGCAAATGTAGTTGGTGATGAATCATATATGTCTAAAATTAAATTGCAAATGAATCAAACTCTTATAACATATTTCTCTCGCCGTCTTAGCATGCCTTCGTGGTAATAGTCAGCACACTCGGCCCGTGTTCGAAAAGTCAGACTTTTGAGTTAGGCATTACTCATTTTTCCAGTCATCTGCTTCAAAATAAAACTCTACACATTTATACCTACAAGATCTAAAACACCGTAAAATGCATGGAATAGCAATTATTTTTACTGAGGTTTGACGAAATATTTTCTAGCCATTCCATTGAAAATGCTGAATCACCTTAAAATGTCTTTCATTGAAATTCAACTGCCTTTGCCATTCGGAAATATAACAACTCTTACATTTCAGATAATCAACACAATATTTTTCTGCTCCTTATCTTAATAGACTGCAATCCCTTGATATTACAGTGTTTTCACATTCATAGACATCTGGGAAATAAAGAATACTCTTCATTATTGGAGAAATGTACAGGAAGACACTCATAGTTTTCTGAAATATCAGAAGTTTCTTTTGAAGGGAGATACCTATTTCTCGCAAAACGTGTTTCATACTTAGCTACTCTTTTCTTAAAACTGTAATCTGAAGGCATTATATCACCTCTGGGGCACTTATATACTGGTTCATAAATCTGATAATTAACACGTCAGTCAATCTTTGTTCTTCTGGTTCAGATTTACACCTTTTAAAATAGTTTAAAGAATCCAAAATATAGGTGTAAACTAATCCAACATGCAAACTTTACAGGAAAGGTACAGAACATAAATATGCACTATATTCAGAAAGAAAAGCAGGTTGTCTTTGTAACTTCCAAATTCTGATATTTTCAGCTATACTGTAGTACACGCTGTTAACTTGAACTTTATGTTTTGCCTCTTTTAGAAATCAAGTAGTACAACATGGACAGACTTCGAAGTTCACTTGCGATCCCTGAATCACAGACTGCGAAACGCTGGTCTGAATGCATCTATTATATGTATTGCACAGACTGGGAAATACTGGTCTAAATGTTATACAATATGGTATGCCGAAAGGATCTTAAAAAATTAGGAGTATCTCGGTTTTGTATTAGGTTTGCTGTAATTTACTTTCTTTGTGTTACATTTTTCTTAGTGATAAAAATTGACTTTGTTTTGAAAATGAAGATTCTTTGTATAATCTACTGATGAATGTACAAATTACGATCACGTTATTATATTTGAAATTATTAAAAAGAATTAGAAATTGAAAATACAGTCTTTTTTTTCATTCAGCATTTTAGGACATATTGTTCTTGTTATTGTTGTAATAAATCTCTAGCATGAAAATCAGAATAAAATAACGAAATTATTCAGGGCAAGGAATACAAAATCATTCCTGGAATTGACAAGAGCCTTGAGCACCATATTGGTGACAATACGATTTTGACCAGTTGCATCCCAATTTTGAGGGAAAGCACCTTGAGTAGTGAATCCGACAGTCTACATGCCACAAAGACACTATAAACTTATAAACATTCATGACTTCTCTGGAATTCGAACCGGGACCCTTTACAGTAATCGGAGTCACTAACTTATTACATGCTTATTCATTAACCATCAAATTCTTAAACTAAATTTTTAATGTTCGTGCTCTCAGTGTTAATCACATGAACATATTAAGCAAAAGTTGGATTTAATGATAAGCCGACCGCCTGAAGATTCGTGTTCCTGGTTTCTAGCCCAAACTTTGTGCTTCATATTGGGTATTCACTATTTAATGTCTTTTACCTGAAAACAGAGTTACTGGCTACCTTTGACGTTATCCTTTTTTCTGTGCGTCCATTTACTATGTACTGAAATCTGCTAAAAATAATCAGGAAATAATAAGGGTCTGTGATGCTTTCCAAAAATGCTAAAGAACTGGGTGTTTAAAAAAAATATTTTTTATCGATGGAACAACGAAACAACACAATTTATAGATTTGCCTGTTGAATAGCAAACGTAAAAAATTCGCTACACAGAAATTCTATCTTTCACTGGTTTGTTTTATTTAATCTTCTATGTAATAACTACGTGAAAAGGCTAGTTGAATGCAATTATAATTTCCTGAACGTTGTGTCTTCATTAAGCTCTTACATTTTCTTTTCCTTCCTTTTAAAAAGTACAATTATCTCCAAATCTCTTAGCGCAAAAGTGGTAGTAAATGGATAAACTACTTCCTTCATTTCTTCCTTTCGTGATTAGTAATTTCTAAATCTCAAGAAAAGTTTTGCGTTAGCGATAAAATAAGAGTTTACGTTTTTAAATCTTTCGTGGAACATAAGCGACAGTTTTATCTGTGGAAATGGATGCATTTATACTTACTTTGGACATTGCGTTAATAAAGGAATGACGAAATACTTTTGCTAGATATTTGGAATAAACGTTCCAGACACACAAACTTTAACAATTCATTAATGAAAACAATATTCTGTTGAAATTCATAGGAAAATTTCATATTGTATTAATCAATGCAAAAAGTCATTTTGATGCTAGTGTTGGAGTTTTTAATACTTAAGAGTTTATGTTTATGTTTTAAGTTCAATATCAAATGAAAGTCAATATTTGGATAATCAATTCTAAATCACATAAATATGTAAAGTTTGTGACATACATGATAAACACTATATTTCCAGTAAAAACTGGTTTCAAATAAACCTTATATAGTGGTACATAAGCTCCAACAGAATAATTAAGGATTTTGCGTTGTGGATTTAAGATACTATTGGGTCCAGTGTTCTAAATTAATCAGTGAAAACATTACAAGAAAAGTTAAAATTAAATATGGAATTTATTAAGATATAACTGACTAAATACAAATATTTACATTGGTGGCTGTGAGGAGGAAACTGAATAAATCAAAATTTTTCATACCGAATTGACAATGGCAAGGTTACTTGTTACAGAAATAACTAATAACTTCAGATAGTATTTTTTTCTTTCGTGTGTTTGCCACGTCTCTCCCTCTCCGCTCCGTCTCCTTCCGTGTCTCGCCGCCCTCTCGTAGCTAGTTCCCCGGCTTTTTACTCCATTCGCCAAAAAGCTCGTTTGGCGATTTTAGATGGTAAGAAAACCGCCAACAGCCCGGCAACCCCAGGGGAAAAACACACAGGAAGGTGAAGCCAATGTAGTACGAACTCCAGAAATTGGCGAATAATCGCTGATACACCAAGGTCAATCAACTCATAGCAGAACTAGCCTCGTCGAGGGGTCCCACTCCAGCATAGAAAAAGCCTGCGAGTAAGCAAAACACCCCGTCCCCTCGACCTTGACGCAGGGTTAGTAGTGTTGGAATTAGCCTCTTCAGCAGGGTGCAAAACGTTTCAATGATGACAGATGCTTCACAGACTACCGTCTAGCGGGTGAAGAAATCGAAAACAAGCTCATAAATAATTTGGAAAGGCAACGGAAAAGTTTTTGAAGGAATAGGTATTAGTTATTGATTTTACACACAAATTAACTTCAATGTTGATAAGTACTTCAATAAAAATAGAATAATTACATAGATAATTTTCTTGGGTTTATTACAACACCAAACACGACCACCATAGTAAGGAAATATGGATCCCAAATTTAGCAGAAAAAGGGGGCACATTAAAACTTAATTAAAACTTTAAACACCAACTTGTGTAAACAAAACATTAAAAGATTGACCTTAAGGGTCAACTTATCAAGAGATTACCATTAACAACCAAGGTTAAGAAAAAAAATTAACTAAAAAGAAATTTAAATAGTTAACCAACCAAAAGTAAAAGAAGGAAAAATTAATTACTCAAGCAACTTAAAATCAGCGTTAACCAAAACTGTCAAGAGAACAAATTAAATGACTACAATTACTTTTCAACAAGCCAAAGAAACTTAAGTTCAACAACAAAAATAAAAACAAATTAATCTTTAAGTCTGAAGCAAAATAAGTTAAATCATTACCTTTAAAACAATTTAAATCACAACTGAAATAAGTAATACATAACAATCCTCCCCCGTTCCGAAAAAAAGAATCAATAACCTCTGACTTTACAAAACACAAAAAAAGTTAGACTTATTTACCAATTAACTTTTAAGTAAAACAAAATAATAACCCTACCACCGGAAACTCAGAATCAGAATCCACAATACTACTTACAACAAAATAAAACACATCCAAACTAAGCTTAATCCTGAGAAATGTAAACCAACAATACACTCTAATCCAAAAAAAATATAACACAAAAACCACGAGCAATACAATAAAACATACAAATAGACGTTCTAAAAAAAACAGAGCTCTAACACGAGCAGAGGCGTGTTACTCAAAACAGGCCTTCAATAA
>KK114567.1:0-65612 GCA_000611955.2 Stegodyphus mimosarum
ACGGAGACGGTCTATCGTTTCGACTTCTATTAGACGCGTCACACGTTCAACTGACTACGTTTTTACTTTTCCGCCAGAGGGCGTTCATGGGAGCTGAGTTATTTGTAAGCAAATGTGACAATCAGACACAGATGTCTCTTCTTTTGAAGTAAATGACTGATTACTTCAGAAGCCTCTGGTAGTTAATGGCAGATATCTCTCATTGACTATCAGAGGCAAATTCAAGCACATCATACAAAAAATTTCTGAAGAATGTAAAGATAAAATCGGAGAATTTTTTTAAAATGCTGATATAAGGGGCGCTTTCTGAGTATTAAAATTAGGACATACCATTGGCAAATAATTCCCAGAAACATTAAAAACAGGTCATAAATGATCTTTTGCATAACACTTGAAAATAATCCACTAATAATGGCTTTTTTCCTACTATTAAAATCCTATAAAAGTAAGTATTTATATTTTTCTACTTATATTAAATTAATTAAATTCTATTGCTAATTTGAAGGCTATTTTTTGTCATCGTTTAACGCTATCAAAATAGCTGTAGACAAACGTGATTATATTAAGCGGCGTCTTCTGTACCGTCAATGTAACACAGGAAGCATCAAGACTGAGCTTCTGTTTGGCACTGGCAACCATGTAAAAAGGAGTCAAAGGCGCATATTAAGAATATTAAATTAGCCACACCTTTGAAATTATTAAAATCAAAATTAAGTTGTCAATGGAACAACCATATTCTAAATTCTTCGGTAATGAAGATTCATCTGAAAGATGTCTAATGCAGCAGCTACAATAAAGGTAATAAAGCACGCGGTTAAAAGCTTCGTAGTCGCATGTCAGTTTCGGATGAGTGGTACGCTTACTGGTAGTTACTGGATTGAATACTCGGGCGATTTCCTTTTGTAAGTTAATGATTTTTCTTTGGAAGTCAATACGCACATTTTGAAAAAATCACAGTGCTTAAATAGGCATGAGACATGGTTTATGGGCAGAACAATAGAATCAAGCCTTTAGTATATTTTTCCCGCGCATAGAATACTCAACGATTTCCGGTTTCGGTTAAATAACATATAACTACTATAATTTAATTTAGGATGTCAGCAAGATATATGTTTTTGTTTTCTTATCAGGTGCAATAAAATGTTATGTAAATTATTGTAAAACTTCGATTGCTCGAACTTTGGTAGGTTGAACTGAGTGTTAAATTGTTGAACTTAAAATTAATATTAACCTTTCATAAGACGAATTTTTGATTAATAGTCTTCCCTGCCTAATCTCTTCAGTTTCCGGATTATACAAATCAATCGTATATTGTTTTCCACTATAAATTAAGCCAAGCCGTACTATATTAACATTTATATTACTATTTGAAACAACTGCTCGATTTTACATTTTAAACCAGTCCTTTCTTTTTTGCTTCAACCACAACATCTGGGCCCACTATCAAAAGACAATTTCAACAAAGGGACATCAAATTATATAAAGACATCGGCTATAAATATGGGCGGGCCACTGCATAATGGAGTCTCGTCAAAAGCTGAAATAAACAAACTCCATCAAAATTTCTGCAAAAAGCGAAATTTTGGTAAACTTCTTACATGCACTATTATTATTATTGTTATTATATTATTATAGTACACTTTTTTGCGATAACCGAAGTTTTTCAGCACCTGCGGGATCATGCCAGTATTTGATCAACAAAAGAGGAAGCATCATGGCGCTAAAACGTTTTAATCAAGATTTCAGTGCCTACTATAGTACGTTACTTTAAAATAAGCACTTGCAAAGATTCGTAATAATCCTCCTCCTCATTTACTATCATACCGTGTGTTGTCATCACCGCACCCATGAGAATTAGAGAATTTTAGCAAATTTAAAGGACCCAACCATCTTTCACAACAGTCGTTACCATGGTAACAAGGCAAATCAGAGGGGAGAGAGAAATGACCTTGAAATGCATATCTAGAATACGGAATTACAGCGGCCGGTAGTTAAAGCCGTTAAACACTGACAGTTTGGCCCGAGTTCACTGATAGTTCGACCAGAGCTGCCTGTATGGAAGGTTTTCGTGGTTTTTCTCCCATTCGTATTTGTATAATGAAAACGAGCCAATTTCCCTTAAAATTGTCTCCTACGAAGACGCCCCCTGTTCTTAAAAGAGAGCTTTCGCGTATTTAGCATAATCAAAATAACCAAAAATCTAAACTTCAAAATGGCTAATATTCACTTTGTCGGTTTCTGCTTCATTGTCATCTTCAGCATCACTGCCATTATTATTAGTCTCCAGTTTTACGCCATTTGTAATGATTTCTTCGTCACTCAAAACTTCTGACCCATTCCGAAATGTCACCTTTTTATCCCCTGAAACATGCCTATAAATTCACTGTCACTCTGTATTGCTTTCATTTTTAACACATGTAAACCACATTTTTTTTACCAAAATGCACAATAGGAAGGCCATTAAAGTAACCTAACACAAATAAGAAAGGCCCAAAAAGAGATCAATCACTGATAAAATACATGAATGTTACTGATTTTCGCTGCACCTTTTCTAATGTTACTAAATTTTTTCAATAATTTCTTTCAACTGATTGCCGGCTCAGGTAACAGAGACCTTGCTTGCTAATGAGCCGGTTAACACTATTTTTGTACGTAATTCCTATTTACCGTAATCCTAATGATTAATTTTTTTCTCATTTATTGTATTTTATTTCAACAAATGTTAAAAAGTACGTAGACGAAATGTAGAAAACAATGTACAAAACGTATTTTTGCTGCAAAATGAAAAAAAAAAAGTTTTTTCGGGGGCGGGGAGAAGCTTAAACTCACAACCCATCTGTGTTTAAACTAAAATCAAACAATGGAATTACTTTTTGTATTTATATAGGACCTGAGATTAAATCCATAATTTTATTTTTATTTTTACTACATTAAAATTTAACTAATATTTTCCAAGCAAACAGTTTATAGGCTACATATTTTTGCCGAGCATTCTTAACAAAGCCTACGCATTTGCCTAAATTAATTTGACAAATATGTACTGCAGTGAATTATCGATTTATCTTATTGTCGAATCAATGGGGACAAAGAAAGTGGAAACAAACAAAACGCTTTATTTCTTCAGCCTAGAAAGGAGAAAAAGTGGATGCGATGTTTAGAATTTCGAATATCCAGAATCTGGATCACAGAAGTTTTACTATGTGTAATAAAATAAAGATTGAGTACGTATAAAATATAGTACAAATAACACGATGATATCAGACCTAATTCAGCAAATCGAAAACCAATTGACTAGCTTGTTTACCCTTTCATGTATTTAATAATTTAAGGTTCACTGAGTTCGGGACACTTCTGCCAGTTAGTCTGGATATCTAGAATTCTAGTGTACTGTCAGTGTGAGAGGTACAACCTGTCCCGAGGCACATCGTATGCTTGAGACTGAAAATAATTCCATTAATGTGGTTGAATTTAGAAGAGTCCGACGACACTCTGACAAGCAGATATTTATTTCAATGTTCATGGTCAATTTTCAAAAATATTTGATTTCTTCTTTCTAACCTGATTAAAATTAAGGTCCTCGTTAATTTATTTATATGCTATAAATTTCCTTTCATAGCTTTAATGCTAATACACTTCAGTACATATTTTTGAGAAGTTATTAAATTTAGATGAATGCATATGGTATATACAGTATTGCTTACTATACTAAGCAGATATATAACCTTCACGCATTAGCGGAAAAGCAATTACATAGGGTCTACTAATCTTTATTTACTTCGTGATTATTCTGGATTAGTCACAGAAAAACTCATTTTTCAACGCAAAAACAAAACTAGCAATCGCTGCCAACTGCCTTTTCAGTCGATAAAAAATGCCACATTTAATTCTTCCTTGTGGATCGTAGATCATGACTTTTCTTGAAGCTTGACAACCACTTACGACTTTTATCTGTAGTTTATATGCTCTTAGACCACTGACGTTAATTACAAAATAAGCGCATATGCACCGTCATACAAACAAGAAATCGAAGCTGTTCGAACAAGTGGATAAAGAGCAGAATAACACTGAGGTTGCAGAAGCAACATGGCGTACAAAAAGGCCATTGAAAAGTAGAACACCAGAAAGAATTATTAGCATGAAATTGTTGTCAGACACTATAATAGAGGCAGTGACATAACATAATACATGATGCAAAGAATATGACCACTAGGACTTTGAACTTTAAATAAACCAACTATAAATACTATACACAATATGTACAATAATATGACCTGTAAGCACTATAGTGATAAATAATCTTGGGATCCTTATAAGGACGTTCCACAGTGTGATCGTAGTTGGCAAGCATAGCAATACGTGAAAATTCAGTTTCGAACTTGTAAAAAGAAAATATGTGCAGTGATGAGAATGAAGCCTTGAGCATGCTGAATTTCGAGTTCTTTATGTAACTGCGCATTTCTTAAGAATTTCTTCTTTCTTTTATTATTTCTTAAGAACAATGGTGCTTTAGTCATGGCTTTGGACGAATTAAAGTTATACAAAAGAGTTTTTCTGACATGTTTATCCAGTTTCGTTAACGTCCAGTAAGTGGATATATATAGCTATGAAAACAGCACTTGCTTTCTGTAAAGCATAATTAACTTGTTCTTTTAAATTTAACTTGATTAAGGAAAATGTTAAGGTATTTTGTGGTACTTACCTTGTGCTGTCAACATATTTTGTTGCTTTGGTTACTGAAGGATCTGGCATGTCATTTACAATTATGTTACACAATACTAGTCCTAACTCCTACCCTTGAGGAACTCCACGTAAATACTTTCTGTTGAAATATTCACTTCCAACTTATAATACTTGATAAGTACGGCATTTGAGGCAAGATCTAATGAGTTTTATACAATTCATCGGAAAATTCATTTCACCTGACTTACATATCAGGCTTTGCGAAGTCTAAAAAGCATGCTGCGATTGATGACTTTTTAGTGAAAGCATCAGCATTACATTAAACAGCATTTAATATTTACACAAGTGCTATGATTTTGACGAAAGCCAGAAATAGGTTGCTTTTAATAAGACTGTACACCGTGAGATGGTCAAAAATTCTTTTCTGTATAACTCGTTAAAATATTTCATCTACACAAGGCAGACTGGTCTGTAACCTCATAGGTACTTGAGATCCATTCCAGGTGGTCACTATAATGATTTACTTCCACTGCTGGAGAAAGTAATTGTTCCTCATGCATGCATTAAATATGTAAGCTAGTACGAAACAACATTAATTACAGATTCTTTGATGGATTCGCTAGAAGTCTGATTACAATTCTTAGTTTTCTTAGTGTCCAGGTTATTTCTGATTTCTTGTGAAGATGTTAATGGAATATGTGTCCAGCCTAATATGTGAGATACCTTCATAAACAGTCATCGTGTTGAATATCATTAGAAGGATTTGTTGAAAATGTTTTTAAATACATATGCAAAAACACCCCGGCAGTTTCATTTCCTGAGAGAGCTTTTCCATTATTATATGCGAAAGGACCAATCTCATTTCTTTGCTCTGACGTTAGGGAGCAAGCAATTTTCCAGACTGTACACCGATCAACTGACATGTATTCTAAAAGTTCATCTCTCCTATGGTCGTCCGATTTAAATTAACTCTTTTTGTTTTCGTTAATTAATGGACCGCAATTCACTACTAAGTAATTTTAAGACTGTTTATTCCTTTATTGTGATTTTTGACATACTGTACTTCACATGTCACCGCTCAGGCAGGCATTCTCCGGCCCCCGGCAGCCTGAAAAGTAACAGCCATTTCATTGCTGTTTTTAAAAGAACATTTCTGCACCATTAAGTAGTGTACTTAGCAATTTCTGAATTTTGCAAGTAATTATTTTGAATTATGTGCATATATCTTTAAATTTAGTGCAGTAGTCAGCAAGCCACGCCCCTTCATGACATTCGATTCGCGGCTTTAGGCCACGTAACCAGATAAACAGTGCCTAAGCACAACCCCTTCTGCAGCTCCGTCCAGTCTTGGCATTTTCGGGCAGGAAGCAATGGGCTTCAAAGTTATTCCCACCTCAGCTTAAACCTCATCTGGATAATACTACACTGGAGAGATAAATTAAGAGAATTTGCATATTTTATGGAATTGCATGAAAAGAACCGCACTGAATGAAAAACCACTGCTTCTAGATAAAAATGCAAGTCTTGTACGGCAGATACGTAAGCGTAGACATGTGTGTAGGCGGAGCCAACAGAAAAACAGGCTTTATTAGCGCGTGGAGGATAAGACGAATTGCGTTCGCTAGCACACCTCGGCGAATTTCTTGGCGTTATCTTGCAATAATCAGTTAAATTCACACCGAAGAGTAAAAATGAGTAACCACCAACATTTAGATGATGGAATGAGGTGGAAAATTGTGGGGAGGCTAGAGGAAGGCCAGTCGCAAGTGGAGATATGCAGAAAGTTTTATTTAACGCTCAGCGTCGTGCGTAACCTATGAAAACAGTTCCAGGATTCTGGATCCATCGAGAGAAAGCCTGGGCAAGGTTGGCCAGAGAAGATCGCTATTTGTCCATTTTAGCGAGGCGTAACAGAGGGGTTACAGCTTCTCAGCTCTCTCGGGACCTGTATACAGCCACAGGAACCCGTGTAACAAGGGTGGCTGTTTCCCAAAGACTGCATGAAAGAGGGTTGTTTGCTAGAAGACCGGCTGTTTGCGTCCCGCTCACGTCTACGGACAGGAGAGTCCGATTAGCATGGTGCAGGCAGCATAGTGATCGCAGTACGGAGCAATGGGCGACCGTTCTGTTCACCGACGAGTCCCGTTTTAGCCTAAACATCGATTCTCGCCGTACTTTCATATGGAGAGAGCCAGAGACCCGCTACCTACCCTCCAAAGACCGCGAAATCAACAATTATGGCGTTGGCGGTGTAATGGTCTGGTCAGGCATCATGTTGGATGGCCGCACACCTGTCCACGTCCTTGACAGAGGCTTTGTGACTGGTGTGAGGTATAGGGATGAGGTCTTGGAGCCCTATGTTCGCCTTTTCTGGGGTGCAGTGGGCTCCGAGTTCATCTTACAGGACGATAACGCGAGGCCACATAGAACTTTTCTGGTCGACGAATTTCTCGAGAGTGAGGATATTCGCTGGATGGATTGGTCAGCCAGGTCTCCAGACCTCAGTCCTATAGAGCATATCTGGGACGCTCTGGGAAGGGCAATTGCAACTCGCAACCCCCCTCCGAGAACCATCCAGGAACTGAAAACAGCGTTGCTGAATGAGTGGGACCAATTGCCACAGGCACTGATAAACTGCTTTATTTTCAGTATGACATCACACTGCGAGGCCTGTATGGCTGTAAGAGTTGACCATATCTCGTATTAACCCATTTCTTTTGTATCTTCTGCAGCCGCTGTTTCAGACCTTCAGACTCCCATGTGTGTTACACACGAGCATGTGTGTCTATTATAACTGTTGAATGTTTATTTTGTTTGTAGTTTATCAACCTATGTTCACACCAAATTTTATTAAAATCTGTTCAGTAGTTCTGGAGATCGTAGAGCAAATATGAAAATTCTCTTAATTTATTTCACCAGTGTATTTATGGACTTCCTCAGACGTCAGGCCCAATTCGGGATTCACTCAGGAATCTGGCAAGAGCAGGGACTGGAATTCCCCGCTGCATGCCAGAATAATAACAATAGTATCAAAATACTTACATAATTTGCACTCATTAATCAGATCAGAAATTTCTTTGACAAGACAACTGAGAGACCTTTTTGTCTCCGGATCTTTTGCGCTTTCTTTCGAGTACATGATTCTTAAGTTTAATTTTTTTCAAGAATAAAATGGAGTAACGCGTTTGGATTGTTTCGCATAGAATCTCTAGTTGCATTAATAATAGCCGTTTGAATTTTAAAACCAAGTTTCGCAAATGCATTCTCTATATCAGAGATACTTCTAAGTGGTGAATTTTACATATGACATCGCACCTATTAGTACGAAGCATCTGCCAGTTTATGGTTTTTCTTGTAGGAGTATTTGGTGGGAATAATGCGCAGAAACATTTACTTACCGAAGAAGTGACCAGAATTAAATTCTTCGTAAACTTTCACACTGTTCTAGTTTATATACCAGCATCCAGTAATTTAGTAATAGTTATATCAAAGACCTCCAAAGAAGCATTATAATGAAGTCTAGTAGGGGATGTTGGGCCAATAATTTTTAATCCATTACCTACTGCAAACATTTCAAGCATACCCTCGTACGTCTAGAATTCTGGGCGGACGTGGACAGGTGTGCGGCCATTAACATTTAAGTTGTCCGCGATTATTGTTAGAAAAATCTGCCTCCGTGTGGTTATATAAATCATTTCTCGTCATGATGTTCTTAGGCGGATTATGCTCATATTCCCTTGGGGGTTTAATAAACTAATGCTGCAGTAGCTTCGATATGCTGCGAAAGTCGATCTTGATTTATTCACACATAAATTTAACTAGTATATATGTTGCATTTTTTATGAAATTGATAAACATATAATTTTATAAGTAATAATTTTATAAGTAATAAAAATGCCATATTTTTCACTAACAGTAGCAGTGAAATTATTAGCATAAAGCCTTTATTCCCTACAAATTAAATTATTTTTGCTTTGCAATGAATTTGCATTTTTTCTTAAATGATTTGGTCCACTAGCTTTTTAAAAAATTGACTGCAACTGTTTCGTTAAAGCTGGAGTGAAGTATTTTGCTTAATGAAGCAAGTAGCCATTTTTATTTTAAAATTATATAAGTAAAAAATTTTACTTCAAATTTCATGAAATGGTATTTTACATATGCCTTTTAATAATTCCAAACTGTTCAACATCGAACATAAAATATTTTTTTAAATACTGCAGCTAAAATTTGGTCCCATGTTTCCAATTTCTGCAATAAAATCAAAGCAACTGTAGCAAAACATAATCGCCCCGTCGCCAATTAGTACCATTATCGCAGATCAAAGGAGAATGACGTCACTAAGCCTTGAAAACGAAGTCGAGCTGACTCATTTTGTCAGATAACGATAAGTTATGGTTCTTTTAAACAAACAACAAATACGGCTCTTACTCATTGCTCGTACACGTAAATTTGGGCAACAACGAAAAAATTAAAAGGAATTCCCAATGATATCAAAAAGCAATGAAAATATTATATTATCAGATTGGACAAAT
Source organism: Stegodyphus mimosarum (assembly GCA_000611955.2). NCBI lineage: Eukaryota > Metazoa > Arthropoda > Arachnida > Araneae > Eresidae > Stegodyphus > Stegodyphus mimosarum. Next base: position 9,213 of record KK114567.1, read on the forward strand.
TAAGAATAATACTCCCTCCCGCCTTAAAGTGAACATCTGAAAACCACCCTATCTTACATGAGCAGCCTAACATTTAAAAGACGCATATATATAATTTATTTTTCATGTCAGTAGAAAATGTATTTAGTTAATGCAAAGTTGTTATTCAGAACACTTAACCATTTTTTCGTCATACAGGCTCAACATACCAAATTCTTGACCAAATTCTATAGGATGCCCTTAGGTGCATGCATATCTTCCCTTCTCCTCCCGTAAGAATGTTAAACGTGAGGTCATCTTACTTCCTTGCTGTTTTACTTTCGAGCAAATACTTATTCAAAACAATTAGAAATTGGCAGAAGCAAAAAACTAATCATGTCAAGTACAAAAATTTGAAACAGAAACGCAGTAAAGCAGTTTTATTCGAAAATAATGATATTTAAATGAATCTAAGCAAATTTATAATATCTTAATTGTAAATATAATATAATATAATATCTTAATTGTAAAGTTTAGAACACATATTTTAATTGAAAGTCTGTAAGGTATTTTAATTTTCTTTCCGTTTTTAATTTAAATGAAAAGTAAAATGACTTTCCAGTGCGGAAACACAAAAATGACCATTTCTTTTTCTTCAAAGCCTTTGTATAGCTATTTCTTCATAAAACTTTTCTGCGTGTGTAAATGATAACACATATAAATCTGACCCAAAGAGGATGCAAATCTGATTGTTTAAATCAAACATTTTTTTTTCTTAAAATCAGCCAAGATTTAAATATTAAAACCTAACAATACCTTAAATGCTCATTAATTTAATAATAATAATAAAATATTACGGACATATTGCAGTTCTAATCATTAGTAAAAATATTCATCCTTTAGAAAGCTATCGAATACATTAAATTGGAATATAAATCTTAGCCTGTAAAGATAGGAAGTTTTTATTCTTTTCAAAGAAGAAATCATCTAACACAGAACTAATTCTGCGCGCATGTACCCCAGCAAACACTCAAAGTTATTCGAGAAAAACTTTAATTTTACACAAATTAAATATATGTTATAAATTTAATAATAAATGATACAATTCACGATAACCTTAAAGGTACAAAAAAAAGCTAGAAATATTTTCAAATCCACCTCAATTTTTTTTTACGAAGATTAATCTTCTCACACTGTAAAAAAAAAAATTCTGATTATTTTTTAGTCTTTGAGTTGTAAAAAGGGAATACATCCGCTTTCGAAATTATAAAATAAAAGATTTGTGTTTCGTATCAAAATAGAAAGCAAAATCAATAATGTCAAGGCAAAAATAACCCGACTCAAGATTCTCGTTAGAAATATTTGTTCTTGTAATATTATTTCAGTTGTATTATACAACTATTGCTCTCACGTATCTATCATAATCAGAATTACAAACCGACGAAAAAATGAAAAGAATATTCTAGTTGTTTTAATCCACTGGTGTCCTAAAAAAATTGCGTATTTCAGATTCGCATACTTTTATCGACGCCGACACCAGTGTTATTAAGAGAAAAACAGAATATATTTTACACTTGGTTACTCAAGCTGCAATTTCGTAAATGTCCATTTCGACACAAAAAATTTTCGAATCCATAACAAAGCCGTACAATTTATGTATAAAATGTGAAGCGTTTATTTTTTTTTATTATTATTTTTAATTTAAATAAATAAATAAAGTTGTAAAATATTAACACTTCAAGAAAAATTCTCTTTGAATGGTAACTGTTTTTAGTTTCGTTAAAGTCACATCCAATATTAAGGGATATACCATATTTTTGCTTACCGACGATAGATAAGATTTCTCTTTAATCTTATCGTATCCCTATTTTGCAATATAGAGTAAATTAACATTCAAAAAGTCACTTTATCTGTACTTTTTATGAAAAAATTGCAAAAAACAGTGTAATAATCCATTCTGTAAAAAGAGTTTTTTTTTTTATACCGATGCCACAGAAATACATTTCTAACAACCTATAAAAGACCGACTTAAAAGTTCTAATTTATGTTCATTTGCATCCAAAATAAAAATCAGTGTTGCGAAGAAATTACGCATGCTGTTGAGTGTGCAAACCTTAATATATGTTTCTTCCTTTAATTTTATTCAAACGATAATATAAATCATCGGAGTTTAACTTTAGACTTCTATTTACTTCATTATATGCTCAACACAAAAAAAAGGGGGGGGGGGAACGAAAACCAGAGGTTTTAATTGAAATTCGTTTTTAACCGAGTTTCAGTATTATTAAACGTTAAAGATTTAGTTTTGTGATTAGTAACAGTAGCTATCAATCTTATTTATGATAAGAAATACATGATCTTCAGACTTTTAGTACCTTTTAAATTTTTATTTATTTATTTTTCATCTTTTGAAAAGTTAGAACAAATTAATTGGACTAAAAAAATGTTTGTGACGTTCGATTGTTAGAATATAGATTTATGATAAATCTTCAATTTTTTTAATAATGTAGACACAGAAAACTAAGAAGAAATAAATAAATAAATTTGATTAGATTCTTAAAAAGACAAAATAAGTGCGTACCTTTACGAGACAAATCGTCTCATAAGTATTTTGAATAAAAAGTAAAGAGAGAAAGAAATAGCTCGAAACTTAGCAGATGTAGAATTTGCAATTTTAGTCTTTTACACATATATTAAAAGAAATAAATAAAAAGAAAATTGAAGGCTGTAAGTTTTTTTGTTTGAAAAGTCTTTTTATGCAACTATATTTTAAATATTATACAAAAACCATCTAAGAGAAAGATGTCATTTATCGTTCTAAAATCGTGAGAAAATAATAACAAAATGAATACTGTCATCATCGCAAATGCGTCTGTGATGTTAATATAAACAAATAGAAACAAGCAGCTATGCAAAACTCGTTTCAGTTTCAAAGGTAAATAAATGAGAAAAATTTACACTTACCGTATCGCAAGTAGGTAATCAACAATTATTAATTATCCCACAAATCATACCAACTGAAGAAAAATGCTCACTTTTGCTATTTAATCTCCTTACACATTGCTTACTCATGAGAAACAAATAGCAACAAACCAAAATGATCTCCATCCTTCCATTCACAAGTTTCATTGGCCATGCCTTCACCGTTCCAAGAATCCAACAGAATTTCCACTTTCCACGACGCCCTGAACTCGTTTGTGAGTTTCAAAAAGTGCTACCGATACCTCTACTCCCCTAAAGTGTACACACATGCTTTCATTGGTTGGTGAAGAATAGCAATAGTTATGTTTTGTATTCATAGATGGCGCCAAAGCAAATCGCAAGAAGCCTGTTTAATAGCTTATCTTTCTTGAACTAGATTTTCTGCAGCTAGATCTTTCAAACTGGAAAGGAAAAAAAAAAAAAAAAACGCTTTCTTGGGAAACTTTAAACTCTAGCTTAACACTTTAATTTTCTAATGAAAAGTTCGCAAAAATTTTTTAAAAATGAAAAGCCATATAAGTATTTAATCTATGCTTTTTAAATAAAAATATGTCCTGCAACCAAATTATGAAATTAAATCTTTAATCTTGAATAAAATTAAACTCCAGAGAATTGCAATTTAAAAACTTCTGAAACCAATTCGCCATTTCTTTCGCGAACGTAAAATAGTATAAAAAGGAACCTCAGAGAAGTACTGTATCATCTTTGGGACAAAATTAAAAATGCAAATCAGTACAGAGGCTTACATTTATAAGTTACTAGAAAATTTTATTGGCGTTTGGCAATATTATCAATGGTGGACATGATTTATAGAAAATTAAAAACAACAAACAGTTTGAAGATTTTTCTTTCAACATTCTTAATAAAAAATTTAAGCTTTATTTTCGTTTCCATAAGAGTTAATATGGATGGAAAAAAAGTTTGACGTCATGTTAAAAAAATGCGAAATGCTTTAAAAATTTAATTTTGCTTCATTCAACATTAAAGCCAAACCAGAGACTTTCTGATTAATGTGTTAATTCTGAATGAAAATGAGAAAGGACTTTCCCAACTCTAAAAAGGTGTCTTTTATAGAAGGGAAGTGCATATTGAGGTATTACACGACAGCATGTGAAAATAAAGTTTAGTGAATGCTTATAGGTAGAACAGCTTGCATTCTGACGATTACAGATTATAGTCTATTTCCGCAAAAAATAATTAACAGTTAAAATTAAAAAATCTGATATATACACCACATGACTTCTTTGTACGGAATATTAAATTATACCAAATTTTCCTGCGTTTCACTTAAACATATTGAATTAACAGTTAACGAATTTTGAATTAAATCTACTTCGCTGATAACGCATAAACCGCAATAGAATAAATACACTCTTTAAATTTCACGATATTTATTTACCATAGCCACACTTCAGCGCTAGGTTCACTTAACAGCTTTACATATCTCATTTTATAATTCAGTGTGAGCAAAAATTATAGCATCTGAAGAATTACCACAAGTTCTATTCAAATAGTGTAATAAATTTAAAACGATGTATAAAAGAAATTAAACAAATAAAAAAGAAATAGTTTTTCACAGACGATTCAGCGCCGCTTACCTAATGAGCATGAGCTACTAATTAATTCAGTTCTCACTTCGCGGCAAGGCAAAAAAAATACATAAAAATTCGAAATATTTTATAATAATTTATAATTATTTTAATAATTGAAAGATGTAGAAAAACATAAAAAACCAAAATACAATTAAAACAATTTTTAAAAAATTTACAATTAAAATTACTATTTTTACGCAAAAACCAGCTAATAACTTAAATGATAATTCCAGAATGAATCAAGCATAATTTAATTCGCAATAATAAAAGAAAACTCTACTTTGTTGTTGTGAAGCTTCGTTTCTCTAGATTGGCAAGAAATCCACTATTCTGCTAACATTCAAATGTAAACAAATATGTCCGCTATCATAACCCAAAATTAGACTTAGCCGCACTTAAAAAACTTTTAAATTGTTGATAATTCCATAATTATAGCATGCAGGTTAACTAAGGGCAAAAAAACGTAACCGAAAGATAAGAACAGCATAATTCGATCATTTTTAAAGCAAAAAATGCACGATTTACAAACTTGTAAATTGTGCATGACTTTAAAGACTAAAGAAATTGGGCTCACTGAGCCGAGTAACAGAGTGGATATACAGGGTGTCCATAAATAAACTTGAAATTTGTAAGCAGTCTGTAGCAAACACTATACAGTGGATTTGCGTGAAAATTGGGTAATGGCAGAATGAAATGATGGGAATTTTATGGAGGACAAAAAAAAAAAAAAAAAAAAAAAAAAAAAAAAAGAATTTCAAAAACCACCCATAGGTGGCGTATCATAGCTTTATTGAGAACATATAAATAATCTACAAAAGTTTACAAAACATGCTCGATATGATGTCCACCATTGTCTGCTACCATCTGGAAGCTTCAAATCGCATGTTCGACTGTTGAAAGTAGCATGAACTGGAGAATGTTACGCACATGGTGTTGTTCTATGCTTTCTTTAAGGTCGGATAGAGATGTGATGGGACCACGGTAGACCATGGCCTTGAGGTATCCCCACAACCAAAAGTCGCAAGGATTCAAGTTGGGGGATGTAGGAGGCCAACTTATAGGATATTGCCAGCTGATGATTCTGTCGTAACCGAAATGGCGGCGGAGCACTTGTTCCACACCACGGGCGATATGTGGAGGAGCACCATCCTCCATAAACACTGTGGTTGCATTACATCCCCTTGCCTCAAGAGCCGGAATAATGGATTCTCTAATAATGAAGCGTGTCGTTGACCGGTGACGGTGCATGTCACAGTCCCTGCGGAAAAAACGAAAAAAAAAACGGCCCCTTAGTGAAGGTTGCAGTAAAGCCGCACCAAACCGTTACATGCGAAGAATGTAATGGAATTTGCAGGATAAAATTCCCATCATTTCATTCTGCCATTAGCCAATGTTCATGCAATTCTGCTGCATAGTTTTTGCTACAGACTGCTCGCAAATTTCAGTTTAATTATGGACACCTTGTATATTGAAAAAATCCGAATTTTCGAATAGTCGAATTTTCTATTCGTTTTGGAGAGAAGAAAACTAGAAAAACTAGTAGAAAAATATGCGTGTAGCGCTGAAAAATTTATTCCATCTGATATGGGAAATGAAATATGAAAGAATTACCTAAGGATTGTAAGAACCATGACCCCTTACCCATTTCTATTTTTATGAACTTGCAAATTTGATAACATACGTTGAACAGAAATTGTAAAAGAAAAAGTTAAAATACTAAAAAACAGTGAAAACTAAAGTTAATCCTTTTATTCAAAGCTCCAAACAGAAATTGTCAAGGGAAAAGTGTTCTGAAGCTTTAAACAAAGTCAACTAACTGAACAACAAATCGAATTTCATTCCGATCTAACCACTGAGACCTCTATCGTCAATTAGCACTATTGTTTTCAATTCTAAACAAATTTTTTACAATGCTTCAATAAATTTATACATGTTTGAGGCTCTCATTGAATTGATCTCTTTTCCCTACTCGTTTTGTTGTCCGAGCACAAACAGAAACGAAGAATACATGTAATGCCGAAATAATTTTTTTTTTAAAACCAAGGGAAAAAGGTTGGACTAATTACAATCGAAAGAATAATAAATAATAATAATAATAATAAAACGCTGTACTAATTACAATGTAAGGCTCAAATTTTTCGATAAAAAATTTGATTGTCAAATGTAAAGGCTAAATAAGGGCCAGGTTCGAATCGTTCTAAAAATGAAAATGCTTTTTGCTAAAGTAAAAGGAAAGGAGAAAGAAATGCGTCTTTTCGAGGTGAATTTTGTAAAAAATGCTGCATTTGAAAGGGGTTTTTGAATAAACAAATTATAATATAAAAACAAATTATAATGAAAAAACACTGCCTACCTCAAGGTGCTCATTTCCAAAGGTGAAAGTAGTTATGCTACGGAGTTGCCTCTCTGTATGTCAGGGCTTTCAAACTGCTTCGTAATTTGAGACTCTATTTCTAAGCCCATGACCTTTAGCAAGGAGGGTCCAGTTTTGTGGCGGTGTGTAGGAATTTTTTAGATGGAGGCGCTGGAATGACGAGAGAACTGAAAAAAAGCGATTGCTTGTAAAAGTGGCCCAAAGTTTCGGAAATGGAAATTGTATGGTTTAGTAAAAGGTCGTCATTTTTCACGCATTCGAGCTATAAAAACGTCTTCCAAAAAAAGAAATAGGCTCTTAGTTAGTAAAAGTTTATTGGCCAGTTAAATAGAGAGTATTTATTTATGTAAAAGAAATACTGATTTAATTCACTGATGTAGAATGTCAAAGGTAGAGTTCTTAAGAGTTAAATTGCATATATACATAAAATTCTTGTAAAAGTCATCCACAAATTGCCTCCTTTCGGTTTAAGCAAAAATTTTATGTAACTCGTTACAAGGAATTTAAAGATTAAGGTAAATGCCGGGCTTTTTAAGCGAAAGAGAAATTATTTTATTATGTTGAAGTATATTAACGAAATAGTAAATTTCTTCTTGCAGAAATTTTGTATCATTGTTGATTCTTTTAATCCTGAGAAGTTGGGAATTAATGGTATTTATTATGAATTTTTTCCGAGATGTTAGAGGTCCAGTTGGTAAATTTTAGAGTGTTGAATTTGAATTCTCTTCGTTTATCGTAATTTTAATTTTCTTGTAATCAATGATATTTAAGTCAAGGTAGATTATGTTGTGTTGTTGAGGGTTAGTATTGTTAAGTTTTAAGTTAGAAGGATAAATATCTGCTTGTTCTATTTTGTTAAAGTTATTAATTGCTGTGATGTCGACGATATATCGAAAAATGAAGGCATAATATTTAAGTTTTCCTTATCTAGTGATAACTGGAGTTTATATTCTTGCGTGAAAAGGAAAAGTGTACAAATGGTTGAAGAACTATTTCCGCCCATTGGAATTCCGTTTATTTGCTTATAAAATGTGTTATTAAATAATAAATCATTTTTAAAGATGACTGCTTGCAGGAGAAGTTTCAAATCTTCTCTTGTGATAATCCGGTCGATCTGTGCAAAAAGATCTGGGAGCGTAAGAAGGCTATTGTAAATGTCCTCTAATGGAAGAGATGTGTATAGATTTTCAAAATCATAGCAATTAATATTCTCGATATCTATTATCCGCAATGTATTCAAGACTGTTTTGTTGCTATTAATGATCCAGTTGAAGCTGTGTTCTTGAAAATCGATATTATTAATAAATTTAAGTATTTGTCTGAGTAGGAGCGCGAAACGATAGTCGATTTCTTTCAAGAAATTTTTTGTGCCATTAGCTAGGAAACGGAATTTAATAAGATTTTTATGGAATTTAGGCAGTGCATAGAGATTTGCAAAACGATTAAAATAGTTGTTGGGGCGAATTTTAAGTTTTTTATGAAGTGCCTTAAACTTTTAAAAATGATTTTTTCATTGGTATTAATGAGTTGATAGGTGTTAGTACTGGGGAGTTCATTATTTATAAGGTCAAAGTAAAATTTCTTTCAGATAATGCTGAAGTTATTACTAGCTATGTCAATTTTGGTGATAATAAATTGATCTTCCAGCTGTCGTATTTTGAGTTCTAGATCCTTTTTATTTTGTATTTGGGTAAAATTGGAATTGTGGTTGATTTTGTTGGCAAATTCTTGCAAGAGAGCTTCTTTGCATTCCGGAAAGGTGTACGTTGGCAAGCTAGTTTGGTAATTAGCATAAACTATGAATGAATTCAGGTCTTTATTAAAAATATGAATGCTTGTTTTTTTACTAATATGAAAAGTAGGTCTATATTTAGTGCCGAACATTTGGTGCGGCCGATTGCAACCAATATGCGAGGTGAACATCTACATGTTATAGCAGCCCTATGTACAAAATTTCAACGTTCTGAGGCTCCTCATTTTTAAGTTATGCGAGATACATACATACATACATGCGTACGTACGCAGAGACGCCACGAAAACATCTCTTCAGAATCCATTTTAAATCAGTTTTATAATTTTTTTGCGGAAAAAAAGTCCTTTATTCTGTTCTTACGTACAAATGTCACTCAAAAACATCGTTAAATTGCATTCAATAGCGGTTAAAATAGATATTTTCTTTGAAATATGATGCCCGAAATTTTTCGCGATTACAATATTTCCTTTTTTACTTCGTACAAGGAAGTAAAAAGGGAAGGGAAGTATGCGAAAAAAAATTGTGATCTGAAAATTTCAGACTGCAATAAAACATCTCAAAAAAAGAGTTTATTATTTATAAATTAAAACATGTGATACAGTAGTAAGTTTAAAGTAATAGCACACAAATATTTTGCTTCTGTTCTTAAATAAAAGCCGGATTTAGCTTTTTTCCTATACGGGGCAAAAACTTAAAACTGCCGCGCTCACCCATCTTTCTTTCAGTTTCTCTAACTAATTTTAATTTTTTTAATAAACATAGAAATAGGTAGGGTTTGAAATAAAATGTAAAATCCATTTTTAAGAAATTCTTTATGTGCCATTTTTGTTATAAAAGAAATATACATAACAAATGTTTTAGTTTCTTTACTTATAGCAAAGCATAAGAGAACTACCTGCCTAAGAGGAGCGATGCTTTCGATGAGGACTTTCTAAGAGTAACTGGCTCATATGCAAGTTACGCATGAGCGAAGCGACGTAAATTCCCATGCAGCCAGCTAATTCGCGGGATTCAGCCATCGACCTAACTACTAGTGTTCAGACTTTACAGCTCAGCCGCTGGTGACCTGACATACATACCAAAAGTTACATAATTAAAACCACTTGCTAACCCTCCTAATGCAGTTGCTTCCCCGGTGCACTGAAATAATTAAATTTACATTTTCCTTGATGTAGGCATTTTTTTTTTCAATATTTACAACAATACCACTGAATCAAATTTACGTTTTCTCTGAAATATGCAGTTTTGCAATATTTGCAACAATAACTAGCCGTAATAATGGAAAATATAATTCAGTACTATTTTTTGCAATAACATACTTAAATAAATAAGTCCTAACGTTCAATCAAATATGCACTTGTAATAAAAATAATATTTAGTTTTAAACAATAGATTACATAAGCTGGAACAACAGATGAGCTAATTAATTACGTAATTAACTTTCATTAGTTGTACATAACAACAATACGGGCTACTGCTGAAAGGAAAAAATTCGTATTCGTACTTCTTTTCATAATCCTTATTTCATTAATAATTTTAAGTTACCTAACGCTTTTAAAATATTACGGGATTAAAATTTTACTCTGTGAGCGTTTTGTTCTGCAAATAAATCTATGGCATCGTCATAATTAATTTGATGTGCTGTTTGATTTTCGATTGCCAGAATTACGAGACTTCATAAACTCTGCTGGCTCATCGATGATCGCAGATAGTTTTTAATTAGTTTTAATTTGCTAAAACTTCGCTCACAGCTTGCAGATGTAGTTAGAAGCGTAGAGTAAATCCGCAGGGCAATACAAATATTGTAAAAGACATCCTGAAAATCATAAGTGTAGGTCTGTTGCAATAAGAGATAAAGCGCTAGCCTTTTTTTATGTAGACGAATAACATTGGAGCTTGTTCTTTAAAAATGGCAAGTTCCTGGCAGAACTCAAATGCGCTTAGATCTCGCTCATATTTTCGTGCAAGATCTGCTCCGTTCTTTTGCAGTTCTTCAGTTGACATATTCAATATTTCACGACCATTGAGAAATGCAAAATTTGAATTTAGTGTAGTAGCGCTGTTTACTCTCGTTTTAAGTTCTGATAAAATTTGATCAAATATAATTTTCATTGCATTAGAAAATAGCTGAACAGTATGAAGTGTTCGTGATTTGTCCTCGCACAATTCATTAAATTGCTTTTTGCGCTTTAGAATTCGTTTATTTGTCAATAAATTCAAAATTTTTCACAACATGTAGCAGATGTCCTGCTTCGCGCTAACAGATTCCGCACTAACAGAAAGATTTTTAATTTATTTCAAAGATTTTGCTACTTCTGGTAAGTTCGTTAGAGGGGCTTTCACAGCCACATATTTTGCCGATCATCTCGTCTGATTGCTTCCTTTTAACTTGGTTTTTGTACATTTTTTCAAAATATCCCATCGAATAGTGGATCCGACAAAAAAGCTAAATATATTCTGGATAATTCAAAATACGTTAACTGCTTCAAAGCAAGATGAGGCAGAATGCACATCGACAAAATTCAAAGAGTGAGCCAAACATGGCACAAATTCGGTCAGCTTATTCATTTCTGTAATCCTGGCTCGTACTCCTTTATAATTACCGGCCATATTAGATCCGTTATCGTCAAATTGACCACGACATTGTCCATATCCAAACCACCAAGTATCAGTTTTCCCACAATCTTATGAGAAATACATTCTCCTGTCTTTCCACCAACTTCTATGAAATCAATAAAGCTTTCTTTTATTTCACACACATCACCACATATTTTTTACGTATCAAATCACATGGCTCATTTGTTCCGTATGCGACACACCTGCAATGCAGTCGAGCAATACAGTCAGTATAATATTTGGCTTCTTTGATATCATTTAAAACGCTATTGCGAACCGTTTTCGTCGTTATATCAATAATTTCATTTTGAATTATCTTTGTTAAATATGATACTTGTCCCTTTTTTAGGTGTTCTAACTAGTACTTAAGAGTTAAGTTATGTTTGGCTAGCAAAGTCATTAAATTCAAAAAATTGCCTTGACTAGGCCGAGGACACTTTGTGAGCAAACTGCTAGGGGTTTCATCAGATCCGCGGAAAGAAAGACAGTTTGTTGAAAGATAAGATACAGCATCCATAACTATCTGCAGGATTTCACTCCATTTTAATGCTGATGTAGCGGCAGTGGCATGTTCCTGGTAAATCTTACAGGGTGTCCAAAAATTACATTTTTAGTTTTAGAATATATAAATCAAGATCTTTTAATATTTTCACTATTTGCTAATGTTGTGTGCCACAATGAAGATGTCGAATGTCTTTCATTACGTTCAGTGGACCTAAGGTCTACGTTTTCTGGATGTTTTTCGGTTAATTAATACAGCTTGACTCCTTAAGAAAGATCGTTGCTGATCGTTCATTTTTTCCGTAATTGGCCAACTATCTGCTTAAGACAAATAAAAAATTTTTAAGTTTTCTATCTACTAACCAACCCCTCAAAATGAGAAGATACTTTATATCCAAATTTCATGTCCCCTGCATGTTCGTTTGAGGTCGATGAAGAAGGTTGTTCTCTCAGTTGCTGAGATGTAGTCTGTTTGAGGATGATAGATGAAGATTCTTCATTTTGGTCATGCAAATTGCAAGAAATATCAATATTCTTTAGAATCTCGTCATCATCGGAAGTTGCGGCAGGGTCTGACGGTTCGTCTGTTCCGCGAAGCCATTTTTTCATTTTAACTGCAATTTATTTCTTCTGTTCGATATTATCTTTTACTCTTTTTCTATATTCTGCCCCTGACAGTTTTTTTCTAGACACTCTCATAATTTCTTTTACCCTAAATAATATACAATATAACTTTCCTTAATAAGAAAAGCTAAAAATTGACGTAATTACACTCAACAGTCTTAGGGCCGCGTCGCGGACACGCGCGCTAACTAAATGGTTGCGTCTCACTAAATATGGTGAGGAATACTGAAAGCAGGCAGATTAAAACAAAATGACAAAACAAAAGACTCTCCAAATTAAAAAAACTTTAAAAACTATAAGTCTATTTTTAAAACCTAGGTTTCCGACTGGCTGCAAAAAATCAAAATGCCTTACTTCATTTCTTAGAGACATAGTCCACGTTGATGCTCTGTTGTATATTCTCGACGTACATTAAATTGAATTATTTCATTAGGTCAGATTGGTCCAATGTTAATTTGTATTGGGTGTTAAAAAATAGTTACAATTTCTCCATTTATTTCCCAAGAGGCGTCGGTAGGAAAACAAGACGACTCTATGCTATCGTTCTGTTTCTCATTTGAATATCTCCGCCTAGAGAGAGGACAACATAGGGACACCAGGCTTCACTTACAGGGACCAAAGACCAAGGCGCTTATGGAGCACCTTTGTAATAAAGTTATATGTTGGGTTGGCAGAGGCACGAGCCTAGGACAGGGTCGTCTGACAATGTCAGCAACGCCTAGAGTCCTTGTATTATGCTTTCTCTGATCTTATCTTCAGAGTCGTATTTGGCTGTACTTAACTTTTAACTGTTTGTTCCATTAAAAGGTTTTTTAGTAATTAATTATAAGTATTCTTAAAAGAGATTTTTAAACATGGCTTTAAAACTACTAATGTTGTATCAAAATCAGATAACATTCCAAATACGATCCAGCGCTACGCTTGAATTTGCCGCCCGCAGAAGTTGCCGCCCAAGACACAGACCCCGGCTTCCCCCCCCCCACAGATCCGGGACTGATCTACTTTTGCCCACCAGTAGCTTGAGGAATAAGACCGCTGAACACTGATACTTTAAACCGAATTCTAATCTCGACAAACGGACTGGGTAAAGACTTTTCCTTATTCTATTCATGTGCAACGTGAACATGAGTCAGGTTTCCTTAAGAAGTTCTCCACGAAAACATCCCGTCCTTGATAGATACCTTTCACATGCTTTGCTTTAATCAATCATTTTCCGATTCATAAAATCAATTTTTATTATTAATTGAACCCCCCTCTCACACCGTCGAACTGTCCAGCAAAGAACGGCATATGGCGGAACTGCCGCGGAAGCATTGGTGATAGTATCGGAGAGGATTCCTTTCCGGTGTAACAAAACCGAAGATAAAAAACTTCAAGATAATATGAGTTTAATAATAATATGACAGAGGAAAAAGATATTTTTCTTTATTCATCTGTGGAATTATTCAAGAGCTTTCACAGCAGAAAGCAATTAAGTATTTGTGTGATGTTTACAAAAGATCTGCGAAGCGCCTATCCATTCTTCTGGTATCTTCATAAGCCCACGGTGTATATTCAGACATCGTTTTAAATTTTAACGCTGAGTCTGCAACGGAGGTAATTTTCTGTTTCTACTTTCTGCATTTAAGTACATTTTGATTCGCAAAGAAAGATCTCCGCAAAACTAGAAACAGGCGATCTAAAAACATCTTATCTTAAACAGTAAGGTATACAAAAAGTGTAAAAAATTTTAGACACGTTTTTAAATTCGGTTATCGAAGAACGATATGCTAAACTTTAATATGCAGTTCAGTTTAAACTTGATAAAAAATTAAAAATAACAAATATGAATAGTAATATAATTAAAATATAAATATATTATACTAGTATAATTAAAAATATTAAAAGCTGAAATAGTGTTTGCTGGATTGCGTTCAGAAAAGTATCATTTTAACAATAAAAACAAAATTAAGGAGGTTAATATTTTATTTTTATTTAATTATTTATAATTTTTAAGAAAATCTTTTAATTCTAAAATGCATCTGACAAATTTAAATTGAAAATTTTATTAAATTTGTTAAGTGAAAAAGCAATAAATACTTACATAAGTGCAAAAGACATAAAAGATCGCAAAAAAATTAGGAGATTAGTTCAAGAAGAATTTCAGTGTTGCTCATTAGTATGTTTGGATAATTTTAACAGCGCGAACCGCCAAGCTGACAATGTTTATGTAATGATGTATCAAGTATCAAGACTTGAAACGTATCAAATCTCAAAATGGAACGTATCAAGACTTGAGACGACTTCGGAATGTTATTCTCGATTAAGAAATTTTTGTATCTTAATACACTAACAGAACTTTCATTTTACTAGCCAATTAGATAAAACGCACAAAGGTACTGTATATTAAGTTAAAATCAAACAAAGGGAGAGTTGACTGAAACTCGCAGAATTAAATAGAGAACGTATTTCATATTAAGAGAATACATCGTTTTAGAATTATTATAGTATTTGAACAGAACATGTGGCAACGATTAGATAATTCTTCAGAGGATATCATTTTTATGCATTCAGTATTATAAAATGAATAAAATGTAACGCTGTTAAAGGGAAGCTAGCGCCAGAGTGTCGCTATGGTAAATAAATATAATGAATGGTAAAGAGTGCATTTATTCTATTGAGATTTATGCGCTATCGACGAAGTAGATTTAATTTAATTCAATGAGTTCAAATGAAATGAAGAAAATGCATATAATTTAATATTATGTATAAGGAAGTCATGAGGTATACATATCAGTTTTTTTTTTTAATTGTGCACTAGCGAAAAAAAATGATGCATCGTTCATTGTTCCAAATAATTTTAACGACGTGTGTAAACCACATTTGGCGTTATTATCGCTTATAACAAATACGCGAAAATTCCAACAGTGCCAATATATAAATTCACGTATATCTTGCTTTAAGAAGATTGCAAAAATTTTGAAGGTTATAATTCAAACACTTTTTCGAAAAATTTATAAAAATTACTGAAAAATACAAATTTTAAAATCAAATCAGAAAATAACTGCGCATTTTAGTTGAATTTAAAATAAATTTCGAATTGTGAAAGAATTAATCAAGTACATTTAATAAAAAAGCAGTATTAACAAATACATACGAAATTCAGTTAATTAACACTGAAGAGCTAAAATTTTGAGAGCTAATTTCTTAAAAACTACAAGCGCGATTTTTACGCAACTTGGCACGTTACCATAGTTCGAGTCGTAGAGTAGAAATATGGGAAAAAATAAGTATGTTATTTCAGGAAAAGTCTTTTTGTATCAGAAAAACTATGTTAGAACAATGCTATATATAAATTTTATATATATCTATCCTAAGTCGCGCTTTCGAGACTTAAAAAACGCTAATTAAATTTCTGCCCAGTACGAGTAGAACGGGAAATTCAAGAAGCCCCCCCTTTTTTTTTTCCTTTTTGCAAGGTGTACGTGCTACCTCATATATAAAATAAAATAAGAGTAATGATTCGGAAATAGCTGATAACAATCCTGTCTCAAAGGATGCTAAGAGAGATACCGTCAAGTCCGAAAGGAAGGCATATTACTCTAGTATTCGTTGTGAAAAGAATGAATTTAAGTATTTCAGCTAAGCTTGAATTTGAACATACTATTCAGGGCTGTTTCAAGCTGAAACGCGTTTTAATATGCAAAAAATACTGCTATGACCAGTGTGGAAATAAGCCATTAATGATAATTTCTCTCCTAATCGTAGCAGTTGTAAATTTCAAATGAATTAAGTAAGCGAAGCAAAACTAAACAACAAGGGGATCATTAGGGCAATGATACAGACACCGGCTCCAATAGTTGCATATTAAACGTAGAAGTCGAAGGATTATGTTTAGACATCAAGGGCAAAATTAACGAGGTGCAAACATTCGATAATCAAACTTGCCATCTGCCAGATCGTTAGGAAACCTAATTGAAGACATAAAAAAATAATAGATGGAATGTTCAGTAAACAAACAAGGCCCACTTAAAATCGTCTGGGAACCTAGCCATAAAGGATTTTTGCAGAAGTCTTCAGCGTTCACTTTGCATCATTTAAAAGTGTTCAACTACTTAATTATTGTTGAACCTTTAAACGTTATCACAACCGGTTGGCAAATTATTGCTTCTCTCACTGTTTACTATGGACAAGATATAACACATTATGTTATAACGTCTCGTGTTCTTGAGTAACATAAAATGTACGAAACTTCTTAAAGGTGAATTATCACTATGTCTTGTAAGTACCATAGAGACAGAGAAACAAAAATTTGAACTTGAATGATGTGAATTGTGACCGCTTACCGACTTCTTTAGTGTTAGCCGTAATGGCCCATGACAGCGAAAGGTTCCTGACCGTGGGAGTCTCACTAAAGAAGAAATCGGAGGAAGGTTGACAGGGAAAAGAGAGTAAAAGACACTTTTATTTGATTCAAGTAAAGGTTAACGAAGGCCCCACTCGTGCTTACAAAAATAGCCAGCATTTATGACTAAGCAAAAGTAAATTAGCTTAACAGCTACACGTAAGAGAAACGCTAAATTGGCTCTGACCTAAAGCTAGCGTGACAAGCTTAACAAGTGAGAATGACGCAACGCCTTTTCATACAGTTCTCAAGAGAATCAAATTAGTAACATGGTCTTCAGTAGCCAGAACACGCTCTGATTCTACACTCTAAATTCTTTTCCTTTAAATACTATCTCCTACCTCATTTGAATATAGCGCGAGCTAGAAATTAACATTCTAAGAAGATATTGTAAAATGAAAAAGATAAGAAAGCAAATTAACATAAAATATCTGGTTAAAAAAGAAAGAGAACCTTACAGTGTTAACTTAACATAAAACTTTATTCCTCATAGCTTGTGGGATTCCACTGCAAAGGTGCAAAACAATTAATTCAACTTCTCGTTGATAGAGGTTTACTATTAATCAGCAGTTTACTGATCGGCTTGCAATTCCAACAATCTACTCTAGACTACAATACTGTCTGGGTCAGACGGAAGATACAATTAACGTTCAACACTTACTAAATGTGACAGGGGCGTTCACCTACTGCTCGGAAAAGCGGATCTTTAGGCAAATAACATCAACATCAGACGTAATTCTACATAAAAATACAATATTAGCTACGATTTCGTTCTGCCTTTAGTATACGCCGTTTGCCATACAATTTACGTAATCCTTTCAACTGAGCGAGTACATGACGAAGCAGTGCATGAAGTAAAAAAATCAACACGAAGCTAACTGAAAAACTTAAATGAAATGTCACAACCTTCCTTATTTTCACCATAGAAAAACAGGGTTTTGAAGATTATCATTATGATCTAATAAAACTCCCTAAAACCTAGGCACTAGCCCCAGTATTGTGGGAGCACATGCATTTCTTCCCCTTTATGAATGACTTTTGTTGAAGAGATGTTTTCGTTTTACCAAAGAAACCATAGGATTTTTGCTTTGTTGAAAAGGCAAAAAACGAAGATAACGTTCTCCTTCTTCTTCAGGAGTATGGATTAAATTTTGTAAAAAGTGTTCATATTAATATTAAATGTTAATATTAAGAAAAATATTTTATATTAAGATTATCATATTAGGGTAAACATCGTGCAAATATTGCACGATATTTTGAGTTTTTACGAAATTTCTATCTCAAAGGGGATGAGGAATGGCCAAGTTGTTAAAAATATTATGGTATTTTAAGTTACTATGCTATAGTATTTTAAGCTTTCTATGTCAAGACCAATGGAAGAAAACCCGACATTCGACACTGAAATACACTTTCGCGAACTGTTCTGTGGTTCCTTCGAACATGGCTTTCAGCACTGCAGTTCCAGTTCTTTATGGTTGGTTTCTTGTCACTCCTATTCCATATCGAGGCGTTGACTTGTCTTGTTACATCGTCTAGACGAGCAGTCAGTTAATCAACTAGCTCCTGGATTTGAGCAGCTCTGATTGGGTATCAGTCTCTGCGAGTTAGTTGCTAGGTTGCCTCACATTTAACGGCATGCACTAAAATCTTTTTAAATCTCTAACGTCCGCTATTCTCAGAGTTTTAAGTATACCTGTATCCCGGATGTCACCTATGTTGTACTGCAGAAGCTAATATTTTCCTTTTTTCTGTTGGGCAGTTTGAAAAAAGGAGATGAGACAGCCTTTCAAGATCCGTGGCGAGCTCATGGTGTGTTTCCAAGGGCTTCTGTTGGAGGGATTTTAATTGAAGCCTGTTAGAGCCTTTTAAGCACTTCTTGCCAAAGCGCAGCTCCAACGCGACTGATAGAGCTTTGATGTCTATTCTATGATTTTCGGGCAGAGTTTGAAAAATATCCTCTGCGGTTGCTCTCAAAGAAGCGGGGAGAAGGCAGGCCTTAGATTAAGAATTCCACCCATTCGCGTCCGCCGCTATAGGAAACTCTGCCTTTAATACTTGTCAGGAGGTCTTACTATCATATATGGATAGCTTAAGAGAGGGGCGAGAACAGATGGGTGAAAATTTAAAACCATCAGAACAATTTTCTGCCGTAGTTTGGATTTTTTTAAGACATCAAACTGTTTGACTGACACAAAAACTCAGTCATTAAACTATTCTTCGATTTGTTGTTGGATGGCAGAACCCCTTTCTTCGATTTGTTGTTGGACGGCAGAACCCCTTTCTTCGATTTGTTGTTCCACAGCAGAAACTCTTCCTTGAATATCTAAGCACTTCAAACGGGTCTTTTCTGCCATCCATAACCTCGAACTGGTTTCCTATTATGCCGTTAATGTATCTTTTCATTTCCTCTTGACGTACTTCAATCTTTTCTTGAACAGCTTTCACCTCTTCTTTAACGGATTCTGAACCAGCTTCCATCTTTTCTTGAATAGATTTTATCTTTTCTTTAACGGAATCTTGGCCAACTTTCATGTCTTCTTTGAGTGCAATAAAGCTGCCACTTACCTTAAATAGCAGTCTTAAATGCTCATTCATTGCTTTGGTCACTGGCATTCAACGCGACTCCTGAGACCAAAAATTGTTGCTTACGTACGTGTTCGTAATAGATTGAATGCACACTGGTCCGATGATAGGTTGATTACATTTATTTTATTAAAAGAAGCGCTTAAGATTTGTGGAATATTCCACAGAAATACTCATATAGGTGTCATCAATACTACTCACTGTGTCGTAGAGCACAGTCAGTAATAATACTTCAAACTACTATGAACGCTAAGCACAACGCAATGCACAGCGCATTTAAAGAGGAAGTTAATCCAGAGATATGTCAACACTTTGAGCTCAGGCTGAACTGACAACTCACAAGCACAAATGCTCTCTTCCACCTTGCATAGTGTTCACCCAGCCACCAAGATAGTTCTAGTACTTTCTGCTTTTTGAAATTACTGGAAGGCATATGAGGGCCAGATACGATTACAGCTAGTATAGTGACCAATTACATTTATTCAATTACAATATTTATTACAGTGCTACAGTGGCGGGACCAAAATGTCGCTAATTTTGGCTACAAAATGGAGTTGAAAAATGGAGTACCTGGCCACTTTAGCAAGATAGCCATTTACTCGATGTTAAATATATTTGCTCCTGTAGCCTTAGTTTTCCGGCAGAACATCCTCCCTCCAGATTTTCATGTTTTTTTACACGGAAAAGTACAACAATTTCACATATAACTGCACTAAAATCATCTATCTATGTACAAAATTCTTAACAATATCGACAAGACATTTCATTCACTCTGTTTTATACGCTAGGTTCATGCAGTTGTCACCACCGATTCTCTGAATATTAAGATTTTAGAAAATTCTATTACAAAATTTCTCACTTTGAAGGAGATCTTCAGACACTACAGTATTTAAAATATGTAACATTACATACACACACGCATACGTACATATATCAGTAAAGACATAAAGTAAGAAATTTAGAACTACTTTTTCACAAAGACGAAAACTGAAATTCATAATTAATAAATTTCAAATAATCCTATAAATGCAACAAAAATTTTTTAAATTGTTAAAACCCAAACTTTTAGACAAGCATACACCAATTAAAAAATTTTATGAAATTTAAATAACTCAAAAGGAAAGGAATTCAATCAACTTCAATGTCACTTCATCAGGGGAACATTGAAACCAACTGAAATCTCTCTTCTACAAAAATCCTTGCTTTTCTGTATCCAGAATTAGTCGATGAACCATTTTAATTATAAGAGTTCACCCGAAATTCTAGCCCTTCTCCAAGCAAGGAAAAAACAAAGTAAATTTTAATTAGAATCTTGTACCTTAAATAAAGAGAATTCTATTCCACTTAAAGAACTGAAAACGAAAGTGAAATAAATAAATCAAAATTTTATCTTTAAATACACTGCTGGCCACCGTAAATGCAACACCCTGAAGAAAGCATGCAAATAACATGAAATTTACAAAATGCATTAGCGGAGGTGAGATATGCAAATGATTAGAATTTCAGCGCATACGCACATGACGCGCGCCTGTGGCGCCACTTCAAAGCGCTATTTAAGGCTTGGAGTTTTCGACGATTTCAAATTCGGGCAATTGTGTTTTTCTTGTAGTTTCTTTCAAAAACAACGATCATTATGCCTCGTAGTAAACAGCGATCATCGTTTGTTCAAGTATCCGAGTTCGACAGAAGAAGGATAGTGGCCTACCGAGGGTGTGGATTATCTTTCAGGGAAATCGGTAGTCGTGTTGGACGAAACCAAACAACTGTAATGCGGATATGTGACCGTTGGATGCAGGAGGGTACGACGGACCGACGTGTTCAATCGCATCCACCTCAGTGCACCACTTCACGTGCTGACAGGAACATTGTGCGCATGGCAGTGACGCACATCACGAACCATAGCACAGCACATTCAGTCTGTAACGCATCATCCAGCGTCTGCGCGTATCATTCGACGCCGTTTACAGCAGAGTGGTCTGTCCGCAAGACGTCCATTGCTTCGTCTACCCTTGACGCAGAACCACAGACGTCTCCGCCGCCAGTGGTGCGATGAAAGAAAGATGTGGACGTCAGAATGGAATGAAATTGTCTTTACTGACGAATCACGCTTCTGTCTGCAACACCACGATGGTCGGATTCGAGTCTGGAGACACCGTGGAGAAAGGATGCTGAATAGCTGCGTCATGCACCGCCCCACTTTGTCCTGCACCGGGTATTATGGTATGGGGCGGTATCGGATAGCACTCTCACACTTCTCTAGTACGCATTGCCGGTACTTTAAACAGCCAGCGCTACATCTCCGAGGTGTTGGAGGCAATTGTCCTTCCTTACCTTCAGGGCTTGCCCACAGCCATATTTCAACAGAATAATGCGTGACCACACGTGGCACGCATTGTCCAAGGGCTCTTCGTCAATCGCCAGATTGAATTGCTTCCCTGGCCGGCTAGCTCTCCTGATCTTTCGCCGATAGAAAACATGGGGTCCATGGTTGCTGAACGATTGACCCAGAGTACATCCCAAGCTGCTACACCAGATCAACTTTGGCAATGTGTGGAAGCTGCTTGGTCTGCTATTCCCCAAGAACACATCCAAAGTCTCTTTGAATCAATGCCGAGGCGTGTGGCAGCGCTGATCTTCAACAATGGCGGCTACTCTGGCTACTGATTCTGGAAGGAAGCACACACAGAAGTCTATAAATTTAATCATTTGATACTTGGTCAACATGTTATCTACTAAATAAATTTTGTTGTGATATCTCTAGTCTTTCTTGGTGTTGCAATTTGAGTGGCCAGCAGTATATATAGCAAATAATCCAATGTATTTAGAATGTAAGTAAAATTATAAAACTTAGTTGAAAAGGCGTAATTAAAACTCACAATAAGAAATTAAAAACTTCGAGCACTATCATTATACTTACAATCGAAACAAGGAAATTTTGTTTGAGTAGTAACATACAGGTTTGCCCTTTTGGCTTCATTTACGATATTAAAAAACTTTGGCGAGAAAGTAATCTCTCAAAAGGTCAAAATTTGGAACAAAAGATGCAATTTTGAAACCAAAAGAAAAACTTTAAAATATTAAATGAAAAGGCGCGGTGAGATAGCTTTCCCGCAAAGTAGGTTTACGGTTGCCACATTTGGAAAGAAATCGCCCATTTGGCGACAAAATCGCGATATGCCATAGACGGATGAAGAACCTTCTGGAACGATTTCTTATTGTTTTAGCCCAGAATGTTCTCGAACGTAAGCCAAAAGCTGTATAAAACCTGCTGGTACGCGGAGAATCAGTCTGTGCGGAGTCTATCAAGTTGACAGTCAGTCAGTGAGCGAGTGTCTCGTATTAATATTCAGAGATCTAGAGCATTAGATATATAATACTTCCAAGAATTATATGTCTAATGCCGAGCTGGTGGTCGACTGCATCGAGAGAATCTCTTAGTGTATCGCGAGTTAGTGTACCGTCGAATTTACCTTAGAGTGGGTTGAACTCCGAGAACAACCGAATCGAGTCGGGAGCTGTACTCTAGTGTATCGTCGAATGCATCACGAATTGTGGCGTGGAGAGTCTCGAGAGTACGTAGAGTTCCGAAAACCACCAAGCAGAGTCGGAAGCTGTACTCTGGTGCTTTGCCATGAAGCTGTCTCCACCGTTATAGTCTGATAGCCTGAACGCGGTGTCGCTGATTGAATTGGCGTGTTTATAGCAATTCTTCGACGATTGTAAACGTGATTTTGGAGCTGTCCTGCGAATACTGGCTAATAAATTGTGTTTCGATACTTTATCATCAAGCGTCGTTGTTATTCGCTCTGAATCCACGAACTCCTTAACGTACGTTAGAAGAAAAAAGTAGCAATATGGCCCGTGCTAAGCAACAGAATAGTAATTAAGAGAAAAAAAATAATAAAAAGTCCTATAAACGTTTTAAAACACCCTTCTTTACCCTTCTCTTTTGCAGCTTTCAGATAAAAAATTCGTACTTTAAAAGGTATGAATAGGGGTGTTATAGGGTATAGACCACTCCAGATTTCTTTAAAAGACTATTTATGAATTTTGAAGGAATTTCATTATCTTTTAAAATTCTGATTATAATTAGAGTTTTTTCTTTTTGTGTTTCTATTTCAGTGTAAAATTTTTTAATTCTCTTAATTTTGTTAATATTTGTGTTTGCAATAACTTTATAAGATATGTTAGAGTTCCAATTTATAAGTTTATTAGTAGAAAAATTAAAACCTTTCCTTTTATCAAAAAGTTTAATTTCTGTAACATAATGAATACTTAGATCGAGATAAACTATTTCTATTTGGCTTTTATTGGTCTTATTTAGTGTCAGAAATTTGGGTATATAGATGCTGTTTTCGATGAGATTAAAATTGTTGAAAGTAATAATGTCATCAGTATATCTATAAGTGTGTTCAAATTTACTGAAATCGTTAGCAAAAAGGCTCTTTAGGAATTTGAATTCTTTAGAAATAAGAAATAAGTTACAAATATTAGTTGAATATGAACTTCCCATTGGAATTCCTTGTGTTTGCAGGCAAAGAATGTTGGAATGCTTAATATAGTTGTTGTATAGTGAACAACGTAGAAACTCTTTCCATTTTTGCAAATCCAGAATATTAAGCATTTCAGGAAAAAATTCTGCCATTTCTAAAAGACTTTCGTAAATTTCTTTGAGTGGCAGAGACGATTTTCAAGTTGTCGTTAATAATCCAGCAGGAGTTTTTGTCTTCTTTAGCTTGTTCAAAAACTATATTACAAACAGTTTTAAGTAGATTGGTAAAAATATTATCAAAATTCTTCTTGAAGTTTCTGGTACTATTGGCTATAAATCTAAATTTTACAGGATTTTTATGAAATTTTAGTAAGGCGTAAAGATTGGCAAATCGGTTATTTGTAGAGAAGTGAGAAATTCTCCACTTTTTGAGAAAAGCAGAAATTTTGTTAATAACAGTTCTTTCTTTGTTTTTGCAGATACCATAGAAGAATTTTTCAATTCATTTTCAATTAAATCACTGTAGAATTTCTTTCATAATATACTGAACTTATTGTTTGCCTTATCAATTTTTGTAATGGCAAATTGCTTTTTTAATGTTGAAATCTTCAGAAGTAAATTTTACAGTTTTTATTTCCTTTAAATTCTTGGATTTTCTGAATTTTCTTTTTAATTTGAGTAAAAATCTCGTTCTTCCATTCTTTGAATAGATGTGAAGGTAAAGTAAGCTGTGAACTAACTTTCAAGAGGAAATTATCTATATCTGTAGAAAGACTTTCTGTGCAATGTAATTTACAAATGAATTTAATAGGTCTAAACTTTGTTCCTTTTTTCATAAGCAGTCTAATTTCTTCATCTTGAATAATGTCGAGATTTCCTGTTATAATATGCTTGTGCTCTTCGCTAGCAAATGGCAGAAATTTTTCTTCATTAGAAATAAAACTACTTAGTTTTTTGTTGTACTTGAACCAAACCGAAGTTTTAGAATTTATTGCAGGAAATTTTTGTTGTGCTTGTTTGAAAATTTTATGAAATTAAAGATAATTTTAATTTTTATGTAGAAAGTTAATGGTACAGAATTTGTTTTTTATTTTTGGAAAAAGCACTGTTTGATTTGAATTTAATGAAATCAAGCATTAAATCTTTAATGAGATTATTTCCTTTGAATTTATCTTTGACAAAATTTCGAATGATAATAAGATGTCTGTGAGGTAAGGAATAAAGGTAGAATGGTTCATCGTCTAATTCTGGTTAGGTTATTCAATTATGGCAAAGCACACGAGGGCTATCTGCCTAAGGGGAGGGATGCCTTCGTGGAGAACTTTCTAAGGGGAACTGGCTCGTATACACGTTACACATGGGGAAAACCACGAAAACGCCCATGCAGCCAGCCCGTTCGCGGGATTCGAATCTCGGGGGGACCGAACTACCAGTGTTCAGCCAAAGAACCTCTATGTAAAGAAGGAAAGGCTCCATAGACGTAATGTAAACCACTTTGTCTACAACGCCGCTACAAAGAAAAGGGAACATTCGCCAAGGGATTTGGCGACGGAATCTGTTGGCGAGAATTTCCCCTCTGTGATGTGCCGGTTTTTTGGTACCTAGCCGACATTTTCCCCCTCCGCGACGTGTATAGGAAATTGAGGAACACGGGTTAAGATGAATCGTTCTTTGACTTGTCGCGATAATTTAAACTCGGAAATGATGAAATATTAGGTGAAGTTTCACTTTCACTGGCTGTTGAACTTCCATTGTCCATATCGCTACTTGAAACCAAAGAACCTCTTCTTTGTTTAAACTCTTGCTAAACGTAACGGTCGAACCTGTCCAAACCAACTTCGACATTTAGCTTCGAGCTTTGGCGCATTTTGGCGACAGATATTTCGCGCATGCGCAGTTGTTTCCCTTTTCGTTGGAAGGGAGCCACTTCTGCTTCTGCGAAGTTTTCCTTCTTAACAGTACATATTCTTTGGTTCAGCGTCTTTACCGCTCGGCCGTTGGTGGGCCGTCTAATTCTGGACACAGAAAAGCAAGGATTTTTGTAGAAGAAAGATTTCAATTGGTTTCAGTGTTCCTTTCCTCTGTTGAAGTGGCATTGAAGTTGACTGATTCTTTTAAGTTATTTAAATTTCATAAAATTTTGGAATTGCGGTATGCCTGTTTAAAAGTTTTGGGTTTAACAACTTTAAAAATTCTTTGTTGCATTTATAGGATTATCTGAAATTTATTAATTATGAATTTCAATTTTCGTCTTTATGAAAAAGTAGTTCTATATTTCTTACTTTAATGTTTATATTTTGTTTTTTAAAAAAAGTTTTGTAATTATGTATATATATATGTTATATATGGGAACTTAGTTATGAGAATAGTTTTTTTTTTTTATTCATATGCAACATCTCTTAGAAAAACATTTTTGACGAAACTTAACAAAAACCTAATTAGAATTCTATTGTAGTAAATTATTCCAGTAGCAAATTAATTGCCGGAAATATTTTTTTTAATTAGGAAAATGATAAAATTGGTAAAACGATAGTGCATACAAAAACGAATCAATTATTGTTATTAAACGGTAATTAATTGACTTATCACGGGGAACAAACCATTTCCCATCAATTAACAATAATTAATGTAAGCGAAAGTGTTTCGTCATTTTTCCCAGGTAAGAAAGTTTAATCAAATTACAATGCCTTTCATCAAAAATCAGGCATTGAATGTTCGCTCGCGGTCTCATTAGGGATTGGTTTCGTTAAATTATTGCGTATTTCTATAATTTTTAAAGTAGAGCTGGTGAGTTTCTTTCCCAAGAGATGAAAAAGTGTGATCAGGAAAAAAAAAAAAAAAAAAGATTTCTTCAAACGATGGAAAATACTAACTTATTTACTACTAACATTTTATTCATGTAGGAAAGCTAGGAGCTAGTTGTAACAATTTTTTGGAAAAATTTTTGTATATTTAAATGTATTTATGATACCTTGACTTTAAATGTTGTTTTTTATAGTATAACTATGCTTTCATCATATGCAGAAAAGAAAGGTTCGGCAATTTTGTTAATTTTAATACAAGAAGCATCTTATCAAAATTTTCGTCTGTTACAATTGGCTCCGAAATTAGAATAAATCGTAACAAACCTGGAGCAAATAAAAGTATAAAATCAATATTTAAAATCAATTTGGTGATTATTATTTTACTAGGTATAGTGGCAATGAATGATATCAAGTAGTTTGATATAAAACAAAGATAAAATTATTTAACTAATCAACAAAAAAATCAGTCTTCCTCAAAACTGCAGTTAACACAAACAAATGATATATTGTTTCCTTTCGTATATTTAAGGTGTGCTTATATTTTGGAAATTAAGCATTGCGCTTTTTTCCCTTCCTTCATCACAATCGCTGTAGGCATCTCCGCAAGTTAAGCACAGCCACTTTTCTATTTCAGAATCTGCATCGTTGTTCAAAATCCTCTTCCTCAAAAATGAAGTGGGAAAACCATTTAATCTCTTTATTTTCTTTTTAGATTTTTTTAACCTTTCCCCTTTCTTTTCTTCTTTCTTATAAATTATCTTTCCATACTCCGTGTCAGTTAGAATGGAAGATTCGTTTAACGTCAGTTTCTGTTAGACTGTTACCGAGGTGAAGCCTTAAAGAGAGGTATAATCTTTGAGGATGCAAAATATATTTTTCTAGTTGGGGAGAGAAAGACATATAGAATAAAGTAATTTGCATGTTAACACTTTAAAGAAGAAAGTCTAACTACGAGGCGTATACGGAAACTAAGTACCGTTTTGAAAAAAAAAAATAGTAAAACAATTTTTTCGAATCCAATTTTCTTTCTACATGAAAATACATGTCTTAAACTATATTTCAATATAGTTTCCGCCAATGATCAAATACTTCTCATAGCGGGTGACCAGTTTTTGTATACCATCGTCAAAGAAACTTCCCGCCAGTTTCGATAACCACTACTCCACAGCATTTTTCGTGTCATCGTCAGATCCAAAGCGCTTGCCACCAAGCTCGCGCTTCATGTGCAGGAACAAGTGATAGTCGGACGGCGTCAAGTCCGGGCTGTACGGCGGGTGATCAAACTGCTCCCAATGAAACTGTCGAATTAACGATTCAGTGACACCAGCAGTATGGGGCCGAGCATTGTCATGGAGCAACACAATTCCTTTACTGAGCATTCTTCTTCGTTTGTTTTGAATGGCACGCCTTAGTTTTGTTAAAGTCTCACAATATCGTGCCCAGAATCCTATCCCAGAAGACAGTGCAGATGACATTGTCACTTTGAACTTTTTTTTTTCGGAGAATGAGTGTGTCTCCACTCCATCGATTGTTGTTTCGATTCTGGTGTGAAATGACACACCCAAGTTTCATCACCTGTCACAATTTGGTTTAAAAAGTTTTCTCCCTCATCACTGTACCTCGTGAGAAATGTCAGGGCACTACCAAGTCGCTTTGTTTTGTGAACATCAGTAAGCACTTTTGGAACCCATCGGGAATACAGTTTGCGATAAGTCAAGCGGTCAGACACAATTTCGAACAAAACAGTACGTGAAATTTGTGGAAATGCCTCTAAAAGAGTTGTCATTGTGAAGCGTCTGTTCTCATGAATTACTTCATCAACTTTCCTTACCAAATCACCGGTGACAACAGAAGGCCGACCACTCCGAGCCTCGGCGTGGACATTTGTTCGACCTGCATTAAACATTCTTACCCACTTTCTCACCATTCCATCACTTATCGCGTATTCACCGTAAACGTCTGTCACTTGACGATAAATTTCGGCCTGTTTAACATTCATCGCGTTCAAATATTTAATCACGTCACGTATCTCACAGTCAGCGGGAGAACTAATTGTCTTAAACATTTTGAATGTGCACAGCAAACTGAAAACACAACATAGAGCAACCAAAATGGCGACAATTGAAAGTCAGTGAACAAGAAGGACTAGTGCGCATGCGCGGGACGCCTACCACAGCGCTGCGACGGCGCTAGAATGAAACGGTACTTAGTTTCCGAATACGCTACGTACATGAACCAAGAGACCTCGGGGAAAGTTGTAACATGTTACAACATGACCAGAGATTTTGTTGCAACTTCCCCCATTGTATGATTTTGGACACTTTTGTTGATTTAAAAAAATATTGCGATTAGTAAAAAATTAAAGCAATATTTTAAAACGTAATTCATAGACAACATAAATAGATAAAACCATTTTTAGAAAAGATCCGTTAACTCACCTTATATCAAAATTTCCATCAGAAAATATCAATATCCAGATCAATCGCTCGTCTTACCTGGTTAATGAACCAGCTAAGACGGAGCATGCGCACACATCTCACTACCCACTATGGCTAAAAACCACCGCGTAAAGTGCGTTTTCCTGCTTACACCTGTTAAAATTAGTCCTAACACCCCTTCTTAATTAATAAATTAACAAATTATTTAATTGCACTGATTTTTTGTCTTTGTAATTTAATTAATTAAGATGCGTAATCAATCAGAAAACAAGACCTTAATTTAAACTGAATATGATTATATTTTACATACCATATTGTATAATGTAAAGCCATAAAAACAGTGCATACAAAACGATGAAATAATATTTTGCTTCAATAATTTTAAATGAAAGAATATTGAACTATTAAATTTTTTTATATAAAAGCATTCATTAATGTCCATTTACTATATTAACTACTATGTTGAAAAAATTATAGAGAAGTCTTCGTTAGAAGTTTTTCCCGTGAATTCTAGTTTTGTAAATCGATTCCTAATCGCAATCACAAATCATAACTTTCTAATGGCTTCTTTATTCTAGAAAGTGAAATAAACTGTATAAACGTTATTTTTATAAACTTTTATTATTTAACTCATGGTGTTTTACTATGGAGAATTCGTCCCCGATTTTAACCTTTCTCATAAATTATCGAGTGGAAATTTTGTACATATACTGCTGGTCGATGACAATGTGTTGGGGTGAAGCGATTTTTTTCAAAACTTGATTTACATTTCTTTTTCAGATTTTATGTTTAAATGATTTTTTGCACGTATCTTCATTTAATGAACAAAATTCAGAATTATCATATGAGATATCATCTTAAAATGTCAAAATCTAACTATTTGCATCCTTCACTTTCGTAATACAAATATTTTAAGCTAAAATTAATTGAAATTTACTTAGTACAAGCGCGACACAAAAAAGGCTTCTAAAATTTATAATAGTATAGTTCTCTATATTTTATTTTCAAACACAATTTTCTACATAGTTTTTGAACATAATTACTTTTCCCTCTTCCTTCCTAATTAGCAGTATACATATAAAATGAAAACAAAAAAAATTTTTATTCAAGGATACACCTTTTTTTTTTTTTTTTCAAATTTGCGAACAGGCTCTGAAGCCAAAACCTAATGTAACTATCACTCTTAATATTACTTTATTCAGATTGTAAATGAATCACAAAGCTTAAAAAACGATATCTTTATGATGGAAAAATTATCAATTTAGGAAGCGTAACAGAGTATTATGGAAGAAAATTTTAATTTCCTCACATGATGCATAGTAAATACGTTACAAGACATATAAAAATGTACTGAATTATAACAATGAAAGATTTCCAGTGACATGGATTTTGGTTTCGACAATATTTTCATAGTTTTTCGTTAACCTGATTGTTGAATATTAGACACATTAAATACAAACATCAGATAAAATTTTTAGCTTAAGGTACCTCTGAAGGAATTCAGTAAATTTCAAATATTTTGCAACATGAATTTCGATATAAAAGTTATTCCAACTACACATCGTAAGTAGAAGTGACATTATTACAGACGGTTGAAAAGTGAGTTGAAAGAAGTGATCAGTAGTATATCACAAGATGAGGACTGGAGTATATTTGTCCAAATACTGTTAATATATTTTATTCCTGTCTTAATCAAGGTTAAGTAACGTATTCAAAGTATTCGTCTTTTTAATAAATACACGAAAAAGGAAATACGTTTTTCTTCCCTACTTTTTCACCAGTGAATCGAACGGAAATGACTGGCGAACCATGAATCCTTTCTATTCATGATTTCCGGTCATGTAGAGTTCGCGGGATGACAAATTATGAATTACCGCTTTCATATGGGTCTCTGAAATAACCTAGCTACCCAATGTGTTCTCTTAGTGCATAATGTAAAGGAGAAACAAAAGTATTTATTGCAGTTTTTAGAAGGTATTTGAAGAATGCTGCAGCTGAAACAATATGTATAGCTTAAGCAAAGAAGGAATATTTTTTGCATTATTACGAAAATTGTTCCTTGTATTTCAGTGCTTTAAAATTTTCTTAAAATTTGCTCTTCATAAAAAACTGGTCAACATAAAAAACTGGTCGAACAAGCTGCTAAAGCTTTATTATACATTGCTAATTTACTTTATCTAATTTTGAAAAAGCCTAAATAAAGGGAGAATAACTAATTTATATGACAGAATTCAAGCTTTATAATAATAATTATGGAACAGATTTAATAATAATTGATCTCATAATTTTTGACTGATTTGCTTTTAGTCAGTTTTTCGATTAATGTCAAACTACTGCTCACTGTTTGCGTTAATTATAATCGCTTTTGATCAGCTATCTCAGATATTTCATGCAGAGATTTATTTCCTTTGGTCGTTATGTTGCAGCTGCAATTGAAGGAAAACTAGTTCAAATTTCTCATACGTCATCTAAGAAAATCTGTCTAGACATTTCAGTCTAAATTTTTAATCAGTTCATGAATGGAATTTCAGGATTCAAGACTCTTTCATTATTATACAGTAATCACACTTCATCTTGATATCACAGCCACTGATTATTTCATTCCCAATAAAGTGTGGAAACTTTAATAAAGTGTGAAAACTCCCTTTGCACAAAAGTCTGCAGTATTTTAAGTTTAAAGTTCATTGGTCAATTACTTAAATAATAATTATTTTTTTACAATTCTCATCGATCTAAGTTGCAAAATTTGTTTCAATCTCTCTCTGTATTAAGGTATTATACAATGGTCCGCAACTCTTAAATCAGTCGACTCATTTGCCTGCACCTGCTTGTGTGATTTTTAATAATATTTCATCTTAATAGCTTTTTTTAATAATATTTTATTTTAATAAAAATTGGATTTAATAATTTAGCGAAAGTAAAACAATCTATTGTAAAACTTGATGAAATAAGAACCGAAGAGCTGAAACTAGAGAATCTGGGCTCTTCAAAATGGCACCGTTTTAAAAGCAAACGAGCAACCGAAAATACTTCGAATCTGATTAATAAAGAAATATTTCTCTCTTTAAAAATTGCAACATGCAGAATAAAAAATTTCTTAGTTATATTTACTTAAATGAATTATTATTTTCGATGACTGACGTTGTGAAATCAATATCCAGGTCTCGAATTTTCGTGGAATACGTTAAGGATGTTTATAAGTACAAATAATAATCCTAGTATAAATATAATCACTTTAGCCTTCAACATAAGAATTACTCGATTAAAGATGATTGATTCTCATATTAAAGATTATACAGGGTGCCCACTTAAATCAGATACTACCCGTTTAACTGCCGAACGGCTGCAGCTTTTATAGGCGTAAAATTGGTGTCTTGGTATATTAAAGTGGCTATGCGCTACTAGATGAAATAGCTTATAGTGCGACCTGGTGGAAAACAGTGGAGTTAGTGTCCGTATCTCAAAAACGATACGAGATAAGAAGAAAACTTGAATTACAAAGTTGTAGAGCATCGTCGATTTAGTATGAAAAAACACTTTGTGAACACGAATGTCAACAACAGGACATTTTAAACGCACATTTGTTTGTTCGCGATTTCCTACACTCTGACTACCTAGAAAGAGAAAAAAACAACTAGTTATCACAAGCTACCTTTATTTTCGATGTTCAAACTTCTCTCCTTCAGCTGAAATGGACATCTGGACCCTTGTTAGAACTGTTGCCGCGTTGTAGCATAGCGGGTAACACGTTTGCACAAGCAGCTGTAATACATTGTTGAAGGTCCTGCAATGTTTGTGGAGGGTTCGCATACACCTGCTGTTTGAGGTATCCCCACAGGAAAAAGTCAATTGAAGTCAGGTCAGGTGAATGTGGAGGCCACTCTTCGAAACCACCATATCTGATTATTCATTCTCCAAATTCCTCCATCAGGTACTGCTTCACTTGTGATGGCTTGTTGGAACGCGGCGCAGGCTGCTTCACTTGTGATGCTCAGGTACTGCTTCACTTATGATGGTTTGCGCAGGCGCGCAGTCATGTTGGAACCATCTATTCCGGAGTTGAAGCAACGGCAGGTTCTCAACAAAATCGGGTATTATGTTTTTCAGAAGTTCTAAATATCACGCGGCCATTAACGTACCCTAGTTAAATATTGGGCCTATTAGCCTGTTATTATAAATTCCACACCAAACATTAATCTAAAACCGTATTTGATGTCGAACGTCTGCAGAATATGATGGATTTTCCAGTGCCCAGTAATGGGTGTTTTGCCTATTGTACGTTTTATTCCACGACTAGCATGATTCATCCGTCCATACTATATCTGCCAAAAATGTTGGCTGGTCCTCTATCTGATTCATGACGAAGTTGCACGATGCAAAACGTCTCTCTGCATCTCCGGTCCAGTAATGCCTGATTAGGTATTGACCGGTATAGATGAGCACCTAATTCATTTAGGTCTTTTCAAATGCGACTTTTTGAGAGGCCACAGTTTTCACTTACCACTCTTGTGCTGCTGTTTGGATAAAACATTTTCCGGTTGTACTTTCCGCCCTACCTTAGCTGGTCTGCCGGATCGAAGTCGGCTAGTCACGCAGCCTGTCTCTTTTAAACGTATTACAACCTGTAAGATGGTTTTGTGTGAAGGATGCGGGCCTACAGGAAAACATTGCCGATAAAACCGCGCTGAGGATCGTGCTTTGAGCCCACATTCACCGTAATGTAGAACCATCTCAATAATAATTTTTGAAAATCGCTCCAACCATGAGCCATCCAAACCATGAGCTTCAACATACAACCCCGAGGAGATATATCTTTTATAGCTGTCTCAGGTGAGCAGGTGTGACTTTTCATATGCTATTTGAAAAACGCACGAATTCGCACACCAAGTTCAAGTTGCGTTGCGTCTCTCGATTGTAAATTACAAGCGATACCACAGCGCCGCGATATGGGCTCTTTGTTTCGTCCGAAAGACAGTCTTTTCTCCTTCCGTTCAAGTTTTGTGACGTCAAGATTCGGAAATCGCGAAGAAATAAATGTGCGTTTTCAGCGTTCTGTTTTTAGCATTCATATCCACAAGGTGCCTTTTTGTACTAAATCGGCAATGCTCTACAACTTTGTAATTCACGTTTTCTTCCTATCTCGTATCGTTTCGATGTAGGGGCGCTAACTCCGCCGTTTTCCACTAGGTGGCGCTGTAAGCTATCTCATCTAGTAGCACTTTACTATATGAAGACACCACTTTTATGCCTACAAAAGTTGCAGCCTTTCGGCAGTTGAACAGGTGGTGGTAGACTTTAGTGGACACCCTGTAAATTCTTGTCAGGGAAGCGCCAATTTTTGTTTATTTATCTATCTATTGCACAGAAACAGTTTGGTACATCACAGAAGACAACTAATATTGCACTCACAGGCAGCATATAGTTTGTACAACCGAGTCTTACATGGCAGTCAAATCCTGTTTTCTCTTGGTTTCAGGCAAACAATCATCACTGCTAATTGTCATATCGTCCAGGGAGGCTGCAATGTAAAATAATTACATACTTATTATACAATAAAAAGTTCACAATAAAAATTCGAAAGGTTTTCTCCAATATGAAAGCCAATACTCTTTGTGGATAATACCACGAGCAATCCCATCAGATACAAAGCATGATCTTTTTTTAGTCAAACTGCGCTTTGTGACGCTGCCGACGGGCTCACCGGGCGCAGATCAAACCTCTTTTCAGTTTATGTTGTTGAAATAAATCCACTTTTCATCAAATGATCACAAATGACGATCAGGTGCAGAAGTTTGTCATTGCGTTGATATTCGAGCAGATTAGCGCAGGCTTGTCGTTATCTGCGATGAGTCAGCTCATGCGGCACCCAGCGCTTGAACTCGTCACGTTTATGCGATGCATAGCGCAACTAATGGAATGGCACTAACGTCTAATTCATTAGCAAGTTCTCGAGCGGCTACACATTGATCTTCTTCGACAAGTTCTTACAGGCGGGTCTCATCAACATCAGTAGGCGGGACAGAGCGCTCTGCTTCTTGAATGCTTTAGTCCTTGTTTGTGAACTTTCGGTACCAAACCTTTACAGTGTCATATGATAAAACACTAGTACCTAAAGCTGTACATATGATTTGGTGACATTCTGTAGCTAACATGTTGCAACAGAACTGGAAGTAAAAGATGGTTCTAATCTGGTAGCGTGATAGTTCCATTTCAGACATCTTGTACTTAATAATAACGATATTTTTTACAAGTTTCACAATACAGTGTTCTAAAGGAAGTCTCTTTCATTCAAGTACAAAAAATCGTTTGACAAAGACGCCAATGCGAACTGTTTACGCAGACGATTTTTGCAGGGGTGGGAAATTTTATGTAATTTTGCATATTCGTTATTTAATACAAAAAACAGAAAAAAAAATAGAAACAGTTACAAAAAACAGAAAAAAAAATTAGAAAAAAAATATATATTAAAAATATATGAAAGTTTTCAGATTCTATATTACGCCCAAAGGGGCTTTTTTTAACGTTTTGTGTGTTACTTTTTTTATTAAATATAATATTCTTCGCACTTAACCCATGAAATTCAGTTCAACAGCAATATGACAAAATAATTTTAAAAGAGCATAATCTTTAGAATTTCCGATACACTGTTACGCGCGCTGGAGATAACTTTTTTTTTCCTTACAGTGTTGCGACTGCTCGCTGTGAAATCGTTGAGTTTGTTAATCAAAAGTTCGCTAAAGTTTTACAAAAGGAAATAGCTAATAAAACAAATCCCAAATTCCAAATTAGGGCTTCCAGATGCCCATATTCGAGAGGAGGATACGTTATTCAAAATTTGATGGCTTTAAGTACCGTTGTTTTATCACAATGCGAGAAAGATACCTACATTTATGGAGATTCTTCATTATTTAATTTCTTTAAATATAACGCAGGGCGATAATGTTTGGTGGAAGTATTTGAAAAGTAATACAACCTTTCAAAGGTTTCAACGCAAAATGCCAAAACGAAATTAATAGC
The DNA here is from genome assembly GCA_000611955.2 of Stegodyphus mimosarum. Lineage (NCBI taxonomy): Eukaryota > Metazoa > Arthropoda > Arachnida > Araneae > Eresidae > Stegodyphus > Stegodyphus mimosarum. Next base: position 45,331 of record KK114567.1, read on the forward strand.
AGAAGGGCTATTAATACCTTTTTATATTTTGGCGTCTAATAATACTAGAATTGCTTACAATAAAAGAACATATAAGCGGGCTCCCTACCAAGCTGTATGAACTGCAGCACTTCTTCACAGAATATGATATTGATATTGGTCTCATAACGGAAACTCATGCACAAGCATGTCACAAACTGTGTATTCCAAATTACCGTTCATACCGTTGTGACAGGCACAGCCACAGAGGTGTCATGATTTATGTTAAAAGAAGTATCCGATCTTGTCTTATATGTATAAATAGATCATTTAACTGTGAATTAGTTACCATATTTGTCTCATTACCAACTTATAAGAATGCGTATTTTGTAAGGTTTTAGTCAAATTAACAAAGTTTTATTTTAATTTGATTTTTTCTATCTGTTCTTATTTCAACTTCCCGTTAGAATAAGCGCGCGTTTCAGCTTTATGCTAATTTGAAGTGGAGCCAAGTTGCTATTTAAGCGATTGGTAGGAACCTCTTAGTGTGAGAGAGCTTTTAGTCTCAGACCACTGTTACTCTGTTCAACGCTCGCCTAACCAGGTAGTATTTAAATTCTAAGCCGTAGCGCTGTTACGCTATTACTTATTGAAGTAATTCTAAGTGCGTTAGTATTAGCTAAATCTTGCTACGCACCATTTAGCATAGAGGCCAACCTCGCGTTATAGCTTTGTGAGCAACGATTACTTAATTTCTAATTAGCTTTAGTTTAAATTATCTGATTGTTCAGTTTAGACCCAAGTGGGGTCATTATTTTCTGTATCCCTCCCGAGTTGGGAAGTGGCTGTAAATAATTGTGGTTTAATAAAAGAGGATTTTAAATCCTTCTGGAGTGCAGTTCATCTACCACTTAACCGCAGTTTTCTACCACAGAACATAGCTGCAGTCAACTCCCTGTTCAAGATCAGGACTCAGTTTAATTCACGAATAGGTTCACCAAGAATATGCACCGAACAGAAAGTCCTGGCAATTTTAGTGCTTTCTATAACTCTTCTCAGAATAACCTTAGTGCTCAATTTTTAAATTCTCTTTTTCCTACTGATATGGCGACCATTGTGGCTGGTGATTTAAATGCGAAGCACTGTGATTGGAATTGTAGATGAGGAAATCGTAATGAGGATACTCTTCACAGTTTTATCTCAAGTCACCCGATAGTGCTCCATGCCCAGCCGGCATACACATTTGTCCTAGCAGACTGAATCGCTCGGATATTCTTGACACTGTACTCACAAATATGACTTCTCCTTTTGCATTAAGTGTACTACATGAACTCTCTTCGGATCACCTTCCGATGATCGCTACTATTGTGATTTCCAAGGATTCTCACCCCTCAGTGAGAAATATCACAAATTGGATTTTCTTTGAGAACCTTATGAAGGAGAGTAATCTCAATTTTAATACTCTAAATTCCAAAACTGGAATTGATAGTACAGTCAACCTCCTCACTAGCTCTATCCTACAGGCTATTAAGGATGCAAGTGGAACAATTACTAATAGTGAGAAGCTGTATAAACTCTTATCCAACATTCGTCAGATGATGAAGCAAAGAATTAGACTTCGTAAGAAATATCACCTCACGTGGGACCCAGCACTCAAAAGACAAATTAATCAGCTTAGTAAAGTTATTAAACGCCTCATTAACGAACACAGAGAACTTTGGGAGGAAAAAGTGCTTAATGTTAACGATGGTTCTTTCTGGAAATTCATCAAAAACTTAAAGTCTGATTTCCCCAGCAACAACCCCCTCTGTTATAGTAATCAAGTTGCAACTACCAATAGTGACAGAGCAAATATGTTTGCATCCCATCTCACCAAACAGTTCCAGCCGAATGACCGGCCAGTGGAGCTTAATTTTGAACCCGCCTCAAAGTCAGAAGTTTGTGGCTCAACGCGCCGTCAGTTAATAATCATATTACTCTTACCACTCTTTCTGAAGTTAGTGTTAATAAAAATTTAAATATAAAAAAGTACCTGGAATCGATAAAATTTCTAACAAAGCGATCAAAGTACCCGCAAATAATATTATTTGCAAGCTCACTGGATTCTTTAATGCCTGTTTAACTAACTCATACTTCCTTGTTCAATGGAAAATTGGCAAAATCATACTTATTCCGAAACCCGTAAAAGATCATTCAACTCCTGATGGCTTTCAACCGATTAGTCTTCTCCCCGGTCTGCGAAAAGTGTTTGAAAGGATTTTGTTTCTTAGAATGAAAGACTATTTCAAGCTGCTCTCTCCTGAACAGTTTGGATTCCGGCCTAAGTTTTCCACCACAAAACAACTGCTTAGGACTACAGAATTTGCGGGCGCTGCCTTGCATTCTAAACTAAATGTTTCCCTTCTCATGCTAGACGTGGCGAAAGCCTTCGACCGCGTCTGGCATGAAAGACTCATTGCCAAACTAATCTATCTGAATTTCCCAAGGGAACTGATTCTCATGATCCTGTTCTTTCTTTTCCATCGGACGTTTTGTCCAAGTTTTGGAGATGTTCTTTCCTCTGTGCCGGCAATTAATGCTGGAGTACCTCAAGGAAGTGTTACCGGCATTGTGCTCTATTTATTCTATGTATCTGACTTCCCTAAAGTGGAATTTCATACTAACACATTATTAGCATGCTATGCTGACTACACTGCCCTTGCAGTGAAGTCAGCTACGCAATTAAACGACTGCAAAGTGTCATCCCGATGAATAAAAACTGGTGCAAAATGTGGAAAGTCTCCATAAATGCCTCTAAATCCCAGCTTCTCATCATACGACGCCGTAAGAAAAACTGCTCCATCAAAAAAGACCTTATCCTGTTTAATGAAAGAGTCCCTATCGTGGAGGAGGTTAATTATCTTGGGATTATAATTAACTCAAAGCTAATCTGGATCAAGCATATCAACAGCGTCTGAAATAAGGCTCTAAAAGTCATGAAATGTCTTTTTGAAATTATTGGGAAGTACTCTAAACTTGATCTGACCAAAACAAAACTCATTTATAGCTCAATCATACGCCCCATCATGTGCTACGCATCACCAGCCTGGGCAGCTGCCAAAGACTCAGATATCCAGAGTTTACAAATCATTCAAAACAAGTATCTACGCATAAGCACGAATGCGCATTACTTTGTGCGAAACGACCTTTTACATCTTGATTTAAAATTGGATACTATTAAGGACTTCCTGCATAGGCTGAACAGGAACTTTTACACTAGCGCACTCGATTGCGAATATTTCCAGCACTTTAAGTTGTTCCACTACGAAATCCTCAATGAGGATAAGTTTTTACACCCTTAAGCTGCCTATTTTATCACTCAGAATGATGGAAATCACAATTTTTCAACTTAATACTATATGAAGCATCACTGAGTGCGCTGTTTGTGATTTTCAAGCAGTATCCTCCTGGGTCTGAAGCTAAGAGGGTGACCACTTCAATTGACCCCCTCAGAACTGTATCTGCTACCCATGACGTGAAATTATTGCATGTATGTATATAGTTTTACCTTCCATTTGTAATCTACTGAATTTTATGTATCCTGATTATTTTCATACTATTTTATGTGTTACTGCAATGTATTAAATCTGTGCCGGCGTGAAGTCTACTGAGCACTTTGATCACGTGATTCTGAACACTGACTACAAAATGCGATTTCCCATGCAGGACCTTTAAACTATTACTGCACGATATTATTTAATTTTACTGTGTTTATACCATACAATACCTTTGTACTTTACTGGACTATTTGCTGTTACTAGCATCATGACTTATTTAGATATATAATAGATGAACTTTTGAGTTTTTTCTGATCACGCGACCTGTACATATTTAATTACCTGTACACATCAAGGTACCTATTTTATCAGTGCACAGTGCCATTGCTGATGAGACTGATATGACACCTACACCATCTTCAACGTCATGCTTTCACAATATCTTTATGATATTGCATGTCAATTTCTTAGTATTTTCGCACGTAAAAGTTTATTTTAGATACTTCGTCTTAGACAGCCAATCCGATGCCTTGCCGCGTCACACGTGACTATTAGTCACGCCCCTTCTACCTCCTAGTTTGTACCTAAGACCCACTCTGAGCATTCAGCTCACTGCATCGCTTGTAGTAGCACCAAATGTAACGACAGCCGGAACAAAGCGAGCAAATTTGCAAATTACTCGCTAGTGTACTGGGCTCTGACACTGTGGGAAAATTATTAACTTAAAACAACTTTCTGATGGTCTCACCGCAGTAGAAACGCATTTAGGGTAGACAATTTTAGGAAAATCTGACTTTGAAGAAAAACGTTCTCTGTTGGTGCACTCTTTGCTTACGAATCTTGAAAAATATCAGATTTATAGGAATTAGATTCGCTAGGCATAAAAGATCCAGTGCCAAAGAATATGCCAAAGAACTGTTAGCTATGGAAAAATTTGATTTTTGTGGCTGGCTTCACAGTGAAGTGTGTGGTCAAAATTTTGAAAGAAAAATTTAGCTTCAAAAATCAGATCTACCTGAAGTGGTGGTACTGGGGCTTGCATGGAATTAAGAAGAGAATTCCCTGTCTATCACATACAGAGAAACAGAGACAAAAGGAGAATTCATTATAAAAAGGAAAATCCTTTCGTTAGCACATCGAATTTTTGACCCGATCGGAGTCACTTGTCCTGTTACTTTAATTCCCAAATTACTGCTGCAGGAATGAAGGAAAATAGGAGCTTCGTGAGACTCTAAACTGCCTTTAGACAAAGAAAAGAAATTTGAAAGTTGGAAAAAACAGCTTGTAGATATAGAAAACATCAAAATTCCTCGAAGGCTCTCATAGACATAGAAAAGAAATTTGAAAGTTGAAAAAAAAACAGCTTGTAGATCTAGAAAACATCAAAATTATAATCACGATAGGTTGGCATTCTTAAGGTCGAGGCTCTCCAGCCTTGACCTTAAGAATGCCAACCTATCGTGTCAAATTTTTTGTGATGTCTCTAAACTGGCTTATGCTACTTGTGTCTTTCTTCGAACCGAAAGGGATAATGAAGTAACATGCCAATTGATTCAAGCGAGATCGAAAGTCTCACCGTTAAAGGGAATTTCAATCCCAAGGTTAGAGGAGTTATTAGCTTGTACAATAGGCGTAAGGTTGGCTACGTCAATAAATAAAGATTTGCGTGTGGAAGATGTATCATCAGAGTTTTGGACAGATTCGATGGATGTTTTTTACTAGATAAAAGAAGAAGGTCCTTGGGCGATTTTCGTAGCCAGTAGAGTGGAAGAAATAAGAACACTATCTTCTAACGAAAGTTGGAGATATGTACCAGGTATACTGAACCTTGCCGATCTCCTCTCGCGAGGTTGTTCTGTGAGAACTTTTATCAAAGAAAGTTGGCGGGAAGGACCTTCTTGGCTCATAAAAAAGGAAGAATGGCCAAAATTGGAACATATTCCAAATATGGAGGTAGTTAACTCAGAAAAGAAGAAAACTATTGTAACGGCAGTTTCGGTGCAATGCAAAAGAAAAATATTACTATTGTTATTCATCTTACGTTAAACTTGTAAGAATTACAGCGTGGGTAACTAGATTTATAACAAATATGAAGAAAATAAAAGATCGTAGAACAACAGGGAATTTGATGACTGAGGAAATCAAAAGGCTGAACGTATTTTGCTAAAGCAAGTACAGAAGGATGCGTTCAGTAATGAGACTGACAAGAGATTAAATTCTTTACAAGTAATTAAAGACTCGGATGGTATTTTGAGATTAAAAACAAAAATATGTTTCAGAGAAGATTATGAAGAATTCCGTTTGCCTATTATACTTCCATCCCCTCATCCAGTTGTGAAAACTCTCATTATTTATAAGCACGAAAGTTTAGAACTTGCCGGAATCCTAATGCTTAAGAGCCATCTTAGAGAGAATTATTGGATTCTGAAAACTAGAAAAACTATTAAAGAAGTAGTCAGGTCTTGTATCATCTGCAACAGGTTTAAGACGAAACCGGTAACTCTATCAGAAGGACTTTTACCTCAAGATCGTGTAAGAGATGCCGCAATTTTTGAAATTATAGGAGTGGATCTTGCAGGTCCTCTTATTCTCGAAGTAGGAAAAAAGGTTTGGATTTTGATCCTGACTTTTGCAGAATACCGTGCAGTACATCTCGAATTGTTAACCTCAGTTTCGACTGAAAATTTTATTCTTTGTTTGAGGACATTTATAGCACGCCGGGGAAGACCAGCTATCATTTATTCAGACAATGGTTCTAATTTCAAAGGCACTTCTAGGCTATTAGAGAAAGTGGATTTAGAGAAACTGAAGAACATAGAGGGGCTAAATCCAATCACATGGAAATTCATACCTCTTAACGTCCCCTGGTGGGGAGGCTTCTGGGAGAGGCTGATTGGACTGATGAAGAGAATTTTAAGAAAAATTTCAGGGAAAACGTCTTTAACTCATGAAGAAATGAATACTGTTCTATGCGATTGTGAAAGCTTTATTAACTCAAGACCGTTGACTTATATTTCGGAAGATCCTGAAAATTTGCAACCTCTGACTCCTGCAATGTTCTTACAAGATATTAGAAAAATCGGCGTAGTCGAGTTGGACAATATTGAGGCAAGTAAGTTAAAAAAGAAATTTGCATATCGTGTTAGAGTGAAAAGGGATTTAAGAAAGCGTTTTAGAATTGAGTATCTAGGGCAACTGAGAGAAGCATATAAGGTAAAAAGAGAAAGTTTCTTAAATGAAGGAGAAATAGTTTTGTTAGGAAATGATCATACCAAAAGACTGAACTGGAATTTAGGGTGTATAGTGAAACTCTATCCAGGAAAGGACCATCGGGTTAGAGTAGCTCTTGTAAAAACAGCATATGGTTCCTTTTTACGTCCTGTGCAAAATTTGTTCCGTTTGGAATTGAAGGAAAAGAAAAAAACATCTTTATGCCCTACTAACTTTCCTTCGTTTTCAGATTCTTATGAAATATATTCTGTACCCTCTAATTTAGACCCAGGTACAGAAGGACGTTCAAAGGAGGGAAACACTTCATGCCAATCCTGTTCCAATGATGGAGCTGTGCTGGAGAGGAGAACTGAGGATTTCAGAGTATCAACTGATGATCCAACTCCTACTCGACCATCGAAACCTCAGCGTTCACGCTATGGCAGACTAATAAAACCAAAGAAAGTGACTACCTAACAGTTGTTTGAGTTTTACCAAGAAGTTTTTTAAAACTCAAAGTGGGGAGTGTCGAAAACGGCCTGTAAGGAAAAACTATAAAACAAATTAATAAACAGACTATTCTGTTTTCACTAGATGGCGCGATGAAATGTTGTGACTTTATTTTTTTGTTATTATTTTTTGGCAACGAGAATGAAAAAACAATTGAACAGACGAGATGTAAGATGTTGGATGTAATTTCGATTTAGTGTGTTTCTGTATATCTTAACTTTGAAATACTTGGAATTAAAAAGATTTTTTCTTTCTTGAGATGTAGATTTCATAGAACTTCGAAATTAGCTTTAGACAAGCTCACCCGAGCATGATTTTTAGAAGGAAGAAAGGAAAGCGAAACCTTTTTCCTTACTTTTAGGACTTAGAAATTGAGAACTAAGAAGTTAACTTCCTTAAAGGTTTATTAAAGACAGAACACTGACCCTTAAGCCGGAGTAGAGAAAAATGCTGAGAGTGGATATAAATAAAACAGCGTTAAAAGCGAAACAACTAGGTTAGAAAAGGTAGTGAAGAAATATGATGGTAGTATGGATTAAAACAAAATTCGAATGAAGTAGAATCCCTTCAAAGTATTCAAATGGACAAGAAATAGATATTTCGAAAGTGTTGATGAAAAAGATGTTACAGCCATCGACGAATAAATCGTCTAAATGGGAAGAAAGAATGGAAGTACTAGAGATAAGAATTATGGAAATTCTATCACGTATTATACATACTGAACATGAAAGTGATTGCAGTAAATTTGTTTCTAAAGTGCAAATACGGGGTTTTCTTCCGCAAAGCAATGGTTTGCTAACTTTGATGATTCTGGTAATATAGAAACTATTTTGTCCTCTAAGAGAACTAGTAATACTTTTTATTTCATTCTAGTCATCTATTGTATATAAACACTAAAAAGTATCTTCTGAAAAGTAATTGTCAAAATACATAAAAAATATATCAAAATTTTAAGCATGAAAAGTGATTTAATTCTTCTAAACAGCCGTGTTATCAATTATCATCATCCCATCCGCCGTATTTTCACCACCTCATTCTGTACTGACGCACCGTCAGCCGGGGACAAACGAATTCCACGGGTTACCAGTTTTGAACTATTATCGCCATTTTTGGCGGTTTTTATATTTACCGGATCCTTTGCGGAAGTGCTTCCTAAATACGTTTTCCAGAATTACCAATTCCTAAATTTTCTAATAAATTTATCAAAAGGAACAATTTTAAGTTGCAATTCGATAACAATACTGCGAATAATACTCAATTAACAGAAGTTCAGAAACTCTAAAGACTGCATTAATTGATGAAGCAAAATATCTTGAAACTGTTGTTGATACTTTTCAGTTCTGTATTTAAAGCTTTTCAAGACAGGTATGAAAATAAAAGAATCTGCATTGAGACGCATATAAAGTCAGTAACAGATTTACATAATTTAACTTTCGTATCGTCGAAGGGAATAAGATATGTAAATTTATCGGACATTCTGTTATTCAAGATAGAAGAAAGTAGATTATGAAACACGCAAATAATTTGAACTAATAATTAATGCTACGGAGGTTCCTACGTTTGATGAATTGATTTCGTTTTTAGAGAAAAGGTGTCAGTTATTCGGTAACATCAGCCGTAAAGCTAGGAAAGTGAAATATCCTTTAGAAAAGGTTCAAAATCAAAGGTTTTGATCATTAAAACCGAGAGTGTTCCTAACTGTGTGATACGTAAAAAATAATAATCATCCACCACATAAATGCGACTTATTTCTAAAATTAAATCCAAATCAAAGCTTTGAAATAGCTAAAAATAATAAATTGTGTTTAAACTGTCGTAGTAAGGAACATTTAACCGCAAAATTTAATTTTAAGTTCAAAAACCGAATGTCATAAAAACGATCAGCTGTTTCGAATTAAACGTTATTCATTAATCCATGGCCTGCTCATTCATTAATCCATAGCTAAAACACGTTATTCATTAATCCATGGCCTGCTTAAAAATGACGCCATCGATCAGCAGTTAAACAAAACAAAAATAGAAATATCGAGTGACGAGGTTATAAACAAGAATGCAGGTTGTTTTCATAAAAATTAATCTTTTCACACGAAGTCTTTGAGTGGACGGACACGAAGGCTTTTGACACAGAGAAAAAATGCGTTATAAGCGACTGCTATCCTTGATAACGACAGCATGTACTGTTTTCTCTCTGAAAGAGTTGCCAGTTTGTTAAATACTCGAAGAAAGAAAGAAAGAATTAATGCATCTGTATCCGTAATAAATAAGAACGTTATACATATTAATTATCAACCAGATATACAGGTTTCGAATAAGGATTTAACGGATGTAAGATCAATGAACTGTATGGTTACTTATAAAATTACTAACGATACCCCTAATTTGGATGATAGGTGGATCCATGATGGAAGATATGTAATTCAATTACCCATTAGAGAAGGCGTGAAATTAGGGGAATCGAAAACGTTTGCTGAAAAAAGGTTGCATTAAGTATGGGCAGTGGCGTAGCTAGGGGGGGCAAGGGGGGACATCTGTCCCCGGGCGCAGCATCTAGGGGGCGCCAAATGGATGTTACAAAATTTTAGAATAAATTATTTTCATTTTTAAATACAATAAAAAATAAATTTAAAATATTCGCATACTTAGTCCACCACCCCATCGTAATAAGGATATCTTTTTATTACATTTTTTGTCGTGTGATTAGCAAAGATGGAATAGAAAAGCTAGGTTTTCTATTTAAACGTAAGGTCAATGAAAGTCATCCTTCCCCACTAAGCAAACGGCGAGAAAATACTTCGAAGGTTATATGATACTTTTAAGTCGTAAAGCTGTTGTCCTTGTGAACGAATAGAAGGGACGCAGTTGCTAGAATGACCATAGGAGGCGCAATCAGCCTTAGGGATAAACCAGGAGGGGTGCAGCCAACTTGACCCGAGAATGAGAAACTGAACAGTAATGATCTAACATCTTCGAAAGTTACTTTGAAAGTTTTCATAAAAATTTAGTTGTGTGTTACAAAAATAATGTTTTAATTTGTATTGAGTTCCTATAAACAATTTAATATGGGATGTCCTGAATAAAAGGAATTAGGAAAAAAAAAGAGCCAAAAAAAAACTGTTTTATGATAGTGTTCTAAGAAATTCTACATTTTCTAACTGAATTCTACTCGGTGTACTTTTGTTTGGAATAGGTAAGCAATTTCCCCCTTTTTTGAAAGTTATGGATATTATATAATTTATAATGAGAAAAATAACTTTTTATGTCATTGAAAATTCATGCACTATGTGCAGTTGTGTATTTAAATTTATTTATCTAAGCTGAAAATTTCAATTAAAGGTAATTTGTTCAATTATTAATTATCTAATTAAGAATTGTACATAAAACTTTTTTTTTCTTTTGCAATAATCTCAATTTTATTAAATATGCTATTCAGAGATGTTATTACACAGGGAGTTACTGATTCCTAGTTGTGCAGTTAGACAAAATTATTGTCTTAACAAAATTATTCCTTTAATGTATGATATTAATGAGAGGATAGTTATTTTAATTCTTATGTAAACATTTTTCTTTGAAGAGCAGCTGATCACAAATGACTGATTGAACTAAAATTTGCTAATAATACCTCAACTTTACTGATTTTATAGAGCTGTAGAGGGATAATGTCTTATACTTATCTATATGACGAAACATTTTCATTTATCCTATATACAGGAATTGAAGTGCTTAAAACTCTTATGTTGTACTAAAAATTCTAAGAAATGTGAGAACCACTGAGTTAGTGATGTGGGAAAACTTAGAAAGAAAACTTAGAAGAGAGGGACAGCAGTGAAGTAGACTTGAATAAAACGGAATGCAAATATTCGTCAAATTCTGATGAAAATTCGGACGAGGATGCACCTGATCCAACTCAACAAGACAAGCCAAAAGGTATTGAAACGATAGCTGATGTGATTTACCATCGTGACTTCGGATATCTGAATTTTGACCAGGCAACAGAAAAGCAATCGTACCAGATGCACTTCGTATAGAAATAGTAGAGAAAGGGTCGATTTATTTTCAGAAAAATGTTGGGCCTTTTGCACAAAAAAATAACAGATCCATGACCTCAGCATGGTTTATCAAACAGTTAGGAAAAGGAAAAGGAGGTATGGTGAATAGATCTTGGTTGGTGTACTCTCCTTTAAAAAGAGCAGCATTCTGTTTTTCGTGTCTACTTTTTCCATCAAAAGATGCAGTCAGTAGCTGTTCTTCTTTGGAAACTGAAAGTGGTTTAAGTAGTTGGAAGAAACCAGAAAAGGTTACTGCACATGAGAATTCTCAAAGACACCGAAATTCTTTCACAACCTGGAAAGAAATGGAAAGGGGGCTGATGAAAAAAGAAAGTTTAATAGATGCCCAGCTTCAAAATCAAATTGCTACAGAGAAAGAAAAATGGCGACAAATACTTAAGAGGATGTTGTGTTGCATACTGCATTTAGCCAAACAAAATATGGCCCTAAGAGGCCACAGAGAAAGTATCACTGAGAGTGAAAGAAACGCTGGAAATTTAATAGAACTTCTGAAGCTCATCGCAGAATTTGATCCAATTATGAAGGGCCACGTTTCGTATGTGCAGCAAAATCCAGGGTTAACTACATACCTTTCGCCAGAAATACAAAATGAATTTATCCAGATTCTAGCAGCTGCAGTTAGAGAAAAACTTGTGTGCAATATTCAACGTGCCAAATACCATGGTATACTGTTAAATTCAACTCCTGACGCTGCTAATCAAGAGCAAATGTCGGAAACTATTAGATATGTAGATATTGACTTTCAGGAAAAAACTGTGGTAATAAAAGAGTGTTTCCTAGGATTTATTCAAACTCATAAAAAAGATGCAGCAAGTATAGCAGGTATAATATTACAACAACTAGAAAAAGACAAATTAGCTTTCAAAGACTGTCGATCACAGTGTTACGACAATGCGCCTGTGATGTCCGGCTATAAGTCAGGAGTGCAACAAAGACTCACAGCAATTAACCCAAAAGCTATATTTGTTAACTGTGATAATCATACACTTAATTTAGTTGGGGTTCATGCTGCTAGTCATGAGGTAGCTTCTGTGACGTTTTTTAGTACGATACAAGCTATCTATGTTTATTTTTCAAGATCAACTCTTCGATGGAAAAGACTGAAAACTGCTCTAGGTGTATCGTTGAAGTCGGAGTCAGAAACTCGTTGGAGTGCCAGAGTAGAAGCTGTTAAACCGGTACATGATCAACTCGAAACTTTAGTAGAATTATTTGAAAATATTGCAGAGGATCATGACGAAAATGCAGATACAAGAAGTGATGCAATTCAATTGTTGCATCGAATCTTAACTTTTGAGTTTTTTGTTCTTCTTCGATTCTGGAATACAGTACTTGCCAAGATTGACAGGGTCCAGAAAAGACTTCAAGACCCCTCTATGAATTTCCACAATGCTGCTCGAGATATTCAGGCTTTACAAGAGTATCTCCTACAAAACAGAGATGAGATATGCATGAAATCTCTTGAAGACGCCAAGGAACTGTGTAATGCTTGTGATATCCAAGCTGAAAGACGACAGAGAAAAAAGAAGAAAATGCCCGGAGAAATTGCAGATGATGTAGGACTCACAGCAGAAAATGAAATGCTGCGATTGATGAAAAGTATGCTGGACAAAATACACATAGAAATGGTAGACAGATTCATCAGCTTAAAGAAAGTAGACTCTAATTTTGGCTTTCTTTTAGATGTAAACGGACTAATGGCTACAGGCAACGAAAGTAGCTTGAAACAGTGCTGCATTTCCATGGAAAACTTTTACGATACAGACTTGGATGGCTTGGAAATGTATACTGAAATAATGGACTGCCGAATGCTATTCAAAACAAGAGCTGATGTTAAGCTTTCGACCCCAGAGGACCTGCTTCGCTTTATTGTGCAGTACGGAGAAGATGTATTTCCCAATCTGAGAGTTGGTCTTCAGATTTTACTGACTATTGGAACCTCCATCGCCAGCTGTGAAAGATCTTTTAGTAAACTAAAACATATCTTGTCCTACCTGAGATTATCCATGGCACAAGAAAGACTGTCTGCCTTAGCTTTGCTCAGTGTGGAACAGCAGGTAGCCCAGAGTATAAATTTTGATGAACTAATCGATAAATTTGCAGCAGCTAAAGCTAGGAAAATTTCTCTTTGAAATTAGTAATTACATTTGAAGCATTACACATTAAACTGTCATTATACATTTTCAAGTTATTACATTATAATATCAAATATGATGTTTAAGTTTTCGAAATTTATATTTGAAAAATATTTTAGAATAATCATATTTTCGTTCTACCATTATTGTCTTAATTATTTTACTACGTTCTAAGTTAGTGAATTTAGCGAAACCTCAAAAATATACGCTTAAAAGTGCTTTAAAAATTAAAATATTTAATAATTTAAACTATTTAAAATTTAAAACATTTCATATTAGCAAATTATTATTATTTTAAACAATTAAAATGCTATTATTTTTTAAGTTTTTTTTTCCGTTCCTCACTGCATTTTGGCAGACGGGGGGGGGCGCGAAATCTTCACTTGTCCCCGGGCGCTGATTACCCTAGCTACGCCTCTGAGTATGGAATCGACCACAAAGCAATTCGAATATGAAAACCTTATTTAAGAATTTTATCAAGGAATATAAGGATTTAAATCACATGGAAGAAGTTCAAGGATTTGAATCATCGACCTCAATTATCTCAGTCATCACGGAGTATATCGCCCAGAGAAAACCTCGAGCTGCGTTTAATGCAACAGCAGCTACTACTAATGGAAAATCACTTGATTCAATATTTATGAAAGGCAGAATACCGCAAGAAGATTTATTTTCTATCATTATTAGATTTCGAAAGTACAACTATGCACTAGAAGCTGATGTTCAGAAGATATATAGACAAATACTTATTGAACCATTTTAAAGAAACCTGCAGTTGATCTTACGGAAATGATCGATCGATAGCCTTGTGAAAACTTATCGTCTAAGCCCCGTTTCCATTAGTGCGTTACCAACGCGTAGCGTACTGGAAGAAACGCATTACGCAGACGGACAACCGTTTACACTATTGCGTTGGATTTACGCTTACGGAAGTTCTGTGGTCAATTGTATTCATTGCCACCAGATGTCTTTGATTTAACTTACGGGATTCGAATTCTTAAAATATTTAAATTCCATGTTGTTAGAAATTTTTAGTTCTGCTTATGAACTGTGAAAGTAAAGGAAGTTAGCAATTTTTAGATACGTAAGGTTATAATGCATATTATGAACATCTCTAACTGCATAGAAGCTAAAGTAATTTTTAAAAATTTCTTTGCGTTTCTCGAAGCCTTAAATATTAGCGAAATAATATATAATTAAAACTAAAATGTACTGTTACTGCAAAACAAATAAAAAAGTTAAAGACATTTAAAAATAGCTGGTACCTTAAAAATGCACGGCAATTGTAAAGAACGGTTTACAATATTTACACTAAATTTGCTATGCTTGTATACCGCTGACTGCTATGCGAGATAGCATATTTTTAAATATGCGCAAATTTGGGGAGAAAACATGTAGTATATAAAATTTTAGCATCAATTTCTTCAGTGCCATAGCTGGATAATTTATTAGAAATCTCGTTTGTTTTAAAATGCCACTATGCGCAGTTATATTTTATGCATAATCCATAAAATATTATTTAGAATTTATAAATTTTAAATTCATAGCTTTTTATAGAAGAAGTTATAAAAATAAGCTTTTTTCTCTTTATATATGTATGCATACCTAAGGTAAATAAAATGGAAATATTTAATTAATTAATTCCTGCGCTTCAGCTGGAGAGAACTGAATTTAAAAGCAATTATTATAATAAGTTTTTTAAAAATGTTCAGGGCATTAATACTGTCTCATGTTCATTAGTATTGAAAGTTTAGAGCTGGAAATATCTTAAAGTCTCATCACATGTATGTACATTCACATAAAAGTTAAACGAAAAAAAAATTATTTATATATATATACAGGGAGTATATTTTAAATTCGTATTATATTATAATTTTCAAAATAAATTCTTGAGGGGAAAATTTAAGTAAATAAGAGCATCTGTAAAACGTTATAATTAATGCACACAACAATAAAAATAAATTTTAAAACACAAATATAGATCAAATTGGAAAACGGAGCTGAGAAAGTTGCAAACAGGATGGAAAATGAGTATGGGAGTTCGCTACCCTCAGCTTTACCACTACGCTATCACCACACTAACGTGATCAGCAATTTTGCCTTATGTACATTACCAAGTAAATGAATTCATGAAACTAAATTTTTTTGTCCTATTTCAGTGTGCTATCGTCTAAAAAATTCACCAGAGTTTGTTCTTCAGCTTCTAAGACATTTCTTACAAAAAACACTTTTTTTTTAAAGCGGCGTTCCAATTGAAGTTAAACAGATTGCTAAAAATATATTCCATGTGTTTACAAATATATGTTAGCCTAAAAGGTATATTTGTAAATAGAACAATACAACTTTAACATACTCTTTAATGCAGTGGAATATTTAAAAGGCTACTAAATTTAATTTATAATTAACGTTTTAGTTTTTACCGGTTTCAAAAGAAAAAAGTAACAAATCTTTTCATGCCATATCTGATTTGCTGTAGCAGTCTGATATAGTTAGACGTTCATTATCATTAAAGGTAAATGTGTATGCAGAACTAGAAAATAATTTTCAGGACAAATTTTCCAATTTCATGGACTTGGTACTATATTTTTTGCGCCTGATTTCCCTGACAGTAATCACTGCTCTCTGCGAACTAGTACTGTAGTTGCAGTTATCTTATTTTTCCTACCTCTTTTTTAACTTAATTCAACTGATTGCTGTCTTTTTCAGTACGCAGATTTCCCGCTATAATGTTAAATCAGATATAAGTATTTTTTACTAAAACATTCTTTTCCTGAGCCAGCGTTCATCGCTACTTCTGCCGCCATTAGTTTTTGATGGCAACATCTGATTACTCCTTTTTTGACCGCGACGCTTCCGCAGACGGATGCATGGAAGTTGAACATTGCTGAACTTCATCCGTTCAGTCATCCGTCGACGGACACCAGATGTGTCAAAATGAATTCGCTCGCTGATTGGAGAACGGCATACGCAGTAGTGGAAACGGGCCTTAAAGATTAACATACGCAACAGCAAGTGCACCATTCTTAATTGCTGGAAACAGCGTTCTATCTATAGATAATAAGTTACTTATTTATAAATCCATGTTGCGTTCCATTTTCTGTTATGCATGCCCAGTATGAGCCTATTCAAACAAATCTATCCGGAATAAATTACAGACAGCTCAAAATTGCATTTTGAGGCAGATTGCATGTGCCCCCTGGTACATCCGTAATCGAAAAATTCATGAAGAATTACGCATAGAGATGGTCAGGAATTATTGTTGTCGTCTGGCCAGAATATTCATCGATGGGTTGTACAATCTCAATAATCCATCAATTACACTTTACAATTATGACATTTATGATGAAGATAACTTTCATCGCCCCATGGCGATTTTAAATGATAATTTACCATAAATTCCACTGCTACTGTTGGTAATATGTATATTATATATACTGCTGCTACCTCTCATTTTGTTTATATGTAGATAAATTTTTGTATTGTATTACCATTGCATTGTGTTATGTATTTTATACTATTATTCACTTACCTTAGTACACCGAAAGTTTCGCACTGTGCCTTGATTATTTTATAGTTCTTTCCATAGGTTAGTCACCAGCTCAGCTCTTAATCTGTGTATACATATATATATTTATTAATTAAGTTATAAGTTATTTCTTTTTTCATACTATTTGTAATCTACTTAAGTTATTCGATGAGGGGTAGGGCCTTTGGCCCAGGCACCCTGGTGCTAGCACCGCGTGATATCTCAACGAGTGCACCATTCCTCGCAACAAGGGTCTGAAGCAATTAGCAATGGATGGAACGACGGAATTTTCATATGCCTCAAAAGCCATACTGAAGGACTTTTACATATATGACGTTTTCACTGGAGTTAATACGTTTTAAGAAACCAAGAATTTGCAGACACAATTAATCTGTCATCTAGAACGTAGTGGAATGCAGTTACAGAAATGGTGTTCAAATAATACCGAACTATTGAAGAGTAGAAGTGCAACTCAGGATTATTCTCTTTAAATTACTAATCATCCTGAGGTTACAAAGGCTTTGGGAATGTCATAGAGTACGACTACACACAGTTTTTCTTACGATTTAAAGATACCTGACAATGAAGAAACAGTAACGAAAAGCAATAGGTCACTTATCAGCAATAGGTCACTTTTTTAATCCATCAGATTTAACTGGAGCTGATACCGCAAAGAATAAAATATTTCTACAAAAACCGTCGCTCTTAAAAATAAATTTGGAAACTCCTGTCACTAAAATGACTTTGAAGAATGGAAGGCATTTTTACATAATCTTAAAATACGGAGGCTGTTCGCACATTTTTTAGACGATTTTCATTGAGATTACAGAAATATTTCACAGAAAATTTTTATGTTTTAAATGTTCTATTTGACAATCCTTATTCTTCGCTATCTTTATGCACCGTAGTTTCCAAGACAAAAAGGCAATCGGAAAAGGTATTTTATTCCATTGCTCTCGACCAACTTTCCAAAGTTTAAAAAGGTTGTAGGTCGACGTTTGGACAACCCGTTTTTTAAACGTCTAAAGGTGCAAAAATAGATTGGTGATAGATCAGGAGATTTAGTAGGGATATTAGTGAAAGGTTGATATTCGTTTTTTGTTCTATTTTTTTCAAACGAAATTAACAGTAGATTTTTGACATGTCGTTGCTTCCTTTCTCTTGATGCAGTTCTACTGATTGATCACACTCCCGTGTAAAGAGAGGGTATTTTATATCTGAAAATTGGGTATATAATATGTGGAGTAGATCTTAACATTTTTCATCACCCTCTTTACTTTTAATTTTCCGTTATATGAAAAAACAGCAACAATCATAAATCTCTTAGAAAATATTTCTTTAGATTCTTTGAACCATGTTTAAAGATTTACTGATAATAAAAGGGTCTTTTTTTATTGCAGCCATTTAAGTACACCCAAATTTCGTCTACTGTGACAAGATTTTTCCATTTTTATCCGGATAAATATTTCTCATCAAGGATTCTGCAATATATTCTGCTATGGAGAAAGACTATGCACATTATTATTATTTTTAACTTTTTAAGATTAAAATGAGCATTAATCTCTTTGCTTACAGTTGACGTTAAGCATTTTAATGTCTTCTGACTTTGCAGATTTTTTTTAACATTAAAGATCGTACTTTTGAAACATTTGAAACATTCCGCTTTTCCTTGCATATATATTTGGAACAATTTTTCCACTTGAAGCTAAATTTTGACTTTTTTTTTCTTTGTTGTTGACAATACCTATCACAGCTTTAGATATCTAAAAACCACTGCTTTCATAACGTTTTTAATAACTAAATATGAATAATGAGCACAAACATAGCCTTCCATCCATTGCTTCTAAAAGCGACATTTTGCATGAAAATGAAACTGCAACAGACGATAAATTATATTTCAATTACATAAAATGATTAGGAAGATCTTTGCAATTGTATAAAGATCCTTACATGAAGATGATTACATGATTTTATATAATTGTAAGATTATGAAGATCCTTACAATTATATAAAAATATAGTTGTTGTTAAAGAAATCCAAGCAGAAGTTCGTTTATTTTTTTTTTACAGCAAAGCAAAATCGTCTAAAAATGTGCGAACAGCCTCTGGTAGTCAACAATTATCGCATCTCTAGATTTGTTCTAACCAAATGCAGTACAGCGAAGAGATTACATTTTTAATGTTAGTAATAATTATATTCATATTATACGTACGTTAAGTTTCATTCACAGATTTATTGCCAATGGTAAAGGAGAAATTTTAATAGGTTCTCTGACTGTTACAGAACTGGGTGACGCTGAGAAAATCATGATCAGGTATGCACAATTACAACATTTTAGAAAGGATATTCTATCGTTGAAAAATAAGAATTGTGTTTCTTCCAAAAGTAAGTTAACATTTTTATGTCCATTTCCTAGATAACGACCCTCTTCTGAAAGTGTGAAGCAAACTTACAAGTAGTAAATTTAATTACTATAAAAGATTTCTTCATGTAATGCCAAAAGACCTGTTGAAACAGTTAACCCAGGGTTTGTATTTAATACCTGTGGACTTGATTTTTCTATCCATTCCTCATCAACTATAAAAATCAGAGAAAAGGTAATTCTGCAAAAATGTGCGTTGCTATATTCATGTTTAGCTACTAAAGCAATACATTTAGAGGTAGTAACTGATTTAACCACAGATGCATTACTTGCTACTATTAATAGAT
Source organism: Stegodyphus mimosarum (assembly GCA_000611955.2). Taxonomy (NCBI): domain Eukaryota; kingdom Metazoa; phylum Arthropoda; class Arachnida; order Araneae; family Eresidae; genus Stegodyphus; species Stegodyphus mimosarum. The sequence goes on from KK114567.1 coordinate 64,982, forward strand.
TTATTGCTAGGCGTGGAAAATGTAATAACATAATGTCGAATAACGGTACTAATATGGTTGGCACAAAATCAGAATTGAAAAAATTGCATAGCTTAATCCTTAAATCTAATTCTAATGCAGCAGATTCATCTGAGTGTATAAAGTGGACACTCATCCCACCTAGGCCACCAAAGTTTGTAGGTGTATGGGAAGGAAGTCATTAAAATACCATCTTCAGCATACATCGACTGATACAGATTGAAGGTATTCTCAATTCTCGTCTAATTTTACCTTTATCAACAGATGCGAATGACCCTGAGGCCTTAACGTCAGATCATTTTTTCGTACCATTATTTTTTACCCTGTACCTGATTTGTCTCATCTTACATATAACAAGACTTTCTAAATGGCACATTATTACAAAGTTCATTTACATTATTTAGAAACGTTGGCAAATTGAGTACTCAAATCATCACCAACAACGCATCAAATAGTTTATTAATAAAGAAAATTTAAAGGAACGCATGTTAGTTGTGTTCCCTCATTCAAATGATTTTTAGTTACAATTGTAGAAGCTTTATCTGCTAATAATAAAACCAGAGTTATTAAAGTGAAAAAATCAAATGGCATATGTATATATATATATATATAT
>KK114567.1:65735-138417 GCA_000611955.2 Stegodyphus mimosarum
TATTCACTTAGCATATTTTTTATTTTTAGGATTTAAAAAAAAATTATTACAATTTTATACTTGCACATGATTTACTTATGTTCTCAGAATTTAAATGATATTGTAGATTAGTTCGCAGCAATATAAATTATTTATAATTTCTTTTAAACTTATTTCTATAATTAATTTTTTACTTTAAATTGCTTTTTAGGAATATAAATTTTGTTAAAATTTATATATATTCAATGTATTTATTCTAATGAGATTTTAGAAAAAGGGACATGATCCTCAATTATATTTTGCAGTTACAGAAATGCAATGACAAAAAGTTCATCAAAACATTTATTTAGAATAAAAATGTATATACACATATAAATATGGGAAGGCAAACTATGAACAGCAAAAGCATACATGATTTTTCACAAACTAGCAAGTCTTTCCAAAATACCAAAATAAAAATGAACACAGGCACATATAAATTATCAGTTAACAGCAGCATCACATTTTGCATGCATATATATTAACTTTGGCACAATGTTAAATAGAAAACAAAATCAATTTGGTGCAAAATGCATTCGTTTCAGGACGGTAAGTAGATTTTTGTCATTTATTGTTGTACTTTTATTGGTCTGAATAGAATTTATATACGATACTTCAACATTTTTTGTGTGTGTGTGTGTGTGTGTGTGTTGTGTTTGTAACAATTCATCTGCTATCACATATCATGAGCAGCAAATGCAATTTCGTTCTTTAAAATGACTAAAGTACAATATATATGAGATTATTATATGAAACTATTTCAATTATATAAAAGTAAATATATAATGAACACACCAGGTGTTAGACTTACACTCTCATTCTGAACACAATAAATTGTTTATGAAAAGTCAGAGTTCTGAAGAGTCAAATTAAGTAATAAAAACTATAAAATACGTTTATAAAACATTAAAATTTTCATCGATTAAAACTTGCATATTAAATCTTCAAACATATAAATACAATCGCAAACGAGAGAGGAAGGGGAACTTCCTAATACTTAGCTCTATAGAATAGATTGTCATTTTACAAGTAAGTTTCCCACAATAATACAAAACTTTTTATAGCAATTGAGCCTTACCCTTATATTGTATGGTAAATATTGTTTCACAATGTAATTTAACTGTATACTAGTAACAAACCCAACCTTACAAAATAATTTCTGAAAAGCATATAACTCTCAAGATAATATTTAGTAGATCAACAGTCAAATGCTCCTTTTCAAAAACACCGCTAAGCCAATTTTAATCATAACACACAAAAAGAAAAACCTAAATTATAAATGGGAGCTAATGCTTGTACACTAATCATATTTAATGCAGAATATTAAAAACTGGATCCTTTGAAAATAAATATTCTGGTACATCACATTCTTATAGTATTAATTTTTAAAGTAATAATGCAAAGTAATTTAGAGTCGAAATAAATAAATAACTTTTCTTTGACTCATATCACTATGCGAGAATTACATGAACATTGTTATACACTGAAACAAAAATTTTAAATTAGGTTTTCAAGAAACTGCACTGTAAATAAAAGAGACTTATTCTTTTTTAACCTTGAAATCAGGAAAAAGGAAATTTCACATCTTCAGAATGAAAGAACCTGATTTTCATATATTTGCACATATTCATATGGATAGCAAATACATAAATAATTCTCGAACGGAGAAACAATTTCCACGCTCAGTGAAGTAAACTTAAAATTTATGCCACATTTCAGAGACGGGGAGGGGGGAATCACTTTTGATTGCTATGCTATGCTTAGAAATATTTATTTCTCAAACTCAGCAAGTGAAAAATATCTACTACATTGAAAGCATTAAAATGAATTTACAGAAAAATCATTTAGTAAAATAAATGCGACTGATTCAACTTCTTCAATTATTTACAACATTTTGTTCTTCAGCTCTGCAAATAAATAAATAAAATGAAACAAAATTACACATAAAACTTACTCTTCATTCTATAATTTTTTACATAAAACTTTAAAGCATACAAAAGTCATTTCAGTATTTTTTAACTGTACTAAAATAAAATCTCCTTCAATATTTTAAAAATGCACAATTTCTTTCTGCATTTAGAATGCACCAGCAGTATATAAAAAGTTACTGAAATGAGTATAAAATGTTTATAAATTCATTAGTCTAAAATCATACAGTAGAAAGGAAAATACGAGATTAATGCATACCCTCCCCCCCAGAAAATGGCAAATATGATATGTATATAAATGCTCTTCTAATTTCAATACAAAACCACTATTGTTTGAGTTTTTATTGTCACATAAAAGTGGTAGTTTATCTCGGAATAATTTTCCAGACGAGGTATAAAATTTCTGTGCTAAGTAAAAACAGGCGAATTTCCCTCAGACAGTCTTCCATAAAGACATTCCTTCCCTTTGCCTAGACAATCCTAGTGCCTTTGCCATAAATAAATAATTCAGTACTTCTCTTATATTATCAAAAGACCAGTCCATGTTCTGATATTCAAAAATGATTAAATCTCAAAATTCTCCACATATCGAATTGCATTTGTGATACCAAAACTATATATGATGAAACTGTTAGATTTCTAAAAATTACTTTTTCGAATAAATATCAGTTTTGTAAGTTTACAAATTTGTAAGAAATTCACAGTTAGATAGTCTAAATGATCTCAATTGCTTCTATCAAATTTTACTAAACAGACCTTACTTAACTCTCTTACGCCTATTTAGAATAAATCAGATCTTTTACAGCATAAACATCTATTTCAAGATAACACAGTCTTAGAAAATTTTAATGAGAGATATTTCTGAAAATTTAGAGCTTTTAAAAATGTTTATAGCAGATGCTAATAACTGATAATGAACAAAAAAATTATTTACAGGATACACTATGAAATAAGACAATTAATTCACCAAAAACATTTAACTGCTACTAAAATATGTAATAAGCACTCATTATTTCTACTGAATTTGGAAGAATAATGTATCATGTAAATTTTATTGCTTTTATTATGTTAAGCTAGACTTCAAATATTATTAGTTGAATTAAAAATATATTACACAGTATTTACAGGAACTGTTCATTATTGCAATACACACAGCACTTAAAAATATTTATTCCACGATTCCATTACATAATACACACACTACTGGAAGAAGGGTCTAAAACAAGGGTTTTCAAATGATCAGGAATTTTGCACTCCCTTCAACATTCCATTGATAGGCTCAAACTGCAACAAAATGCTAACAGCAGAGAGTAGCTACTGAACAACTAAAAATGCCAAAACGAAAACAATAAAAATTAAATTTAGGCATCAAGTACAATAAAATACAGAGAAACCTATGCTTAGTTTTATTTATCACACTCGATACACCTTAACTCTATATTTCACCCTAAAATTTAAAATTTTAATTTTTAGTTTTATCTACTATGCTAAAAATCTTTTCCGGGAATGACATACTAAAGTGAAAAAAGGGGAATGCAGCAATTAATGTTGAAACCACTAGTTTAGAATAATTAATGAATGAAAAATTGTCTTTTTAATGACAATGAACACCAACTTGCTAAATTGCCTAATTAAATAAGAGTTCAGAAAATTCTGTGCATAATAAATTATATATTAAACAATGACATTAGTATATTAAGATTTCTGAGCTCCATCAGAATTACTATAAAATTACTAATAAATTCCAAATGAGTTTTAAAATAAAATTTATATATTTATTTGCTAGGAATAAGAATTCAATTGTACTGTAAAAATACAGAGATTCACATTATTAATATTAGAAAATTACTACACAACTGTTGTTACATAATTGTGCATCTCTGCATACATACTGCTAACAGAAAATACAGTATATCATAAAATTTAAAAAACAATAATAAGTGAATATTAATGGCGTGAATATATATTCTGCGAACTAATGCCAACAGATGCTGATGATACATGTAATAGGACAGTATCATTTTATCCTCGTGTCAGATTATTTTAGTAAGAATCCCCAATTTTCTTTAAAAAATATACTTAGAGACTGTTAATCAAAATAACAGACTGTTAACAAAGCTCAAAACTGTACTTCAAATAATTTTCATTGCTTTTACATTAGGATTTATTTATTTATTGCATTTTTGTTGTGCCCCTACGCACTTTTTGCTTGAGACAAAGCAATCAGGCACTATCTCTTTTCATGGTTATGTGTCGTGGTGCCAACAATTATAATAATTCTACAGAAATCAACAACTAAAGATCAATAAAATATAGAAAGGGAGGAAGGACACAAAAAAGAATTCAAATTACAATCTAAAATCTCAAAAATGATTTACCATTTAAAACATTAAAAAATAAGTCATAAATATGTCATTTATTTTCTTAAATAAAAAATAATAATTACTATTACCACCTCATAAAACTAATCTTTACAGCTAAATAAAAATAAAACTTAAAAAAAATTACTTTTGAAAACTCTTAACATTCTTTTTTGAGAATGAAATTAATTAAACAGAAAAATATCAGTATTTTACTGTTTAAATATAACTCAAGAAATAAATATGTAGACATGATTGCAACCTATACATTCTATAAAATTTCATCATAAACCATTTGATATATTTTGAATGCATATAACAATGTACAGAAAAAGAAAAGAATTAGAAATTCTGCAATTAATATATTAACATGTATTTTATTTATAACATTTATCAGATAAAAACAACCATTTGCTGCAAAATAATATTAAAAAGCATAGATCAAACAGCTTTTTAAATGATTCACTTTCTTATCTAGACAAACAACATACATACATTGAAGTATGTTGTACCTATAACATACAAATATCGAAATTGAACTACTGGTCTTGTGTACCATCATCTGACAACATCAGGTTCCCCAATTTCCATTTTTAAATACGATGCAGGATTTTGCTGCTAACTGAAAACAATAACATCTCTACAAGGCATTAAGTATGTGATAATATTTGCCTGTTTTAGCCAGAATCATATTCAATCTAAAAGCTCACAATCATTATAAGAAGTTCCATCTCTGTGGAACAATGAGGAATTTTGAGAAAGAAGCATCTACAGTCCCAAAACACATTAAGTCTGGTTGGTAGCATTACTTTTAGTGTGTTAGTTACTGTAGTGTGCTTGCTGGTTAAAATGTACTCATACCAGGTTTTTTTTTTTTTTTTTTTTTTTCTGTTTTCATCACTTTGATGCCAAAACTGAAAATTAAAGAGATGGAAGCTAAACATTGAATGATAATCTTAAAAATGAAAAATGCTTTCATTAAATTTGATATATTACACAATCTAATACAAAAGTGTCTCTAAACTGTAACTTCCAATTTCTGTAGATTAATAAAAACTGAGTGAATATGACTCCTCAGCACTTACGGTTCATCCTGCCCATATGAGGTTTTCTCTATATACGCCAAACTTTTGACCCAGTTTCCCTTAGAAAATCCTTCATCTGTCTTAAGATCCACGACTGCCATAACCAGTTAACCAAGCAGCCAATTTGCAGTTATTCAAGGAAGTATATTCCCACTGTCCATAGATATTGAAAGATGAAAACTTGTATGAAATAAACTTATCTAAAAGACAGGCATAGTATGAGTATGAAGACATGCAATCCCTCTCTATATCAACATAAATAACTTTGTATAAGATTCATTATGAGTTATTTTAAGTGTAATAAAACATGTTTTAAAATGTCACACCCTTTAAAAAATCACCTTGAGCTATTTTGCCTGGTGGAATGAGGGTCAATCTATTTGAACAGCAGCATTACTAGCAAAATATCAAGAATAAATTCATCACTCTCTCTCTTTTTATTTATTTATTTATTTATTTATGTTTTTTTTTGTAGTTTCAGAATAATAGTTAAACTGATGCGATTCTGTATTATTTTCATATAATTTAAAAAAATTCTGTCTGTTAAATTATAAATGACTTTCAATCAGAAAACTATTCACACAAAATAATTAGAACTTCCATTTTCCTTTTTGAAATACAAATAGTATATTAATAAAAAATTTTACATGAACCATTAAGATTTCCGCACATATATGAAATGTGAATTATAATATAAATATAATCAGTGAATGAAATGTTTATTTTGAAAATACTTCATACTTTAAACATGATAATTATATGAGTACTTAGCATAAAATATCTTTATATATTCACTGTTTGTTTAATTTAGTTAAAGAGCTCATAGCTTTGCCATTAACTAAAATATGTATATTTAATCTTAACTTGCTAATACAGTTTAATGTCATCAAAAATGTAAATAACATCCTCTATATCACTTACAAATGTACACATAAAAGATAACTAATAGTCTTTATATATTATATATATACAAAAATACTGTAAAATGAACTATAAAACATGACTAAATAAAGCATTCGTCATTTTATTGCATTATTAAAAAGTAGATAATTTGCCAAATTATGTCTTTTGGCTAAAAATGAAGATGATCGCTAAGAAGCAGACAATATTTTCAACCACCAATTTACTCAATAAACCATTCCACCATTAAGTTATCAATAAGCCAAGTACAAATCAGCTCTTTAGTTATAAAAAACTAACTTGATATTTTACTTTTGCACATAAAAAATCAAAACCTTGCTTTCAGCAGCATCAATTTACTCTTTGGCTAATACATAACTTTGAAATATGACTAAGATTTAAAAAATTTATATTAAGTTTAAAAATGTCTAGTCCTATACATAAAGATACATCAATATCGCAAAACATTTACATAACTTTACCACCTTAACATGCAAAATGATATACAGTCATTCTTTCAAACTCATTAAAAAGGCTAAAACAAAATCAGCACAAAAAAGGCATTTTTATTACTTGAAATTAATGTCCATATATAGCTTATTATTATTATTATTGGTTGCACTTTTTTAAAAATTTACTTTTTAAATTTGAATACACAATAAGTGTATTTTAGTGATAGAAATTAATATTCTAAACGGAAGAGGAAAAAACTTCTACGTTTTTGATACGATGCACAAGGTTCAAAATAAAATTATAACCTTGTAACTCTTTAATATTTCTGATACTATGTATGGTTATGTATGTATAAGGTTATAAATAAAATTATAATAAAAATAATTATTATTATTTTGTAATAACAATACATAATTCTGGTTAAGATGGTCAAATATATTTTTAATTAATGCTACCAAGTTTATTTTTATTAATTAGTTAAAATGCTAGTTTTAGTTAGGGCTTTATGATAGGAAAGTTTAGAATGCAAGGATGGAAGAAATTCTTAAAAAAACTTCACTAAATTAATTATAAAGTGGATTATATTGCAAGAAGGATGTAGATCTGATAAATGCAGTGGCTAAGACAGCATGACTTTACTGGAATACTCCAATTGATTCTCTACAGATAAATCTGCAATTGTGACTAAACACTCATTTTAGGCTTACGAAATAAAAATGATATATTATGCCACAATGCACTCTTACAAAGGCAAGAATTTGTTTCGTCTTCAAATTTAAGATAAAAAATAAGGATTTAAAAATCAGATTACAATTTTTTACATTGATATACAACATTTTTCAACACTGTTGAAGACATACACTAGAAACTAAGACTCACAGAACTTACAATATGAAATGAATGATAACATATTTACAAGGATTTGCAATTTAATTTGTGATTGAAAATGACTAATTCACAAATTCCTTTTGAGTAAATCTATTTGATCAAATATTTCAAAGTGATATGCTTAATCCAGCATTATTTCATTCAGCAAAAACACAGAACTTAAGCACTATAGGCTCATTTAATACAAAATTTTAAGATATCACAAGCTCATGCACAAAAGGGATGCTTTGATTACCAGACAGCTAAAATGATTCTCACATTGCAACCCCTTTTTTAGAAAGAACAACATTCAAATGAATTTTTTAAATGGATCATGATGTTTAAAATTATAAATGTTGACAAAGAAATTATATGTTCTACCACACATTTATAAATTCTAGGATTGTAATGTTTAAAATTATAAATGCTTAAAAGGAAATTATATGTTCTACCACACATTTATACATTCTACATGCAGTGTTGTATTTTGTAAGGTTAAAATTTCAATGTTTATTTCAGTTATTCTTCATAATAATTACTCTTCTAAATGGCCAGGTATATGGTATTCAATAGTAAAGAGTAGCATTTATTAGCTAGATTTGTACATCTATTGACTTTACTATTTATTTTTATACATTCTGTATTTAAGATGATATCTAAATCATTAAAAAAGTAAACAGAAAACTATATTTTAAACAATATAATATAAATTAAATGACAATAACTCTCATGACCAAAAAAAGGAGTTATGCCACTCAGAAGTTTTTATATACATCAGTGTCTTTATATTGATCAATCTGTTTCTCTTTCATACTGATAACTAACATTTTTATCCAATTTTAAAATGATGTCCTTCTTTTTGTATATATCCAGAGTGTACCGCAAATGTTGCGACAAGCTTCTAGGGGAGGTAGGGTACATCACAAGTATTAAGAATTGCATAGGAACCTATACCCGGAAATATCAGGGGTAAGAGGCAGCAGAGGTAGAAGATGTGAAAGGAAACAAGAGAGTGATTAATTTTAAACATTTATTGGACATGAATATAAATGTGTTTTGACAGCCTGAATGTTACAACATGTGCTAGAAGTTTGGACCATCAGACGCCAAACATGCCTCACACCGACGGACCATTGATTGCCGAACATGTTCAAACACACTAGTTTATTTGATTGTAGCAGTTGCACAAGCCAGTTTTGGCACGAGATCTATTTCAGATACAACAGGATTTGTGATACATGACACTTTTGATAGCTCCCCACAAAAAGAAATCAAGGCTTGATAAATCCGGTGAGCATGGGGGCCAAGGAACCAGTCCACCACGCTCAATCCATTGCTGTGGGAATGATCTGTTCAAATGGCTACGAACATCCAGTGCAAAGATATATGACACACTCAATAAACCATTCCACTACTTAATGACACATAGTCACACAAATTTTGATGCAAACATGCAAACAAACTGTGGTGTGGTTGATGTCTGTCGAGGAAGCATTCTTGATAAATGCATGCAATGGCTTATCCATTACTCTCAGCTGTTCCATAAACTAAGTGCAAGCTCTCCGTTCGTATAGCGTTCCATGCTCTCCGTATGGTGCCTACCACTCGAATGAGGCAATCCTCACTTTCCACTAGCACTCTCCTGTAGAGCTAAGCTCCTGTAGAAGACCAAGATGGCATACAGTGACACTTCTGGGCATGGGTTCCTATGCAATTCTTAATCCTTATGATATGTCCTACCTCACCTAGAAGTTTGTCGCAACATTTACGGTACACCCTCTTATGTACTATATGGATTAACTAGTGTGCTAAAAATGTTGGGGACAGATCTAGAAGCACGTGCATTTTGAAATCTATGTAAATCATTAAAGTGACACATTATGAGAAGAATACACAGGGCAAAATGTGACAGTGGCATGTGAGAATTTTAATCAAGAAAACATCTTTCTCATGGGCTTTTTGGGACTTTAAGGGCTTTTGGGAGCACATCCTTGCACAGTTGCAGAATCAATATAACATATAACAGTTGTCAGTTCACCAGGAATCAAACCTCAGACAAACAACATGTGCTAGGTAATCTTAACTCCTTGGCCACTAAAAAGCTCGAAAATTTAGATCAATTTCTTTTCAGTTATTTGATTGCGGCAAAGCATGCAAAAGCTATCTGCATACTGAAAGCGATGCCTTTTTGGAGTATCTTCTAAGGGAAACTGGCTTGTATACACAATACATATGGCCATAAACAGTGAAAATGCCCATGCTTCTGGTCAGTTCACCTGAAATCGAAGCCGGTCAAATTATCAGTGTTCAGTGACTTTACTACTCGGCTGCTAGTGAGCCTCAGCAAAATTAAGTATGCATTGTATAAGAAATACTGTATATCACTAAAACACAAAAAGTATTTTTCAAATCATATAGCATATTATTCAAGCAATATTAAATTTTATAAGCATGCTGCATAATTTTCAGATTTTGATCTAATGAATTTTCAGAGGCTATAATGTTCTGCAACTTTTTCTCAAGCGTTAAAAATTACAGATACCCACACAACATTTTAAAAATTATTTTCATTCACTATTTTAATATACATAAATAATTACTTCTGTTTGATTTGCACCAAATGTTGGCTTTTGCTATACTTATTCCCAATTTTATCAGTATTAAACTACTCAGGAACTTGAACATTAGAAAGTGTGAAATGATGAAACTAAAGCAACTGTACATATAACACAATACTGATCGATTTATGTAGGAATCGAAGCCATGCTCTGTTGCATCGTAAGTCGGTGTCTTAGCCTTTTGCTTATTGGCCATATCTATTACCAATCCTAAACATTACTATTTGAATTTTAATACACATAATGTTTCTTCATTTGTAAGAATGACAGTATATCACATTGCACTTAATCCATCTATAAGTACTGAAATATGAAAAGATCTAATGCAAAACTCTCTTGATAGAAGTGGTACATATTTACTACTATGGAACTTTTCAAGCTAATTTACAAAGTATTTGAAACCTACACTCTCATTTTTTACTCTAACTTCATTCCTTTTCATTAATATTTTTAAAAATATCTACTGTTTACAGTTAGCTGAATCCATTACCAGACCATCACATTTCCTAAAAATGTTTTCACAACAGTACTGTAACTAACATTAAATTAGTATATGAACTTTCTGACAAAAAGAATATTTTGATAAAAAGCTTAAAATTTAAAATAAAATTTTTGATGTAAGTATTATACTAAAAGAATAGTATGTCTGCTTAAAAAAATGAATGATGTTTTAAAAAATTAATGAACATAAATATCACAGTAATATTTTAAGCAGCATATTTTAAAATTATTTCTAATAATTCTGAATGCAACATTTTGTAATATCATTCACAATATGAAACTGATAGCACAAAAGTTTTCAGCATAGCACATGTATGAAAGCAAACAATAACTCAGTTTTCATAGAACTCACTCCTTTAGAACACACACAGATAAAATAAAGCAAATCATGTACAGATAAATTATATAACAATAACATTTTAAAAAAGCTTAGCTTCCCCTTCACTACACTTTACAGAAAATATTTTTAAAAAGGATTAAAATTTTTACCCCAATACTTATTTTTGGGCAGTTGTCTTATATTGCATCAATGAATTATTTCTTAACAGGTACAATAGTTAACTTTCTCACAAAATCAGTGCATGCAAAAATATATTTCAAGAATAGCAACAGCATGAACAAGACTTTATAACATAGTTTACATAAACAAAATCAAGAACAAATTAATTTAGTCTTTAATATTTTTTAAATTTAAATATTAGTAAATTTAAATCAGCTTAAATTGTTAAAAAATATTTCTATATACTGACAGAAAAAAAGCGGAGGGAAAGAAAGAAAAGAATTAGGAGGAATAACGTAATCAAATTTAATTTTTCTAACTGATATTTTAGTCATGAAATACATTAACTATGAGGCGATCTTCATGACAACTCTCAAGAATATCACATTTTAAATGAATTATAAGACTTTTTTTCCCATTATATTTATAAATTAAAAAGTGGGTTAAAACTGCTTATTTTTTTATTATTTATTTATTTATTTTGTTGTTGTTGTTGAAATCATAAGGATTCTAAAAAGAATTACAGAAATGGCAGCTCTTGCTATGTTACAATATTAGGATTTATGAAGATTAAATAGAAATGCAAAACAGTTTATATATTTTAAGAGACTTCCTGTTTCACCAACCAGTTTCTCATGTTATTTTCATACATAAATAAATTCAGAAAATAAGACAATGGCAGATCTACTTAAAGCACAGAAAATTTAACTTGCTGTTTGAGGGTGCAATTATCTAGCAGCAACAATAATCTAGATCGCAGGCACGTAACACAATATGTCTACAAAGATTAGGGCTGAATTCAGATTTCAAGACAATTTTATCATTGTTTAGTCTTTTACATATACTCCTCCTTTTTTCATCTTTTATTAAGCTCATACAGCTTCTGGATGCCTTTGCAGAAATTACTATTAGATCATTTTCCTAGCCCCCCGAATCATGCTTCCCAGGTTTCTGAAGTTGCTCTTAGGTGCTCTTTAGAGTGAAATTTTACTCCTGGTAACAGGAAATAGCTCACATATGCCCAATTTGGTAGGTAAAGGGAAGATTAAGAACATTTACATTTTTTTTAATCAATTGGTGAAAAAGAGTTAATTGTGCAAGGAAAACTTTTGTTTCTCAAGCTCCTTAACAGTATATATCAAATGCACAAAATCAAGCAAAAATTCCATTCAAAATTCTTTCTACAAACAGATAATATGGTAAAGAAAAGGTTGAGACTTACTGGCTATCACTGTCACTCATTAGGCAACTGGCAGCTTCTTTGGGATTAGTAGAAAATTCAGTCCTAATATTTAGTAGACACTCCACACATAATGTTATAAAACATTTTTCAAAATTATGTTGCTCCAGGAATACCAATATTTTATTTACAATTCATATGCAACTTTATTTTTCTGACTGAATTAAATTAGAATACCCCCTTCTCCCTATTTGGATTTCATATATGTTTTCAAAGTATAAACTTAATCCATTATGTTATCTGAAAGGAAATATATAATTCCTTTCAGCAGCATATTAAAATTTTTAAACTGCTTTAAAACATACTTTTAAATATTTCACACTAGTAACAGTGCAGTTACAAGACATTTAATTCATTTAAAACATTTAAATAGTTTAATCTTCAATATAGCTGAATTAGTTTCTAATTGTTTTAATAGTGCATATTAAAATTATAAAAATTAGATCTCTTATATGACATCATGCATCATACCATCAGTCTAACTGTAATAAATATTATTCTATAAAAGCTCAGCATGATAAAATGTTATTGAATACTTTCAAAATTAAAAAATAGTTTGTTACATGAAAATAAAAAATAAGAATAAATAAATACATAAAATTGCATCAAAAGTTGCTACGAAAAAAAGATGAATTTCATACTGATAAAAAGTAAAAGGCATTATCACTCCTTCTACACAAACATGTATGGTTACTACACAAAAATATTAAATGTTAAGCTGAAATTATTTTTCTGTAATACAGAAGACTGCAGCTATGACATTTTTTTTCACATTATTAAAATATATACAAAACCTGCATATGCAATATTACAAGCCATCACACATTTTAAAATAATTCATTTTCTTAGTTTAATGATTTCACAACATTTAAACACATACATTTAAAGAAGTTGAACCTCTATCATAATACAACAGTATTGCTATATTAATAGCTAAAATGAAAACAAATAAAATTATAAATCTTATATCTCTAGTTCTGAATTTAACACAGAACTAAGGAACTAAACTAACAATTCCACATAAATATCACCATAAAACATAGAACATTTCAACAAATTAAGATTAAGAACAAATGAGCATAACACTGTACATAGTGAAAAGTGCAGTCTCATGACTTTACATTAACTTTGCCAGTTATCAACAAGATACTACTCACAACAATGCACGACACAAATTATCTACAAGATGTACCAAAAATATGCAAATTTCAACAAGACCAAACAGGACATTAAAATGCACATTTTTAACAATCATTATTGAACTGCTATGCCTATAATGTGGTCAGTAATGTTAATCTAGTAGGACAGAAAATGTCACACTATTAAAAATAGTGATTAAATAATAAATTAAGTGATTAAATGCATTTATCAGGCATGTTACAAGTATATTATTTCTACTTATTTACTTTCCTCGTTTTGGGTTAATGTATCTGAATTATTTTATTGCTAATCTAAATATTTATTTTGATTTTCAGTTTCAAGGATTTACATACTGTTTCATATTTCACATAGCACATTTATCTGAAAATTAAATAATAAAATACTCTGCAATCTCTTTAGAATACAATAATAATTAAACCAAAAGGTTATATATAATTGTGGGAAAAATATAATTAACAATAAGAAATGACCAGTAATACTTCTTACTCATTACAGAGTGTATATATATATATACTAATGTTTAGTTGTTCTTCAGACTCTGCATGAAAATAATACAAGTATTAAAAATTTTGTGAAGTAATATTTTTTAAAACCGGTACAAGAATATAGTTTGAATATTGTTATATATAAAAACAAGAAAAATATATATATTTTTTTAATTTCTAAATTTTTTCTATTTTTTTCTTGTTAAAAAACAAGAATTTCTTGCACAAATGCTTACAGGAACAAGATTAATGCAACATTACTAATAGATAAATGCTTTGCCAGCAGGCATATACATGATATAAAAATGCAGCAAATTCTGATATGAGATTTTTTTCAAAAACTTAAAACATAAATTTTGGCTTGGAAACTTAACAAGCATTTCTTATTTTATCAAAAAAAAAAATAAATTCAGCAATTAAAAATCATGAAAAGTAATATTATCAGCTTTTCCCCTCAAAAAAAGTTAGTTTTAATCAAACTGAACAAAAAATAATAAAATGACTATTAGGCTTTAAACCTTAATTTTTTTTTTCTTAACTCAGTAAAAGAATTAGCATTTATCAAAGCTGGGATGGCCATGAGACAAAAATGAAACATGTCTGGGGGGGGGGAGAGAGATGTTAAAAGCAAAATATTATAAAGCAATAAAAAATACTTGGGAAGTACCATTCTGAGAGCTGTAAGGTGCTAAATATCTGTCAGCAAAATGCCCATGTAGAAGCATGAAACAAAAATGGAAATAAATGAATGGAATTTAAAGTATACAAACATGACAGCAATTAAAATTCCATTCACTTTATATATTTTCTCTCAAAATTGAAAAACAGAAATAACATCAGACGATAAAAATTTCCATTTATTACACCAAAGGACAATGCCTTTTTAATTAGTTGCATAATTGTACAGATTACTATATAAGTAATCTGAATATCATTTAAAGCTTTTTGGGCACATTTTCATGTAATTGTCAATAATCATAATTTTTTTATTTCATAACAGAAAGAGATAATCCCCCAACTGCAAAAAAATCCAATTTGTCTTTTCTAAATTTATGACTGAGCACAAAATTATAATGAAGCTATTAACATTTTATTGCAAGATAATTTTACCTGGCAAGGAGGGATTAAAAATATTTTTGGCATAAAAGATTTGTATGTGCAAATAATTAAAGATATTTTAACTAAGATGACTATTATAGCAGTTAAAATTCTATTCAGTTTACATTTTATTTCAATTATAACCCATTGAAATTAACATTATTACACAAAAAGGAATTTTTTTACAAAAATAGAGCTTGTTTAGATGTTTGCTAACATTTTTATAAAAGCTTATTTACATGTAGTTTTAATGGTTTGAAATTTTATATATTGTTAGAAGATTGAAATAATAAATAGCTTTTACACATGTAACCAATATGACTTAAGACAAATTATATCACTAAAAGTAGTTGCTAACGATTTCAGATATCTTGCGATATGTCTCAAAACTTACTGTGTGGTATAAGTGGAAGAATAAAATTTTAATTGAATGCTGAGGGAAAAATAATTTATATTACATGATATTATCCAATTTATTAGGGCTAACTGGAGTTTGCACATTTGAGTTATAGCTTTTTGGGAGGAAAAAGAAAGGGGGGATAGCCCACAACAAGCTTTTTCTGTTTAAAAAAAAAAGGAAAAACAAACAGTTTGGCTTATTTAATTAAGACAAAGCACTCGAGGGCTATCTGCTTAAGAGGAGATATGGTACCGTGGAGGACTTTCTAATGTAAACTGGTTCACATTCATCTTACATATGGAGAACCCCCCCCCCAAAAAAAAAATGCAGCCATCCCACTCACTGGGTTTTAATCATGGCAATAAACTAATGGTGTTCAGTCACTTTAGAAAAAGAAAGAAATTTTTGTTAATATAATTTTATAAGAACATTTTATATGAATATATTTTGCATCAAATCAGCTTCACAATTTCATTTTCAAGTAATTAATTTTCACTTACATCACATAAATTGATCAGTAATTAAAAAACAAAAGGTGTTATGTTTTTTCAATGAAATTATTTTTAAATTACTGAATCAATCTATTAAGAATGAAGCAGAAAAATACATGTCAAAAATAACAGCATAAGTTACACACGAATTACCAAAATATAAATAAAAATTTACATTTATTACATTAAAAAAATTAATTAATTAAAAGAAAAGAAAATGAAACATGTGAAAAACATAAAACTAAAAAAGAAACTCAATGCACTATAAATAAATTGTATGTTTCCATTTTCAGAAATTTTTTTACCAAAAATGACCAATATCAGCAGTCTACCACTGATAGTAATTTTACAAAAATAAGCAAAGACTAAAATGTTAATTCTTCTTCTCTACTAAAATTTTCAGGATCATTTCAAGACATCTTGAATTAATTTATAACTTTTCCACACTGCATTTGAGCATTATTTATACCAAATTAATAGATGTTTACTGCCTTCTGAAAGATTCAAGTTTATATTTTGCATGTATTGACTTGATTCCCTAGATGGAAAGAAATAAATTTCCTTTGAACAGATTCAGGATATCTTCTACTATTCCTTTTTAATATCTTAACTACAATATATACTATAATTTCATCACAGATAAAAACACATTACAATAAATATGATAACATGCACAGCTTGCAGTTACTAAAATAGAAAAATATCAGAAAGATCGAGAAAATATGGGATCGGGAAAATGATAAACAGAAAAGAAAAAGCACGGGAAAATGGTAAACAGAAAAGAAAAAGCAAGTCATTTTGATTTACTAATCAGTTTCAAAGATAGATCTAGGGAAGCAAATGTATTAAAAAATTGTTTATTTTATCTATAAAACAGATGTAAAATGAAAACTACAAGATACATTAAATGAAAACTAATAAAAATTATAAATTAAATTAAATGAAAACTAATAAAAATTATAAATTAAATTAAGTGAAAGCTAATAAAAAATTATAAATTAAATTAAAAGAAGCAACATGGTTATATAAAACCAGATATTTACAATTCTGAAATTTATTTTTAAATTACATGCTTAGCACAGAACTTTTAACATTTGAGATAATTTATAGTTTACTATTATTCTTGGAAATTACAAGTTTACCGAATATATTAATATGGTGTTAACTCCATTCTTTTGAATGCTCAATTTAATTATGAAATAAATTTAAGAAATCTAGAATAATTTTCAGAATAATATTCATCTAGGTATATAATTAGAAATATATTTTATCAGTAAAGAAGACTTTAATTTGCAATAGAATACTTAGGGGAAAATAAAACATTTACCAAAGATCTTGAAGCTAGAAAAAGAATATATTACAAAAATTGCCCTAACAAAAACCCAATTAAAAGAATACACCCATTTTCAGCATCAAATCTACTAATATTTGTTCACATGATATGTTATGATATATACTATGCTCTCTATAGTATTACATACCACTTATCAAACAGATCATTATGATGGATATGATTTTTATAATTCTGAATACTTTAGAAATTTGCACTGAATAAATAAATAAATTCACTGACACAAACATGATTTAGAGAGCATTCTTTAGCCCTTCATATCAGATACTTAAATTCAGTTTTAGGAGATACATTTCAAATATACAAGGCAAAATATTGTCCCACATTTCAAGATTCTATGAAAAAAGTTACATATACTAATCAGCATTTTCTAAAGCAATTTTGACTAGTTCATTGTAATCAAGTACAGTTTTTAAACTTCAGTTCTGTATGTTCTTATTCAACTTTTACAGGATTAGAAACATGATGCACTTGACTGTACATGACATACATTTCATATCAAATATTCCAGTATACTGACATGACTTTAAACAAACACTAATTAGAGTTCAGTATTTTATGTGCGCTTTGCTTTTAGGTATGGTAATTTTACATGATGATTAACATTAACCTATCTTACACACATCAAATATATAGTTAAAATTGATCTGCATTTGTGAATAACATAAAAAGTAAATGCAACCACAATATGAAATTATTCTCCAGTGAATGCTACAAACATTATCTGGAAAAAATATACACCTAGTTTATATTAAATTATAATAATGCAGAAGAATACATTTATTGGACAAAAATTTGTTCTCCACAAATATATACCAATTTGCATCAAGCAAAAATTTTTCATACTTATTTGATTAAAACAACAGTTTAAAAAATTATGTTAATAAGGCCTATCTTTTTTATGATGATTTCCTCATATATCTATAAGATTTAACTAAAAAGGATGCATAATTTAAGATGATTTATTTGCATATACAGGAAAAAGAAACATTGTTGACACATGTGCACATAAATTGTGTTTAATTCAAATTTTATAATATACTAAAAATTTCTACATTTTATTTAAGAAAATCATCATAAAAAATTAAAAAGCAGTCATATTAACATGACCATGACAAACAAAAGTTTGCACAATATACAGAAAACTCTTAAACCATCACCAGATATTGCGGCTAACACATAACTAGGATTTTGTTGCAAATAAATATCAAAGCAGCAATCATACTCAAGCACACTCACATACATACAAAGAAAAAATGCTCAGCACTTACACTTTATTCTACTGATATAGTTTAAAAAACTTTTTACACTCTATGCTATTTTACAACATAACAGATTTCTGAGAATTTGATGGCATACGTTCCAACCTTTCATCCATATAATTTGAATCAGACTTAGAATGACTATAACACTTAGCAGATCTTTTAGGTAATGACTGTGCTTCATTAGGGCTAAATGCACCAAATGGAACAACATCAGGTGGAGGTTGGCCAGAAGATAATTTGTTTCCCATCAGAGGTTGTCCATATACACTGGAAGGCCTAAAATTATTTCCAGGAAGACCTAAAGATTGCTGTTGTTGTAACAGTGGTTGTGACTTTTTTGTTTCACCTGGACGGTTATGTTTTAAACGTAGAGAGGAAACTGCAACAGGTGAGTCTGGATGCACAAAAGAGAACTCTGAAGTAGCAGAGGTAGCTGAAGATTTTGTGCGTCTGGCTTCAGGAGGCTGTGATATCTCTGGAGAGGAGAGAATATGCTGAGCATACAAAGACCTTTGAGTTAAAGCTGGTGAGACCTGAAGAGAACGGGGTGAAGGTTTAAATAAATGTCCATTTTCTGAGCGGCGACCTAGAGAGACTAAGGAACTATGTGACCCAGATGAACACTGAGGAGCCAGTCGAGGGCCAAATGTGTGACGAGTCACAGGGTAATAATCACAGGATGAAGCAGCATCACAGTCCGTATCGCCATTTGAATCCCCTTCAGTTAAAACTGAAATTTTTAGAGAGTTTATTAACCTCCATGCTAAATACATAAAAAGCAGTTACATATGAAATTTCAGTACTCATAATCCTATTTTACAATCATTTTACATACGAACTATACTTGAAAAGCTTATATACAGAAGAGAGTCTAAACACAAATTTTTTGTATTAATTAAATAGGACTTTTTAAAAAACACTATTAATCAAATTAGAAATGCACATTTTGAAAAAAAAAGAAATGACTTAAGTGCCATGTCAGTCACTGGTGACTATACTTTCTGTTCAAGCCACATCAGTCACCAGTGACTGATAATGAACTTTTTGTTGAGGTTGGTCAATCACTGTTGACTGACAATACACATTTTTAAAATTATATTCTTATTAAATTCTACACAGATCTATATCCACTAGCCCACATATCAGTGAAATCAAATACTGAGGGCTAAATGGAAAAGAAGATAAAAAAAGGCTTGCAGCTTAACAAGTTAAAACAGATTTTAACTTAAATGCTTACTAGATTAAAAAATTGTCAATAAAGTGGTATTTTCATTTCTAAAAGCTATAACAGTGGTGAACAACAGGACTCAGGCCCACGTTGACCGGCAAGGTTCTTCCCATGGCTTATTTCATAGCTAACAAAATTTATTATTATCACATTATTATTAGTAGTACTTTGACTGCAGACTTCATGAAGATATTAATTTTCTGATTATTTCATAATAATGAAGCATGTATAGGCATATACTATACATGTGCTTATTTCTGATAATATATAACTGCAAATTAAATTTGGCGGAAACAGGTTTATCTGCATTATATCCCAACACATTCTGAATGATCTATTTTAAATATGGATTTATTAAGAATTTGAAATAAATATAATCACTATTTGAAGTAACCCATATTTAATGCCTTCCAAAGTTATTCTAAATAATGTCTAAACAAAACATATTGTACAACTTAGACTGGCAAATGTTGGTAGTTATTACAACATATTAGTTTAGGAAGTTTAACAACACAATAGCTGTTGGTAGCAAAACTACGAACTTTCAAAGTTTTTATTATTATTATTCCTCTTTATTAAAGAAATCACTGAATTTAGAGTATCAGAACACCTTCATTGCTCATTAGAGCTATGGTAATTTCTAGAAATATAATGGAACTTTGCTGAATTTTTAAAACATAACTTACCTCTGTTTTGATTTAATCTAAGAAATAACATTAATCTGAAGCTTGATAAAAATCAGGATAATTTCTGATGAATTTCGTTTCTTCAAAGATAAAAGTGCAAAAAGTTTCAATACTGGTGATGATAAGGCAAAAAAGTAGGTGCCTGTGGTGACTGAGGAAACAGAGTTCAAGTTCAGAAGACAATAAAAATTTTTGATTTTGTTCTCAGTACACTGACAACCAATGCTCATAAAAATAAACTTTTTCATTGATAAAGGTATGAACCATTGTTAAGAATATATAACGAAAGCAGAGCTGTACGATAGCACTGATTTTTATAGCATGTGCAAAGTATTTGCAAAATACATAAAGAATAATCCCAAACTTCTGACTGCTGTAAAAAATATAAGTACACATAGCTGTAAATAAAAACTTTTGCAAGTCTATCCCTTTTTTGAAAATGTTTATTTGTTAATCAGTTTGATGTAATAAAGCAGTTATGAACTGGTTTTATTCATTTGGAAAAAAGTTATTATATTGTATTCAAATCATTCTTATTTTGACCAAACAACAGGAAAAATAAAGTTCACAATTTTACTGGAATATAAAATATATATCATTTTCATGAATACACCGAAATCTACACTATCTAAATAGAGGAAACACTAAAAATACTATTTGAAAATGGGGGGGGGGGGGAAATTGTTATTTGAAATAGATACTAAAATTTTTAATCATGCAGGCATAAAGTGATATATTTAATGTATTTCTAAATAATATGCATTATAAATTTATTTTGATTTACCAGAGATTGTATATAGGTGAAGCATGTGAGGCACATGCCTCAGGTGAATAACTAGCAGGAGTGACAAATTAACTACAAAAATTTTTTTTAAATACATTTTAAAGAAATAAATTATGATTATTAACTTTCACCTTTGGGACACATCAAGAAATATCAAAAGAATTTTGTGTTATAAATAATCCTGCTCAATTAAGAAAAGAAATAATAGCATTAATTTGTTCTCAAATTGCTCAGATTCCACAACACTACATGTGTTATTTTCTATTATTAGAATTTATAGCTGGAACTTATGTATTAATGCATTCACTGCCTATTAATCAAAAGCAAATATTTTGAAAACGGCTACTGTCGTCACCAAGTTTCTCTCTTCAAAAACTCTTTCATTTTCCGAGATAGTTCTAATCCTGACCTCAAGCAATATTTTGCCTATTCCCGTTGCTCCTCTTGGGTGAAGAATAAGTTCATAAATTCATTTCCCCATTAATGACATATAACCCCACTGTCTAATTTTTGATTTTTCAATGTGTATATCTGTCTGCCCTCAGATCTGACTTCTTGAATTTTTCCGAAACTTCTCAGTATATTTCAGATTTTATGCTTTCTGTATATTCTTGAATGTTTTATGAATTTTATTTGGCAGGTTTTTAATTAGGATCACAGTTTTTTTATTACACAATGTTTTTCATGCAAATTGATTTAGCCTTTTCTCTTTATTTGTCTTCATTAAAGTTTTGAAATTGATATCTAACCTCCTATTGCTGACCTGATTTTTTTGACATTATACACAAATATATGTATCTGTGATGACAATACTTCTATGCTTAATGGATTTATTCCAAAGAAATTTTTTTAAAAATTGATATGTTTTAACTAGTGTTGAATTCTCATACACAGTAGTTCTCACAAATGGTTTTTTAATGGTTGAATTAATAATCGCAAATGTTTTACCTCTACACCCTTTTTTATTAATTACGGTGATGCACACAGTGGTGTCCACCATGGAAAGGATGCCTTCTTAAGAGATAATTTTAAAATAAATTGGCTAATTTCTATGTTACACATGAGTAAAAACCAAGGATTTTCTAACTTTTCCGCTACATGTAGATTAAAAAGTATAAATACGATATATATATATGAAATCTTTTTAAACTGCACAGTTTTAGATAAACTAAAAAAAAAGAGTGACTAAAAATAACATCACTTATTTCAGTGTTTTCTCTTAAAATCTGCCATTGTTCGCATCCTGACAATTTCATTTTTAGTCTCATATGTTAAAGAATATTATGGCAATTATTTTGAACTTATAACTCATTGTAAATATATGCAGTGCAGGTATGAAGTCATAACTCATTGCCCATATGGAATGCAGGCCGTACAATTGACTTTTTAATAAGAAAAGGCCTATTTTTTAAATTTATAATGGTCTATAGACTCTAATAAATTTATGATGCAGTTCTTGCAATTAAAACAAAATTAATAAATTAAACAAAAAATTTGAAAACTATTTAGATATTTTTTTTCTGCGCTTTTTTTTTTACAGGTAACTTTAGCAATTTCAAAATTTGATTGATAAAGAAAATTTATTTGTGTATTCATTTATCATCAACATGATAGAATTAACGTATTAATTTTTAAAACACTTGAACTTAATTGGGAATTCAAAGAAATTTAAAATTTTTGGAAATATGCAACATCTCTATAATCTAATGATAGTTGAATACACTTGGATATTGTCGTACATATACATATATATATATATACACACACAGGGTATCCCATAAGTCTGTAAATACTTTAAAAATTCATAAATTAGAAAGAATTGGTAGGATTGAACATGGTTTACAAAAAAGTTATTTTTGTGAAGGAGGATTTTTAATTACGATGCTGACATAAGTGGATAAAGCTTTACATCGTCGGCTGAAACTTACGAATGTTTCGGACCCAGAAAGGATTGAAAAAAATTTCAGGTCCTTGCAGGACTAACATCCCTGGTATGATGTTTTGAAGAAATGGATAGTTTACGTTATCACCTTTGTAGTAATACACCAAGTTTATCAGAAGTCCATACCTTCAATGTGGCTTCGCAGATTGATGCTCTAATGGAAAAATCAATGAGTTCTTTGAAGAGCACTGTGCAAAAGTTGGTTAGAAGACCTTAATTACTGGAAAACGTTACTTGCAACTGCTGCAGGAGAAAGTGATAGCACACTTACTGGAACATAATATCCTTGACAAGTGACATTCATGTGAGATGGAGCACTTCCTCACATCCTAACCGAACTGAGGATGTTCCTATGAAGAACTTTCACCAAAGAGCGACTAATTAGCTGTTACTATAGAAATTTGTGGTCCCCTTGCTCACCGGACTGAACATTACTTGATTTTAGGCTTTGGGGTTATGTCAATCAAGGGGGTATCATTATAGCCCAGCTTCTTTAGTGCAGTTAAAGGACACCATTCGAAATTTAATCTCTTGCATCCATTCAGATATGCTACATGCTCGAGTTAACTGTGCTGTAACTTGTTTGCAAACTGTAATTTGTGGTGATGACAGACACACAGAATAAAAGTGATGTGCTCGTAAACATTTACATATATGCAAATAAATATAGTTTTCCTTGAAATGTGTGATGTGCTCTCATACAGCACCCTCTATTGATGAAAACTTTTAACTATTTTTTTCTTTACCAAAAAAAAAATTCCCCCCTCACAAGAATAACCTTTTTGCAAATCACATTCAATTCTACCAATTCCTTCATTTTTTATGAATTTTCAAAATATTTACAGACTTATAGGAAACCCTGCATATATCATGATGTAACCATTGGCAGCGATACAGTGTTTGTAGCAGTAGTTTCGACACACTGCATATTATTTTCACATAGTTATTTATAATCTTCTTATCTTTTAAGATAAATTATATAGCCTGAAATAATTTCCTTCTCTCCAGCTTCAATTTCTTTGTAACTTAAGATACATATACTAAATTAAGTGATATCTTCCTTTATTTCTCTTTTCCTTATTTTATTTACTAACAATATTAAAAAGGTAATCTTAACAAAGAATTTCTTGAATATGCATATACAGCTATATATAAATGAAATGCTTATCTGTCATTCTAATAAATGCTTTTTAACTCCTTTAAAACATACATTAATTTTTATAAAATTCAAGGAAATCAATTTAATTCTAGTTCTAATCTCAATTTTATGCTATGGTAATTCTAAAATAATTCATTGCCAGGGGCAGATAGGAAATTTTTCAAACAATGATGGCCTTTTGTCCGTCTTATTATCTGATGTTGATGGTTTAAAAACAAATGAAACATTAATCAGAACTGCAGAATTATGCAAAACCTTCACAAAAACTACAGAGAAAAAAATTCATTGAATAAAAACTTAATGACATTTCAGAAATGGAAAATCCAAATATAAACTAATGGTAAACATATGAAGTTCATCATCTTAATATGGGCATCGTTAATTTGTTGCAAATGCATAACTAATTCTTTATTCAGTAGTACAAAAGAAGTGTTTTATATCTCCTCCTACCCTGATTATTTCATAAAAATGTTGGCTCCATAATACAAATTAGCAATTATTATAAAATCTCCACATGGAGGCATGGTGTCTTGATGATGATTGCATTCTTCATGGTCTAGACTGAACTTAATAAGAACACTGGGCAACCCAGAGTATTAGAGAACAATGATCCAGTAAGCAAAAAGACACTACCAGTACCTTTTGCATATTCAGACCAGCACCATCCACCCCTGCCTGTTTGATATTTTTCTTGGGCTATAAGAAATTATCACATTCCTCTTCACATGCTCTTGTGGTGCAAGCGCTTATCTAGACAGCCAGCTAACAACCAGATCAGTTAGATTTACAGCAAGGCTCTAGCTAATTTTTTATATTTTCTGCTGCGAAAACTCCATCTTTCCAGTAGCACTTGAACTAAAATTTGGTAGATGATAATTTATCATCACACAAATTAGGTTGACTGGGTGTAGTACCTTTCTCTAATTAACCTTTTAAATAGACAAAAATAAAAGGAATTATGGCATTATTCCATGCATGCTCTTTTAATATAAGTGCTAATGCTAGCACTTTCACCTTCTCACTCTGGAAAAACCTAATATCTCATCACTTTTTTCTTGTTTGTGCAGTTCTCAAAATTATTCCTCTTTTTCAGAATTTTTCAACCTTTATTCCAACATTTTACAGTTATGCTTTTCCGTTATTGTATCATGATAAGAAAATAATGTAGATTTCTTTCTACATATTTATGTCTTCTGCTTGTTTAAATTTTTATTTTTGTTTCATTTATTTACTTAATTTTTACATTAATCAATTATTCAATCAAATAAAAAAAAGGCATTTCTTGCATTTTACAATAAATTCTTTCTTTTTTCCTAATTACCAGGTTTTTCTTTCTTTTATAAACATGCACATACATCTGAATACGTGAATATATATACACATATTCACATATAAGAAACATTCAAAGAATGAGTTTAATCTATGATAACATTCCTTTTCATTGTTTTTCATTTAATTTCAGTTGTAATTTCACAAATGTACTGTTATGATTCCATTTCAATTGATCCACAGTACTAATTTTAAAACTCTTCTAAATCATTAATATAATAATAAAATTCTTCTAGACTTTACAACAGATGGCAAATTTTCTTCTATAGCCCTCCTACTGAAGTGGATATTATTATCTGGAAACATACATTTGAAAAAGGCTCATATCCCGAATTATATTTTGACTTTCACACCATTTCTATAGTCATTTTCTGCTCATAAAAACTGTACTTTTTTCCACTCACACCGATTTGAGTGAAAACTGCAAACTTTCGTATTTATCGAAATTCCCCCTGCCCCAAAGTAGCTATGTCTGCAACTTCTAAATATGTTAAAATTTCTTTAGGATATATTCTAATATTGTAACTTTCAATCAAAGAAAATAATTGTTATATTAATTGTTGTATTTTCCATTATTCTGCTTTGGCTTATTGTATAATAAGTAAATAATATAATAACTACATTTATCTTGTTGGAAGTATAGTGCTATTAGAATTAACACAAATTTGAGCAAACAGCTTTTGATAACTTCTAGAAGTTATGTAAAGTTTGGTGTTCTTTGCTAGCATGAACTAAATCCAAACTCCTAAAAGACTTGGAGCGAATTATTGCTTCATCTGAACAGAACTGCAAATCCTTAAGAATGTTTTAAAACAAACATAAAGGCATGAACTCGTTCTTACAAGTTGACCAACCTCACTTGTGGTGATGTAACTTAAGGTAACACTAAATTCAAATTTAAAACAAACATTAGTTGCCAAAGGCTTCACAACTGATTTAATGCAAAGTTGGCTCAAAGTTCTTACTGGCAAGACAATTTAAATATTGGCAACCTATAATGTGAAGATGAATAATACAATCTTAATTGAGCTAGCTAACTTAGCAATGTGACCTTGTGAAGCAGAAACACTGTTTGTCTTATAATCTAACAACCTCAGTTTAATATCCAGTCTAATTTGCATTCTGGTGAGGAAACAGATGGCAGAAGAGACAGTAAAGGGCCAAAACATAAAATAACTGGTTAATGAAAAATAATAGTAACCTTACAGTTATATCCATAGAGGAATCATTGATCCTTTTTGAATTTTTCTACTATTTTAGTTTCGAAGTTTTCTACTATTTTAGTATTTTAGTTATTTTAGTTTATGAAGATGACGAAATTCTGTCATCTTCATAATCATTAAATAACCAAAAGTTAAATTTTCTATGTACAATAAAAACATCAATATACAATAATTCCATTTGGAATCTGGTAACTGTTTATACAAGCAGTTTCCCAAGCATATACTCCAAGAAAGGTCATATATGGTGGATAACCAAATTTTATTTATATTCAATGTTTTCTTCAGCGCAAATGATTTTTAATTAAAAATTAAAATTGTTACTCTAAAAAAAGTTTAAGAAAAAGTAATTCGTATGAGAAAAAGTGAATATTTTAGTTATCTAAAGTTCACAACTAGTTAGAAACTAAAAATTTTTAATATTTATTACCATATATAAATATTATACTCATGATTAAATATTGTTAAGCACGGTACTTTAAGGAGGGATATTAGTCTATATTTTGCAACAAATATATAGATAAATAGAAAGTACACAATTAGAAACAAATTAAAAATATTATTATCTGCTTGCACATATAAACACTAAAATCATTGTTAATTGTTTCTAGATATGGTACTTCTATTAAGGAAAGATATTAAAATATATTTTACAGAATATAAATAAATAATGCATTTAATAATTAATAATAATCTACTCTATTTTATTATTAGGTAAAAATATGAGTACTGAGCAAAATTTTTTCAGGGTATATTTTCTGGGAATATGTTCTCTAGAGATATATTTTCTAGGATATTTTTTCTGGTATTCATTGAATCGGAGTAAGTCTTGTTTGTTACTGAAATTTTAAGAATTTCTTTCTGAATGAAAAATGTCTGAATATCCTTACATCTGCAAAAATATATCAAAATGTTATACATAGAGCATATCTTTCAGAGCACATTCTCATATGGGAGAAGGTATTTTTTCTGTTGTGTTTTCCTCATTTTAAATGTTTATATCATTTACGACATTATTTACTTTATTCATTTTCCTCCTTCTCCTTTTCCTTTTAACTGTCACAAAATGGTTAATTACAACATTTCTATGTAAATTAGCCATAAGTCCACTGAACAATTTTTTTTTTGGAATACCTGCATAACAGAAATAGTTTCTGATTAACATGTTAATGATGTATAACCTTACACATGGTTGTACGAAAGAAAATATCCAACATTAATACAGTAGCAGCTGCTTATTAAAATCATGGAGAACATATTCCATATGTAATTGAATTTATTAAGCAGTTACATTTAATAGACAATGATTTGTGTATTGCAAATAGTGGTATCAGTTACAAACCTTTCAAGTAAAATAGCAAATAACAACTAGATGATCAATTAATTCTGAAATAGTAATTAAAAATTAATGCTTAATTTAAAATAATTTGTTATTTAAATTTTTTGCAAAAATATCTGTATGTCCTTGGAGAAATTTTTTCTCTTAAAAGAACTATTCTATCTGTGTCTGTTTCATAATGTTTAATAACATGTTTTCAATTTCATTTTCAGTTTTGTAACACTGCTGGTAGCTTCATCTTTCAATTTAAGAATTTTTCTTAGAATTTGCAATGCTTTTTCTAGATTCGATTAATATGGCATATTATCAGTTTTGCTGCTGCTCACTGTTTCTGTAGTTCCTTAAATAATTTCACAGTTAAATTTATATGTGCTGTCTCAATATATAACAAAAATAAGGTTTTCCAAATTGTAGAACCAATTTGTTAGAACCTTTATTGTAAAACATCAAGAAGAGTTCTTCCTGTCCTAATGAGGGTCACTGCCTATTGTCATCAGGATTACTTAGACACTTGTCTCCTAAGGCATTTAGGGGTGAAAGAAAGACAAAAATGTATGCTAGCATGATTGGTGTGCTTTTTCATTTTTAGAAATGTATGGGACAGCTTGTATTTGAGGGTAAAAAAAAAAAAAAAATCTTAGATTACAAAGCCCTTAAAGAGCCAGCATAAAAGAGTGAGAAAATCTCAGACAAATCGTCGGAGGGTTAAAGCTAACAAGTGCTTGTTTGCGTTACTGTATTGAGTCACATAGTCTAAATTTGACAACAAAGTATCATCAGCTGATATCAGTAATTCTGTACTATCTCCTTTTAATTTGAACTATAATCTCTTGTTGCGTTTACTTCACCATAACAAGTTTTCTACAAGTCTGCGAACTGAGTATGGATGACTACATAACTGCTGACAGTTTGTTGGCTGACTTATCACAAAAAGGCTCACTGAAATAGCATTGGGAGATTAAATAAGTGTTATTCAAAAATTAAATGCGCCATATTATCTGTATGTTGCTTCATTTTTTTTGTACAAAATTTGCCAATGAATGACATGCATATTTTGCAGTTTTATCTTATTGCATCCATATTTAATCTGGATAGACCAGTACAGTTGGTTTCATTTGCAGTTATTTTTGGACCATTCCTTAAAAGGACTTACACACTTTTTTATTGAGAATAGAATTTTTATTCCCTACAGAAGTTACAGTATTTCTTTATTTAGTTATTCTATTGTTCATAATGATAAAATAAAATTATCTGTTTAGCATTAGTATCAAAGAAATTAAAAAAGAGGTTTATAATTTAAATGTTTTTTGGAAGATTTAAAACAAAACAAATCTTGCGGGTTATTCCTACCATAACTAACATTAATAAAACGTAATATGTTTTAAAAGGTTTAGTTTTGTTGATTCTAGGGTAACAGATAGAAAGAATACATTTTAAAAAGATATGTTTCTCTTGCTAATAAAATTTTAAGAAACAGAATTCCTGAAATAACCGGAAACAAGATGAAAGAGGAAAAAATTAAAAAGCTACTGATTTAAAAATTCCTTACAATGGGGTGGGCCGAAATGAAAACATATGAAATTAGACAAGCAGCAGCAAATTCGTTTATTGATGTGAACAGAAATAAACCGCAAGCATCTATAATATCTGCAAAATTTAAAACAGTGAAGCCCACACAGTTAACTGATGAAGTGGGCTAAAAGTAAAGAAAAAGCATGAAGAAACATAAAATCTGCAAAATTTAAAACATTGAAGCCTGTACAGCTAATTAATAAACAGGGCTAAAAGTATAGAGAAAGCATGAAGAAACATAAAATCTTAACAATTCTAAAATTGTAGGAATATGATGAGAATAAGAAGTCCTTGCTGTTATATGAGTACTTTGAATAAATACCATAGCTATATTGATGGTCAAGAGATTACTGTGACATCTCATTACCAACCTTTGAAATTGATTTTAAGCTTAAAGTCACTTATCAATAAACTTGCTACATGAGCTAGAATACATCCCTGGAAGAGGACACCCCAGGAAACCTACTGCTGGTTCCTTTATGGGAAGATGTTGAAGCTTAGAGAGGGAAGCTGCAACATATCAAAAACTGTATTAACTCTTCTCCTTTCATTCTGAACTTGCTGGAAAGACTTTCGTTTGCTCTCCTCTTCATTAAGATTTCAATCTCAATTGTGGCGTTTTGTGTGTTACCTTTATTTATTAAATATCATGTTCTTTGCACTTAAACCATAAAATTCAGTTCAACAGCAATATCGTAAAACAATTTTAAACTGAGTATATCTTTAGAATTTCCTATACACAGTCTCACGTGCTGGAGATAAAAATGTTTTTTCTGTACAACGTTGCCATTGCTCGCTTTGAAATCCTTGAGTTTGCTACTCAAAAATTCGTTAAAGTTTTACAAAATATGAAATCAATAATAAAACAAATTAGAAATTTCGAATTTGGGCTTCCAGATGCCCATATTTGGAGAAGGATTACATTATTCAAAATTTGATGGCTCTAGGTACCATTGTTTTATCACAACACGAGAAACATACATACATTTATGCAGATTCTTCATTATTTAATTTCTTTAAATATAATAAAGGGCGATAATATTTGATGGCAACAATTTGAAGAGCGAAACAATGCTTGTAGTGAATCAATGTAAAATGCCAAAATGAAATTAATAGTCCTTCTGAAAAAATTGCCCCTTTGGACTTAAAAAAAGAGGGGATGGGGAGTGGTTAAATCTAAACCTTTCACGCCGACTGTCACGTATACGTGCCAGCAAGAAACGCATTTATTTCTTGACCGACACGCTGGCGTGCCAGAACGTTTTCTCATTCACCTGCGGCCGTCACACATTTGTGCCAGTATCCTGGAAAGTTTTAAAAACTATAATTTTTGGCACAAGATGGTACTGTATGCCTATATAGCTTCAGATGCATGTAGATTTGACCTTGTACTCAAAATGATAGTAGCATGACTCACACACACATGAGGTTTTTTGATTAGATTTAAGCATAAGGGGAAAGGAATGTTTCCGAACGGCATGCTTTATGACGGCTCTTTAAGCTATCATATATGTTCAGATTTGAGTTTAAACATCTCTTTCCATTGCTTTACATGAAAATATATAAAAAAAAATTTGCTCACTTTGAGAAATAATTTTCGGAAGCGCTATTCAACTTATTCCAAACTTTTAATTGATAAAATACATTAATAAACTTTTAAATTAATAAAAAAATGTCTGTTTACAAAAAGTAAAATCTTTCACTTGAACTGGAAGATAGACATTCAGGGAGCTTAGTCTCTGGCAAAATGTTCCCATGACAATCGCTAGAAATACCGCTTTCTAACTCTTTAGAAAATGAATCATCAGTCTCATTCATATCACTAATTGGCTCATTTATCATTCGTCTGATAAAAAAATGCTTGCTCCCCATAATAAGCTGAGTCGTATAAGGTATATACTAAATAAACTGAAGGCTTTCCGAAATAAAAGCAAACGTAATGTGAACAAACGACTATGCTACCTTTGTTCACATTCCCGGAAAAATCCTCCAAAACGGCAAATGAGTTATTGTGAGTGCAAGGATTGTAACGCAGAACTGTGTGTAGATCCATGCTTTCATATTTTTCATACAAAAACAGAATTTTAAGTAACATGTTTAGTTTTCAAGTATATAATCTTAAAAGTCATTAAATGGTAAGTAAATAATAAAAATAAAATGTGTAAAATATATTTTTAAACAAGAAATAACTTAAGTAAATAAAGTATTTACAAAAATATAACATAAAAGCACATGTTGTTTAAATGCTCTACAGAACATTGTTAAACAACGCGTTGATATTTAGGTAATTTCATGGATTTAGGCTTTATAGCACAAAAACCCTCCGTCCCTGGACAGACATTCGCGAAACAGATTGCCGGCCTCAGCGATAAGTGCGCATTTGTACTTCCCATCGCGAAAGGGCTAAAAGAATAAAAATAGCAAGAAATTAACAAAACAAATAAGAGAATTTTATGGAACTATAAAGATATAACAGAATTAATTCTCATAACCATTCTTTAAATACACATAATTTTGCAAGGTAATTTAAAATCATTGTTTTAAAAATTTACGACTATCAGGTAGGGGTTAGGATAATCAAATACGCTAAAGGAAAAAGAAAAGACTGAGAAGTTATATATAGAGACATAAAAAATTATTCTTCACATTTTTCAAATAGCTACCTAGCAATTATTTTTTTAACATTTTTACATTATATACCTTCAATACTTTTTCAAATTAAGGTTTACTAGGTGGCCGTTATAATCAGAAACTTCTTGCACTGTATTAAAATAATATTAATGATTTCTTCATTAACAATATTTTTAAACACATGATATTGGTTTATAAGTTCATCAAAACTTGTTATCCAATCCACCATGCTGTCTTGAAATACTTGTTCATTTTACATCACTTCTTTTTCCTTATAAACAATTTTTTAGCTTTAGCCTATGTTGGATCCTAAATATGGGATATACATCACAATAAAACTGTTTCAATAAAAAGTGAATTTTGCCATAAATTGTGCCATATATTTATCAAAGTAGACAGACTTAAAAAAAGAGACATTTTTAATTCAAACATTTTATGATTTTATGACCTTATTAACAATGAATTTTACTGTTTACATCTGAGAGACTGGGCAAGTTTCCCATGTTGATGGATTTTTGGTTTTCTGCTGCATTATAATTATAATTATATCTAATAGGTATCTTATTTAAAGTAACAAAGATAAAAATTATAAAGGAAAGCTTATATGCAAAATGTATCGATAAATAAATAAAAACTAAACATTCTTTTCCTTCTGATAAAAACTTAAGGTTAAGAAAAAGGCAATTTGCAAATGCATGAAATTGGCAGGCAATAAAAGTTTCTTTTATGTAACTCCTGACAACTTCTTTTGCTTGGCAAGATTTTATTTGTGCTATCACTAATGGGAAAGAACTGATAAAATTAAATATGTTACTGTTTTAAAATTTGCAAAGAATGTATAAATTTGATTTTAATATTATGCAACTATCACATTATAAACCAGAATTATATAATTTCATAACCATAAAAATTAGGAAGAACCTTTAACACACCTGACATTCTTCTAGAATATTCATTTATTGAAGGCATAAAATGTTTATCAACAAGTGATCGCATAAATGGTCCAGCGTTACTGCACAGTTCCAAATTAGATCCTGAGTGTACCAAACCTGGAGGACCAGGACTAGCAGACAAAGAGTGATGAGAGTTGACACGATGCCTAGAAAAGATAATTCAGTAACCTAAATGGATAATTTGTCCATTATTTTAACAATAAAGTTCATATTAGCATTACATAAAACAAAGGTATAGATATAAATATCAATTGAGAAAGAAAACATAGCACTGGAAACTTGCAGTGGCTCACGAAAATGACTGGACATTTTGAATTTTTGTAATCTTTAATAAACATAAAAACCAAAATAAATTTTTTTAAAAAAGAAAGGCTTTTATTTTCATTATATATAAATTGATAATTTTTTATAGTAAATATATTTTTGAAAACATGAAAATTAAATTAAAAAATAAACACCATTTATTTAATCAGAAAAAATATTCTCAGAAAAATAATCGGACACTTTTACTAACAGCCAAAAATTACAAAAACTTACATTGTTTTTGCTTCTCAATGCCTTGCAGGATTACCTTTACACTTGATCACTTCATTATTTTTTTGGGCATTGACTCCACAAGTTTTTTTTTATTATTATTATCATTATTATACTTTTTTTATTATTATTATTATTATATTCTTTTATTTTATTATTATTATGATGATTTTGCACTTAATTTTATTTTTGGACTTTTTTTAATTATGCCACTCCTTTTGAACCACTACATTCAGTTGCTGCCACAAAGATATGCTGTGTTTTCAAATTTTCAATTCTAGTTCCTGCCAAATATGTTCAATAAGATTAAGATCTGGCAATCAGAATGGTGCCTTAATTACTTCTGGACACTTATGTAAGTGTTTAGAAGACTTATATAAGTTAAGAGTCTGGCCGTTATATAACAGCCATAGTCTTAATACAGTGCACAGTACACTTTGGATCATTGTCTTCATAGAATTTAAATATATTTTGCATATTAGTTTTTGTGCTAACGATGCCAAATTTCACTTCAAGATGTCAAGGTACTTATATTAATCCATATTACCATCTACAGATTCTATATTACCAACACTAGAATGTGCCACAGTTCCTCCATACCATAACTTCTCCTCCACTTTGTTTAACACTTGGTATTAAGTTTTCCTTCTGAAATTCTTCTTTGTGTTTTCTCCACACCAGCACTTGTCCATCTGAGCCGAAGATATTAAATTTGCTTTCATCAGTAAACAACACTTTTTCCAAACAGTCATGTTTTGTTTCATCGTTTTGCTACAGTAAAATGTTTCATTCCATCAGATAACCTAGATGGTCATCCAGGTCTTCTTTCTGTTTCTTATAACTCTCAATAATATCAAAAACTGTGGAATTACTTATATTAAGAAAATAGACAATTTTTCTAATAAATTTCCCTTTCTTTTGATGCAAATTAACAACTAATCTGTGGGTTTCTAATAGTGTTTCCTTTTGTGACCGAGCCATTGCAAGAAAACATTAAAATAATGAATATTTTCTAAAAAGAAAATTCAAATTAGAAAAGCAAACGATTTTCAGATTTTTGCCTAGCTTCTTTATCTAAACTAATTCCATAAAATTTCATTTTTTATTTATTGCAGACGATTTTAATTAGAAATTATGAAAATGTCCGATTAATTTTGTAGTATCTTTCTTTAACCCATTCCAGCTTAATATGTTATTTTTTTAAACTTACTATTTAATTTTACAAATTTATTTAGTACAAAGAAAGCTAGGAAAATATGTATTCAAAGGGATTTTTTATTCTTTTATTCCAAAGCATTTTTCCCATTACTTAAAAAATTATAGTGGCTGATTATTTTTGCGAGACAGTGTTTATAGCTGTAGACACAGGAATTATAACTTAGTCATAGGAAACGTAAAACTTCCTTAATAAAACTTACTACCTCTTAAAATAAATTTTTTAAACAGATGAAATATAATATTTACTAAAAAAATTCACAAACAGGAAATTTTAGACTTAGTATTTTAGCTTTCATATTAACTAAAAAAATTATTTGCTTGTATGGATTAAGCAATAAATCTTTTTCATTTATTTATTACTTTAAGCCAGGGGATCTCCACCAGAAAGGGAATTCTAGTTTCAGGGAATAATGTGATCAACCTTTTATTTACCTGTAAGTATTTAGTTTCAGTTTATAAATATAAAAAAAATTTTTTTTTCAAGCTTTGATATTTCTAAAAACATTTTATACTTTTCTTGTTTAATTTATAAAACCCTGTTTAGTTTCCTCTGATTGCGGTTTTTTTTTTTTTTTTTGCTAGATGGCACAACACGCATAAAAGTAGTTTAGTTGAATTACAGAGCTTGGAGGGAGCAGACACGTCAGAATCTCATGCATCTCACTGTGGATAGTATTATACGTCTAATAACAGTAATTAATGGAATGAAGAAGAAAGAAAATGGAATGATAATGGAAGAAGAAATTTATTATTTCTTCTGCTCTATTTATATCATAATTCCTACTCTAATTTATATCAAATTTATAGACAAATCCATACTCTATTTATATCGAAAGTCAACTACATTGACTGTTCAGCATGCAACCATGCACCAACCATCATTTTTCTGTTGAATGCTTGATATTGTTACTGGACTCTGGGCACAGAAAACTGAGTTTTTTTAACCCTTTGCGGCACGGTGTGCCCGGTCTGAACACACCTAAAAATTCCCTTCTGTACGCACAGAAAAATTGAATGAAAAAGGATTTACAGGTTACTATAAGTTACTCTGAACCTTCTTTATTTGTAGTAGATGGCAGCACAACACAAACCTGCCCATATATTTTACCCATGTTTAGTTTTTAAAGAACCTCATTTTTCAAAGAAATCATTCAGATTTTTTTTTTTAGGATATAAAAGGAATTGTTTGAAAAGAAATTTCTATGTTATTTTCTTGGCTGTAAGCTAATCTCCTTATATTAGTTTTAAATATTTACGTTGAAATCTTGCCTAAAATCGAACGGCGAACATCAGGTGTGCTCACAGTGGGATAACTGAGACACTAGCACCAGATCAACAACTGGATCTTTGTTTCTCACAAAATAACTGTAGTTGTCCACCTTGTCCAACTACAAGGATTATCAGAAAAGAATTATAAGTTTCAAATGTGAAATTCAGGAGAATATATATGTGAAAAGGAATCTCAAAATTCTAGTGAAGAAAATATATCTGCAAAGTTGAAAGCCTCTGAAGTGAATATTTTGAAATTGCTGAAATTAATGATTATGAAGTTCTGTGATGATTCTTGCTCTTGGCTTGAATTCTCGAATCAGTTTTGCAATTCCATGCACCAAAACGAAAATCTCAGCTCGACTTATGTTTTGTTATTTAAAATTGCTTTTGAAAGGCTCAACTTTAAATGGGTATTAGTGAATTATTGTTTACTAGTAAAAATTATACAGAGGCTGTTGATGTACTAAAAAACTGTTTTGGCAGAGATGATCTGCTAATTAATGCACATATGAAAAAACTGCTGAATTTAAAACCTGTAAAAGGTTCTGGAAACTTGGTTGTCTTCAGAAAGATTTAATACAAATAAGGAATACAAATCCTTTAAATGTTACTAGCAACTTCAGAATTCATTACAAAAAGAAACCATAAACAAAATTTCAATGTTAATGAATTACTAGCATTTTTAAAAACAGAAGTCAAATGCCGAGAAGCATCAATTTATGCTAGCAATTTCTAAAAATTTTGAAGTAAATAAGCCATAATTTTGAAACAGAAGTTCACAACAAAATTATCAAAATAAATCTAATATGTATTCTAAATGATTATTCTATGAATAAGAAAAGTGCTCCAGTTTTAACTACTCAGAGTGAAAAATCCCTCTAAATACTTGCAGAAATAACATTTTGATCAAAACTGCAACTTCTTTAGTTCCCTAAGGAAGGCGAATCAAAATACGTGCATTTTTGTTTTATCTTCTTGTCGCATGAATCATGATTCCCCACTTAACGTCAAAGCTTGCAGAAAAAACATTGATGCTCAAGGTTCATGTTTCATTTGCTTTTCAAAAAGGCACCAAAGGCATTTCTTGTGGTCTTAAAAATGTAAAATGCAGACTAAATAATTCATTATGTGACATGGCAACAAGGATCTGAAGGCCAATTCTTCCAATCAAACAGAACAGGTGCCTCTGAAGCTTCTCTTTTGCTCCTATATAATGGGAGGGAAACAGCCTCCAACTTCCATTCTGTTACAGAATTTTTCAGCAACAATAAGGTGTAAAGAGGAGGAGCAAAAAGGTATTGCACTGAATGCTACATTCAGGGTCAACAAAGTCATTCATCTTGAGAAAAGCAGTTGATTCACTGGGGTTGAATGTGATTAATAAGGAAGCGCTTGTTATTTTCACATTTGAATGCAAAAATGCACTAAAATGTTAGTGAGATATTGTAAAAATAGTATTGCAGAATGTAAACAATCTACTAAAAAGATAAAAATTAATGCAGTAGTCACCAGTTCAAAAAATACCTAATGTTTCCAAAAACCTACAAAAACATAAAAATATTAATTATAAGATCAACAAATATGTCGTGGAAATCCAAAAGTAATTGAAGATTTTGAGATGAGATTACAGGATTTTGGAAAAAATTGAAGAAATTGTGGAATTCATGTCTTTTCCTTTTAAAAACGATTTAAGTGTGAAACGCATTAGCCAAAAAATTTCAGACATATTTCATATGAATCAAAAGGCCTATTAGAAAATGAAATTATAATTTTACAAACTGATTTAATCTTACAAGCCAGAAGATTTTTGGAAATATGTCAACCGAGAAAAATATCGCAGTAACACCAAATGTAGCGATTATGTCTATTCTTATTTCAGATCTACATACCTATGCGAATCAGTATTTTCATACTTGAAACTAATGAAGACTAAACAACGTTTTGTCCTGACTGATTCCCATACTGAAGACTGATTATCTTTGTCAGGATATACACCTAATTACGATTCCTTGGTTAGGGACATGCAAACGCAGTCTCCCCATTGATGTTAGGCAACAAAGTAAATTCTAAATCTGTCTTTAATAATAAATAATGTAAATAGCTACTTTGAATAAATAAATATTGTTAATAATTGCCCATGTTCTTTTTTTTCCTTTGACATGAATTTTTGGGATTTTTAAATAATTATTATTGTTGTTTTTAACGTAGGTAGATAAACTTCATATCTATATTTTAGTATGAGGTATGCTCAGCGAGCTACTGATAGATTAGCAAAAAGTAACCACGGTATTCTTTCATGATAAATTCTCCTGGCCCAAAAAAACATGAAATTGAAATATTGAAACCAAATCAGCCACACTGTACATTTTTATAACAACTTTTTAATATTAACGAACAAATAGTACAACATCTTATACATGGCAGTAGATTAAAAAAAAAATAAATGGAATTTTAAGTTAGTAAAAATCTATCTTGAAAAAGCATAGGAAAATCAAATTATTTAGGGACTGCATGTATGGAATGCTACCATTAAAAGTTGGGTCTGGAAATTTATTTTCTTCATGAGCCTGTATCTCAAAAACTTAAAGTGATTTAAAAAATGAAAAATAGTTTTGAACATATGTTTTACTTATCTACCCATACCTCGCTGGAATGCACCTTATGCTGAAATACAGTGTATAAACACTGTATGTATTTTACACCCTTCTCCGGCCTTAGACTACACCTATGACAAGTTGATCTCGACACACTTTTAAGATAAAAGTAGATCTTATATATAAAAAAGTTGGCCACCCCTGTACTAGATAAAAATAAAAAAAAAAAGAATGACATTAAAAAATGCATCAGGAAATGCATAAAACATTGCAGAATACAAATAGCAACATCTGTCTAATTGATGGGAAAACAGCCTGAATATACAGTGATTGCAAGCAGACCCTTTCGAAAGGTTGGTCTTGATTTTGACGGTCCATTCGCTGAGAAGAGGAATATGGCCAATTAAATGGTATGTCTGTATTTTCGTTTGCTGAGTTACAAAGGCCATCTATTTAACTGTCAGTGACTTATTAAGGGCAGCATTCCTAGCTTCTCTCAAAAGATTTGCTTCGAGGAGAGGAAAATCTCAAGAAATGAAAAGTGACTGTGGAACTAATTTTATTGGTTCAAATAAAATCCTCAAAAAAGCATTGTATCTAGTCAAACTCAGAATTACAAAGGTGGTTATCAAATGAAAACATAAACTAGAAATTCAATCCACCAGCTATATACATTTAAAGACTGGTTACTACATCACTAAAATTGGGTTCAAATCCTAACTATGGCAAAGACATTTGGAACTGTGATATCTTGCAGAATGAAGATACTTAAAATTTACTGATCTAAGAGACCCATAAGAAAGTTTTAGCCAGGGTAAAAGCGGGTATGAAATGCTTAGATACCATCTTGAGGAATACTTTCCATCAAAATAAGATGGAGTTAGCAAATAACCATTGGGTGTCTTGCAAAAATTATATAATCCGATTAAATCCAAAACTTTTTGAAATTTAATGTTTTATACCTAAATCATTAGAAATTTTACAAGCAGTTTTGACAGAGATTGGGCCCCATGCACTAGTACTCTGGTGATTACACTGTTCAACACTTGACTTATGCTAATGTATTCTCAGTTCGTTTCATAGTGATTTTCAGCTACCTCAAAAAACACAGTACTAGTACTCTGGTGATCACACTGTTCAGACTTATGCTGATGTATTCTCAGCTTGTTTCATAGTGATTTTACCCTATCTAAAAAAACACAGCTTCATTGATCACAATGAACTGTCAGAGTGACATCTTTCACACTGCTTCACACGTAAAATTTTGAGATCCGACACAATTGTACACACAACACATATTAAATTCAATGTTCAGTATACTTTCATCAGCTTTATTTCCTTCAGCTTTCACTGACAAAGCTAACAAACAGCTCATAGCCTGAGCACAGATACATATATACAACCACGTATCCTCAAAAATTAAATACACATCCTATCGCATAACTTTAAAACTGCATAAAAACAAAAGGCACAAAAAAGACTTCACAATATAAAGAGAAGAAACAAATAATTTATGTTTTAAAAAGTAATTCTGTATTCTAGTTTTTTAGAATTTGTTTTTATTTTAATCTACTATTAAAATTTAGCTTGTTTTAAAATTTTTAAATCAGAATGTAATAAACCTGAACTGGCTGATTATGCAAAGTTACATAAAATACTCTGGTAAAAATGAACCACAACCCTATTTGGTTTAAGATCATGACAACTAAATCACAGTTATCTTGATGGCCTCTTCCACAAAACCAATTATTTTCAACTTGCTATTTTTATGGCCTCCTTTATTAACTAATTTTATCATTTTTTTTTAATGGAAGAGATTTCACTACAGATATAAAATATCTCTGCCTTTTGGATATGAACTCTTTTCATCTATTTAACATGAAACACCATCTGCTTGAACGCTTGGCATTCATTTAAATTCTGATTCCTTTATCTAATCACTCCATCATCATACTTTCATTATTT
This sequence comes from Stegodyphus mimosarum, assembly GCA_000611955.2. Lineage (NCBI taxonomy): Eukaryota > Metazoa > Arthropoda > Arachnida > Araneae > Eresidae > Stegodyphus > Stegodyphus mimosarum. The sequence continues at coordinate 106,882 of KK114567.1, forward strand.
TGTCTAAAATAAAAAAATATTGCATAAACATGCCAAACGAGTTCTTAAAGTGGTATAATGTAGCACGAAAAAATAGAAATTAATGCTTACTTATAAGAAAGAAATTTCAGTACCTCTGGTATTATCGGAATCACCTTGGTAGAAGTTGTCAAAATGTGGCAACCATGCGCATAACAATTCTTCAGGTAATCAATCATATTAATAACTTTAAGTTTGAATAAGTACCATCGCCATTTTTATACATGCTGTTTTGCTTGTATTAGAAGCTTTAAATGCAAACTGCAACATTTTTAGTCTTCAGCTGAATTTTGAAATATGTGCTTGTGGGATTTGCCAGTAAATGAAGAAAAAAGTTCTGTGAAATTTCTGCAGGAATATAATATTTTGTGCAAAGAAAGGAATGTTCAGATTTGCATTCGATGATGTTGTATTTTGGAAAATGACTTTTTCGGACATCCAACATGAAAAAGTGTAACAAAGATGTTCGCATTCAAAGCAGTAACTGGCTAGAAAGCAGTCATCTGACATTTACTATAGCAATCCGATTTACAGATGGAGGATAAAATAATACGATCACCTGTGAAGTAATGGAAAATCTTTATTAATAGAGGGTTGGACCTGCCTTTGACTGAAGTATAGATTGAATGTTATGTAGAATAGATGCATAAAGGTCATGGACTATATTTAAAGGAATATTAAGCCATTCCTCCTGCAGAGCGGTCTCTAATTCCGAAAGTCCGGATGGAGGTAGAAATCAAGAATGAAGTTTGGACTCCAAATATGTCCATAAATGTTCAATAATATTCAAGTTCGGAGACTGAGGGGGCCAAGAGAGATGTTCAACTGCATCGTCCTGCTCTTCAAACCATTCTTAAATACACCTAGCAGTGTGGATACAGGTGCTATCGTCTTGGAAAAGCAGTCACTTGCCAGGGAATACAGTCCGGACAATAGGATGGACATGATCCCCTAGAATGCTTAGAGTGATTGGATATGATTCTCCCATGCAGAATAACAAGTGGCCCAAGACTGCACCAAGATATCCCACCCCATACTATAATAGCGCCCCCCCCATGCTTCACAGTCGGCAAAAGGCAGTCAGGATGAAACGCTTTTTGGATGTTCTCTAGACATAAACGCATCTGGTCATCTGAAATAGGGTGATTGATGATTGATTCATTTGACCATATTACCTGTTACCACTGCTATGGGGACCAGCCTTTGTGGTCTCTGCACCATTGGCGTCACTTGAAAGCATTAGTTGCTGTTACCATGGGTTTATGAATTGCCACTTTGACATAAATGTTCGCAGCATGAAGTTCCCTTTTGACAGTTTTTGTTGAAATGGGGTCCTGGAGATGACTGTTCATTTTGGATGTTATCTCGGATAACGATTGTTTGTGCTTTCGGGCTATTGTGCACTTCAAGACCCATCTATCCCTATCAGCCAGCTTTGGCATTCGGCTACTGTTGCGCTTTGAAGACGTCGTCTTACCCTCCTTTTGTGTACGCTGTCATAATGGCTGACACCGTACTTCTTGCACACCCACAAGGTTTCCTGTTTTCATAACAGATGCTTCACTTAAACGTGCTCCAACTATCATTCCTCTTTAGAACTCTGACATTTCAACTTCTCACAGACAGTTCGATCGAAGCATGCAACTCAGGTGACTGCTGTTGAAAGACTGATACCTTCCTCTTCACGCTCACTAGGTGGCTGACTTCTGTTGCAGGTGTGGTGGCTGTACTGCAGGTATGAAATATGTCATACATTTTCACAGGTGTTCGCATTATTTTGTCCTATGTGTGTACATATTGCTGGAGTAAAGAATTAACTAGTGTTAAATTTTGCTTGGAAGGATTAGAAGTGGCTGGTAAGACTGTGTTAGACTGGAATAATTATGTGCAGAAGATACCTTTTATAAGTAGTTTCATAAATTGTTTTATGAGATAAATATCAAATTAAAATTAAAATATGTACCTAATAACATGTATAGTATGAAATAAATAACTTCCTCTGATTTGAAATTAGCATTCTTTCTGTTCTTCAGAAAACACCAAATTGCATCAAGGTGATTGCGATAATCCCAAGGTACCGAAATTTCTTTTTAAAGTTATTAAAGCACACAGATTTTAAAAAAGAAACCCCATTTTGACACTAAAGAATCTTGAATGAAATGAAAGAAGTGAACAATATAGTTTTTATATGTATTATGATCACATATGAGAAAACTACTATGTGGAAAGGTAACATACACAAAATTTTTGTGAATTTTAGTTCTGCCTTTTTTAAATTAAAGTTTGTTTAATATCACTTATAACTGGAAAATTTATGATGAAAATATAAAACTTATTAGCCAATTTTAATTACAAAACTTATGTAATTAATTTATATCTATAACAGAATTACAACTATCTCTACCACCATCAGTTAAAAAAAATCAATAAAGGTATATGCAAAAAATGTTAAGATATACAATTATATACCAATAAAGCACAATGAAAAGCATTTGGTGATACAACAGTAAAAGTTGCAGGTCAAAGAGAATCATCCATGTTGGAAAATGGTTTTACAGTTCTCAGTGCTGCTTACTGTTTCGAGGCAGAACTTCCATTCATCCAACGGTTTAAGAAGCAGTTAAAAACAAGTGAAACAAACTATCGCCTGGAATAGTTATGTCGTCAATGCAGGGTAAGAAGGACAGATTTTCAGTTGGCAATTAACTGAGCAACCAGCAATTTTTTTTAACACTGGCCACTGCAATATAAAAGTACTATCAATTAATTTATGAACCCTATTATGTTTTTTTCCAATCAAGTCATATTTTAGTAACTACAACCACAGCCTTTTCAATTCAACTTAGTTTCAGAATATAAAAGCCACAATTAACGCATTAAGTGTTTCCATATCAAATGCATGATGGATTTCTATATAAATAGGACATTTTATATAAGCACAATTTTTTTCTGTATAAATATTGATACAAATTTTATATAAATGGACTTTCTTGATTGAAATGCTTTTAAATATGAACTGGAAGATGTAAAAACTGTATATAATTTAAGTGTACTTTAATTGATAGCTAAACACAATACATGAAAATGCTGACCTCCCAATCAGCCCGCCATCAGATAACTGTGGCATTAATGTTTGAGATCGACGAAGAGCTTCTCTTCGCCCCTTGCTGAGATTAACAGCATCCCTGAGAGCAAACATCCAGTTATCTAAACCTTTTGAAGACCACAGCAATAACTGATCTTCTTGGCCTACACGAACAGCTATTACACCATCTTGCTTCTTGTCAATCCATTGAAGGTCATCAACATCAGCTAAATTCACCTAATGGGAGAAAAATGAGTTTAATGATAAAGTAATTGCACTATAGTAATTTGAACAATCAATACTATAAGAGACTATTCACTTGCATTACTTAATTGGAGGTGTAAAATACAGCATATTCAAATTTTATATTTCACATGACCAAAACAAGGATGATGGACTAGTATCATTTGTGGTATGCTGTGTATTTGGATCATTTAGGAAAGCAATAATTAGCAAGTGAGACATGCATTTACTGCAAGTGTAAGAAATTCTGGTGAGATCAGTGATGTAGCTATAGATAGGCAAGATTAGGCAATGCATATAAGGAACCATGCATTTTAAGCGCCCGTTACGTTTTGAAACTTTAAATTACTTTTCAATCTTTGATATTACATGCATCGATTTAATTTCAAATATCATGAATAAATGATTTTATTCATTATATAAGAGTTTTTTATCTTTTTTTTGAAAAATATAAAATTTTGAAATACAACTGAATGCCACAGCAGCTAATCTTGCTTATTATTAATATCGGTGCCATCTAATGAATTATTTTGTTTATGCGTATTGGCTTAGCTTAAGACCACTGTCATCAAATGTGCGTGTGAAACAAACCAAAACTAACCTGTTTTGTTTGTGATAATAACTTTGTTAATACTGTGCATTTTATATCTAAGCATAAGAAGGTATTAAAGCATAGCAAAAAAATGGGTTAGTCTATATTTTAGGATACCCCTTGGATTATCGTCAATTGTTGTTTCATTTATGGTAACCTAAGTAATTGAATGTTATGGAAACCCTATTATCACGTGATTGGTTGCATGACTGCAGTGAATTTGACCAATGGGAAAGTATCTGTATACCGTAAAATGGGTGTATGCGATGAGATCAATGTGTAGTTTCTGTATGATTTCGAATGAAAGGGAAGAAAAGCAATAATTGACTGGTGTGTAAATGAAGGTTTACTTAGTAGTCATTATAAGTGTCCTGTTTGTATGAAGGAAATGTGTACGTTCGAACATAAAGATCATTCAGATGGCTTTGAATGGGTTTGTCGTTAAGAAAGCTTCATGCAAGAAATGCCACCAACAGTCTGGCACTACAAAGGATACTTTTTACTCATTTTTGTGAATTTATGTGGTGACAGCAGTATGCATATTCTAGTTCAGATAATTTTAGAAAGTTTTTGGACGCTGTTAAGAAATTTTGTGAGCCACAGACTGAAGACATAGAAATTTCTAAATATGGTATGTCGATATTTCCTTTTTGTAGTACGTATATGCGATAAGATGTATTTCCTTTTTTATGTTATTTCACAGTATGATTTAAAATGCAGCTTATTGAGCTTCGATTGGCTACAAATTTTGTTCAATTTTGGTGATGAGTAACTTTGTTTTAACATTATATGATGTCATCATTCTCCTGACTTTTTTTTCATGAAACTAGACCGATGTGTACATGGACAAAGTCAATGGAGTGTGCAATGCCGAGTTTATGTAATTGATTTTTTTTAAGTGAAAATAGATTGATGTGTACATGGAGACCGAGTTTGTGCAATTGTCTGACTTGTTATTTTGGTTTTGCGTGGCAGCCATCTTGAAATTGTGCCTTGCTGGCCAATGGCCAAAAATTGCCAATTTTTGCAAAAGGTCAGTAGTCATCCTTAAATATATTTTTACCAAAAATTGCTATCAAAAACTAAAGAAGCTGGTTTTGGTTAAAGTGACATTACAACATTTGATGAAATGGGCAACCAGAGCAAATACCAAATGAAAGGGGTCTGCATAAACACAAATTACAAAATGAATTTCAATTTATTTTAACAGAATTGAAACAAATGGCTAAAAAACTGGATATTACTTAAGAATTTCTAACGAACAGACAAAATAAGGTAAAACATAATTTTGATCAATTTTCGACAAAATTTTTAATATTATGAAGAATTTTTAAAATAAAGGAATGCATTTTACTGCATTTCAGACATTGTTTCAGCATAAATAAATTATCGATTTATTAGCATGATAAATCTGAGAGATCAACTTGGTTTTTTGGAATCTCATTATGATGTTGAAAAAGCAGAATTAATACAAAAAATGTGACAATTTAGTAGATATTTATTTGGAAATAATGTAGCCAGTATTTAATTAACAATTTATAAATGCACTAGTTATCTAAAGATGACCTTGAGAAAATATGATCATTCAAGAATTTAGGGACTTCATGTTAAAAAAATACCATTTACTAGAAAGCGACTTCTGTGAAATGTACAGTTTTCTTACTCTTTTTAATGATTTCTTTAAGTGTTGCTATAGGAGAAAGAATGTTTTCAAAACTAAAAATCTCAAGAGATTACAGAAGAAATATGACTAGACAAATATGATTAAACTTTCGCTTCTTGCCATTTCAGCATAAAAAGGCAAATAAAATAGACCTAAAAATACAACAGATTCTTTTGCCTCAGCAAAATCATGCAAACTACAACTCTGATTACGTATTTCATAAATCCATTTATTATCTCAAATGCAACTTAACTAAAACTTCTTTCTTTTTTAAGTCAGTTATGTTTATTAACTCGGCATTATCCGCACGACAAAAACGAACAGTGTTATTCGCACAGGGTATGTCAAAGTGCAAAAGTTTCTCATTAGATTTTCTACCATAAAATCTATGCATGAAAGATAAAAAAAAAAAAAGAAAAAAATTTAAAAAGAAGATTACAGTTGTAAAACTGGTTAATCATGCTTACATTTATTTTGCATATTTTATACAAATACATGCCATGTGTCCATACATATATATTTGTCACACTTTTCACAAATAAATTTAGTTTTTCTGTCTTTTCTATTAGGGTATTTAGCACACCTTTTAGATATTACTTTGGCCCTTCAGTGGATCCTAGTTTTTCTTTTAAGTTTTATGGAAGCATCACTTGTTGGCGTCTGTTTTTCTTGTATTCTTCTGCAAGTTGAAATCCCAAACTTTCAAAAATGATTGCCTCGTTTGATGTTGAGTAGATGGTTTCTTAGTATGTAACAAAATAATTTGTGCATTTATTGCAACAATGTTCAACAGTGCAAAAAATATTGTAATAAGCCAACGATTAGATTTCCTAGCCATTGATTATATGGCAGTGATTTTGTAGACAATGCCAACTGCTCCTTTAGATAAATTCTAGAAAGTTATTATTTCAGGTTTTTTCCGATTCTTCTGTAGATGTGGCTATTGTATCATCATCATGCATAGTTGAAAGTAGAAGAACATTCTCATTTTTCTTGGGTATATGCGAGACAATTATTGTGTCTTTTTAGAAACCAAACATGGATGAGTAAATCTCTTTTTTCTTTACATTCAAAAACATTGGAGGAATCTCTCTTTTATTTTTTCTTATGCTTCCAATAACAGTTATTCATCTAAAGATACAATATCCAAGTAATTTTCAAAATCAGTAAATTTCTCAAATATCGCATTTATTCATCATAACTGCAATAACACACCATATAGGAAGAACCAGAACTATAACACAAATACTTGTGCAGAGTGTAATATACCCATCGAGGCGATATCCGAAGAACTATTTTCAGAATTCGGCCCCAGGTTTCCTCTACTTCAAGGTCAGCTATACGAAGGTCAAGCTTCAAGGTCAGCTATACGAAGACTCATCCATTTCACAAAAAAATTTAGGAAGGAATATTAAAAAATTCAGGAAGAGTAATGCCGGGTTAAGATAGTTTCTGTGCAGTCTTGCTGTTAGTAATTTATTTTTTAATTATTAAAATAATTCTCAGTTGCTTAAATACATTAAATAAAACTGAATTATTTGATTAAAATGGATTTTCCATTCATATTTATTTATACTGTTGCGCTCTATGGGTTCATGGATTTGGAGTAATTGACGATATTACTTGAAGACAATTTATTCGCCAGTAAGCACTATTACACCTTTTCCAAAGACACACTTACAGTCATCAAAAAACTCTAATAAATACACTGAAACAATTAGCAACATAGCCTTCAGGCTAGAAAGGTGAAGATAATTTCACGGTAAAGCACTAAAAGCTCCCGACTCAGTGGATCACTCTCAAGTTAATCTCTGAACTCAAGACACTCTACTATTTTACTTTCTAGCAGGATATGCAGGCTATATATAGCTTTAAACTACCTTTGAGAATATTCCCAAGGAAAACCACCAAGAATGCATTCTAGAATGTTCTCGTTCTGTCTATGGCATATTGCCAATTTCGTCACCAAAAGGGCAATTTTCAAACCAAATCTGGCAAACTTGCCTTTTCCTGCCACTTTCTGTAAACCCTATCCCCACTGCCCCCTCCCAAGAATTGCACATTTTAGGCAATACAATCCTTGGTCAGGAGCCAAATTCAGTACACACAAAAAGTAACAAAACAAATAAAGTAAATAAAGATTAAAGAAAGAAATATTTACACAATTTACAAGGTATATACACTGATTAACCACATGACAATTTTAAATTACTTAAAGTTCAGAATGAATTTCAGTTTCAGGCTTTTCATCAAGTTTATACCTTGGTTAATTACCTTTGCACTGCAGTTCTCAGATGTACTTCTGTTTTGTGTATCACAGTCTGAAGATTAAGTCCATTCAGATCATGCATCCACAGGAGATCTGAAAGTTTGCTCACCACTCTGTAGTTCATTCACATCATGTGTAAAGTTCACCTTGGTATTTTTAGCAGTTGAAACATGTTTATTTTCCCTTATTTCCTGAAAACCAGTTCCGATTTTTGCAATAGAGTTATGAATAGAATCCGATTCTTTACAAACAGAAGTATCCTGGTTTAGATTCAAGTTTGTGTCCGTACAACTTGTATTATGAGACATGCACTTAGTTCATGAAGTGGATATATATTCCTGCAATACTGGAATACTGCTTTTGCTGTACATTAGCTTCTCCCATCTCAGCATCAAATGAATTTTTAGATGGTTTAATACTTGCTAACTGTGACTTCACTATCAGTTTCTACCAACTTAGCATGTTCACTTTCCTCCATCTCTACTATGAGGAACTTTATTGCCATGAATTATTTCTTCACCTTTTTTAGATGCTTTACTAGCCACTTCTTTTATTTCTTCATCTTAATAAATAGTATTGTCGCTTGCTTCCATTTCAACCTCAGGCACTTGAGAATTAAAAGTTTCTTTCCCATCTTTCATTTCTTCATCTTTTTGTTCTTTTCCTTAATCTCATGAGATATTTCATTCTTCATTTCTTGATCTTTCTCAGACATTTCACCAGCTACATCCTCCATTTCTTCATCCTTTGATTCTTCGGGTGTCACTACTTTCATTTCCACAGCTTCTATTTTTGGGCTTCAATTTTCTCACTAAGCTCCATGGTGTCACTTCTAATCTTGTTTTGCTCCACTTTTATCTGTTGGAGTTACCCTTGCAGCTTCTCGTCCGACTTTTATTCCTTCTCGGCGTGATTTTATTCTTGATCACTCTTGATCTCACCCTTCATCTACTCCTTGTTTGGTTGGCTTCCATCTCTTCTTGTCTGGCTTTTACAGTTTCTAACAAGTCCTCAGAGCCTTCATTTCTTCTGCCATGGTTTTTCCCTGTAGGCAGGTCATTGGCATTCACTTACAGATACCACTCTACCAATTGTTGCATTCTATGGGTTTGTGGATTTGGAGTAATTGATGATAACGCACGATGAAGAATCAAAACATAATTATTCACCAGTAAGCACTATTACACAGCACAGTTCCAAAGACATGTTTACAGGTGTAAAAAAACTATGATAAATATGCTGAAACAATCAGCAACACAACCTTCAGGCCATAATGGTGAAGAAAGCTTCATGGCAAAGCACTAAAATATGGCTTCTGACTCAGTCAGTTGCTTTCAAGCTAATCTGAACTCAAGATACTCTCCTACACTACCTTCTTCCAGGACAGGCAGAGTATATATAGCTTTAACCTACCTCTGAGAACATCCCAGAGGAATCCACTAAGAATGCATTCTAGAATGTTCTTCCTTTGTCTCTGTCGCCAAATCTGGCAACTCTGCCTTTTCCTGTAACCTTCTGGCAACCCTATCCCCCACTTTGTGAACCTACCTTACTGCAGCTGGGCATTTTGCAACAATACTGACATTTAGAATATATCTATATTTATACACTCACTTCCAAATGTTAACCACGGAGAGGAAAATGCTAATTTCCGGAAGCCAATCAGAATTGAAGAGGATGCAATTCGCTGCAGAGGTAGATGGAAGTATGCAAATATGTTAGGTAACAGCCAATCACGCTTTCATGTCAAGAAACATGCAAAAAAGGCAGTCTTATAAGAAGCCAGCTTTATAAAGGGTTACAGAAGTTGATTGTAAGTGCTGATAGAAGATGTTAAAAACTTTCATACAATTTGTTTTCGAGACATACATGTTTCTATGACTTTCAGAAGACAAATGGCAGATTCTGAGCAGCTGGCATGCTGTGGGGCGCATTGAAGCAGGACAGTCGATCATAAATGTTCCTCTTTTCCTCGCCGTTCATCATTCTGCAATTTCGCGTTTATGGAAACAATTCCAAACCACACAGACAGTTGTCCAAAGGCCCGTAGCTGGTCGCCCAAAGGTTATAAACCCTGCGGAAGATCAATATATTGCTATTGTAGCCAAGCGGAATCGCACAGCGACCTCCACACATGTGACCTCTATGGTTACAGCGTCCATTGGTAAGGCGATATCTGCAGCTACTGTATGTCGAAGATTACATATGACTGGACTGTACGCCCGGGTACCTTGAGTTTGTGTTCCTCTATCCGTCCAATCAAGAGGGGCACGATTAGAGTGGTGCCAGGAACATGCCAGTTGGAATGTGTCTGACTGGGGCAATGTCATGCCAAGATTTGCTCTGGAGCCAGCTGACAAGCATATAAGGATATGGCGTGAATAACGAACATGCAATCAGTCCCAAAACATCACTGAACATCACGCATTCTGAGGCGGGAGCATTATGTTGTGGGCAGGGATTTCATTAGGATACTGCACCGACCTGTACATCTTTAAACGGGGTTCTTTGAAGGCTGTCTGGTATCGAGATGAAGTTCTAGAACCCATTGTGAGATTGTACGCTGCAGCAGTTGGCTCTACTTATATATTAATGGATGATAACGCATGTCCCCATAGAGCTGACATCATCGATGACTACCTGGAGAGTGAAGGGGTTGCGCGCATGGCGTGGCCAGCATATTCACCCAACCTTAATCCCATTGAAAATCTTTGGGATGCTCTCGGCCATGCTGTATCTTCACGTTTCCCACCTCCAGCCACTCTTATTGAGCTGGAAACTGCTCTACAAGAAGAATTGCGATTGCTTAATTCTGCGATGGTTGACCACCTAATTGAAAGCATGGTCACAAGGTGTAAACTTTGTATACAGATGAGGGGGATCACATACCCTATTTATACCTTATTGTTCATTTTATGCTGTTTATTCTCACTTTATACATAATTCTGTTTAAGTCTCCAGTATGTCATTATCTCATAACTTACAAAAATTTAATATTGTTTTCATTTCTGTATATAATTATCGATTTTGTTTTATGTGTAAATATATATGCTACGTTCCTGCCGAATTTTGTGTCAATCAAATCAGTATTTGTTGATTTTTTTGTATTTTATATCTTCATGCTTAACTTTTGGAAGTGAGTGTATATACATATAGAGAGAGAGAGGTAGAGAGAGATACTAAGGGACCAAAATTTTAAGTTATGCCATTGGATGAGATGACTACAAGTATTAAAAAGCCTAGTAATGCATTAATTGAAAAACACTATACACTTAATTTTGATGAAATGTATTCACTCTCAAAACAAACAAAACAGTCTGATGTGGAGACCTTGATTTCCTTGCATGGCCTATTAAATCATTCATTTTATTTCCTTCAATTATTCTAAGTTAATTAACTGATCCCTCAAGACAAGTTGAAAATCACATCAAAAACTGCAAATTTTGAATTTAATTATGGCAGTTAAATTTTGTCTTACGGAAGCCAAACTTCTTGTAATTTTATTCTTCCACAATCAGTATAAAACTTTCCTGAAGGAACTGGGAAAACGTATTAAAATTTAGATTTCATTATTTCTCCAAAATTAATTTTCTTTTAAAATTTAATATTGCCAAATCAAAAACATTTTCATCATTCATAACACTTGTATAATTGGAAGTATATGACTATGACTGTTACAAACTGAAATGAACTAAAGCTGAGGTAGTGATGTTAGCTTCTAGAATGTATAAGAATCAGATCAATCGATGTAGCTAAGAGAGTGTGTGTGTTCCTTTTGTGATGAATTTTGAAATGCACATTTTCGTTGTTATATCTGTGCATGTGTTTTGTGCTTCAATAAAGTGGCTTCATGAAAATTGAAATGACTATTGCCTTTTGGACACTACAAACACCTATGCTTTGCATAGATGTGAACCCCTGTTTCCGATATTGAATTCTCGTTCTCAACATAAGAACGTGGCGCCCCCAGGTGGGCAGGTGTTTTGAATTTGGAATCTTGTAATTTGAAGCATTCCCTGAAAATGGATTTGAATGTGTTAAAAGCACAAAGAAAGGGTCTGAGAACGTCTTTTACTCTCTGCCTAAGGAAAATTGAAAATTAATTGCTTAAAGAAGCTGTTGATGTAAGTGAAATTTCCGTTTTACGGCTTCAAATTACTGATAAGTTCCAGAGACTTGAAAGGTGTCAATCATTAATTGCTGAAGACTGAAGATAGTACGAAATATTACACCAATGATTTTAAAGAAGCTGAAACGTATAGGGACAGGCATGTAAAAATCTGTGCTAAAGTTGAAAAACAACTGCAAGAAGATTCTGCAGCTAAAAATGAGAAATGAAAATATAAATTACCGAAAATTGAGCTTCAGAAATTTTCAGGTGAGCCTAAAGAATACTTGTCTTTCCCAAGCTTATTTCAGAAGATTCATGAGGATAGGTCTCTACCTGATGCAGATAAGATGAATATCTGGTACAGTCTGTAAAGCCAAAATCAAAAGCTGAACGTCTTATTCAGAGTTTTCAGGCTACTGCGAAGAATTATCCGAAGGCTATTGAACAGTTAAAAGAACATTTTGGAAGAGATGATTTACTCATCCAAACTTACGTCCGTGACTTACTAAATATGGTTTTGAAGAATGCAATGACTAAACCATGGCCAATTTAGCAGCTTTACACGACGAACTGGAATCTAAACTTAGAGCTTTGGGAAGCTTAGGGAAAAACTCAAGATAAACATAGTGATTTTCTAATTCCATTAGTGGAAAGTTGCCTTCCAGAGGAAGTGTTGCTGACATCGGAAAGAAAAAGAAATTATGAAGCAAGTGAAACCAAAAGTTCCTATACTTTAGAACAGCTAATGAACTTTCTTTGCCAAGAAGTCCAAGGTGCAGAAACGGTATCCTTAGCAAGAATTTTCTCACGTTAATTCTAAAGTAATAGTTCTGCTCCTGGAAAACCAGAAGTCAGTGAACTCACGACAGCCTTTGCCTTAATAAGCCTTGATGATAATACAGGTAAGCGTCTTTTGTATTTTTGTGATAAGTTTCATTCCAGAGAAATGTTCTCAGTATAATAATTCCCATTTTGATGTTATGTGTCCTCAAGAAGGAAAGGGGAAATGTATGTATAATAGAGAATTTCCTCTTTAATTGCTGTAGAAGTGAAACCGTTTACTTGCAAACTCTTTGTGTAGTCATTCGGGCTCGAGGACAAGCGCGGAAAGTTTGCACTCTATGTGATTCAGCTAGCCAAAGTACTTATCAAAACAATTCCGCCCCCTTGGAAAGAAACTGTGGTACATGCAATGTTTGGGTGGGGAGGAGAAAAAAAACTGAAGGAACACAAGATATTTCTATTGAAGTTAGTGATTTAAAAAAGGTCATATACTTGGAGTTTTGAAGTTCTTTCTGAGAAAAATCTATGTGGATTTATTCCGAAAATTAATGATTGTAGAATTTTAGATGAAACGAAATAAGATAGATTTAACAGATTCTTTTTGTAAAGAAAGCGAGATTTACCTTTTGATTGGGGCTGATGTTTTGGGAAAATTGCTAATGAAAACTTGGTGGAGCTGGATTCAGGTCTTACAGCCTTGAAAACTAAACTTGGGTGGATAGTAATTGGAAAGGAAAATTCATTCACAAGAGGTAGCTTTCTAACTACTTTGTCTATGCATGTTTGGAACATTCCTTTGAGTGCATTATGGGAACTTGAAGTTTTAGGAATAGCTGATTCATCCGAATCTTTTAAGGGAAAAGATAGCTTAACTGATTTTGAAGACAAAATGAAAATTCTTCCCGATGGGAGATACGAACTAGAATTACCATGGAAATGCAGTATTTCGCATTTATCTGATAACAAAGAACTGACCCGGAAACGACATGAAAAGGTGATAAGCAAGTTAAAATGTGGTAAACTTTTAAATGACTATCAAAAGATATTCCAGGAATGGGAAAGAATGAGTATAATTGAGCATGTACCTGAAATTGAACTCAATAAAGAATGTCACTATTTGCCTCACAGGCCAGTGATTAAATTAGATAGTAAAACTTCAAAAATTCATCCAGGTTTTGATGCTTCTAGCTCTCAGAGAGGGAAACTCTCTTTAGATGATTGTTTATTTAAAGGAGTTAATTTAATAAAAATTACACCCTATATTCTTGACAGGTTTAGAATGTATCCAATTAGTATACGTGCAGATACTGAAAGGGCTTTTTTAATGTTATTTGTTGCACACAAGGTTAGAGACTTTCTTAGATTTTTCTTCCCCTGTAATGAAGGGCCAGAAATTTATAGACATTCTCGTATTGTATTTGGAGTTTGTTCCAGCCATTATTTATTAAATGCATCTAAAACACATCTTTTAGAGAACTGCCCTCCACCATACAATAAAACTGCTAAACAGCTACAGAACTCATTTTATGTAAATAATTGTGGAAGTGGAGTTTTCAATATTAATGAACAAATTCACTTTATAGAACAGTCAAAGTTAATCATGTCTAGGGGCTGTTTTAATTCGTGTGGCTTCGAGAGCAATGTTGCATGTAAAAATGCTGAGAAGCATTCTGGAGGAACTTCTGTTTTAGGGATAATCTGGGACTTAAATAATGACACTTTAAGGTGTTCTACTAATTTAGAGCCTTTGGCGTGTGAAATGAAAATAACCAAGAGATTAGTTCTGTCAACAGTACAACAGATTTTTGATCCTCTTCGCTTGTTATCTCCTGCAACATTGCTTCCAAAGCTACTATTGCAAAATTTGTGGATGTCAACAATAACTTGGAACTGTGAACTGACACCAAATATCGTAAACAAATTCTCAAAATGGTACAACGAGGCACCAGAACTAAAAAATGTAACTTTTATATATGACATTATATGACAATTAATTCATCCTCTGAATTGCATGTTTTTGTTGACGCTAGCAAAGGGGCATAGGCTGCATGTGTCTCTGCTCGATCAATAGTTCGTTCTGAGGTTAAGGTAGTCTTTGTTAGCGCAATGTCTAGAGTAGCTCTTTTCAAACCCGTGAGTAAGCCGCGGTTGGAGTTAATGGCTTGTAGTATAGGCACTAGGCTTGTGAATTCTAGTATGAAAGCACTTGATCTATTGAATCTTAAGATAACACTTTGGTCTGATTCTACTACAGCCATTTTGGTGGATAAAGCAAATGGGAAACTGGTCAGTTTTTGTAGCCAACCGAGTTAAGGAAATTCATCAGTTGACAAACTCGGAAGCATGGAAACATGTTCAGGGAAATATGAATATTGCTGACTTACTCTCACGGAGTAGTTCTGCTCGGGGCATGATTGCTTCTAGGTGGTGGGAGGGGCCTTCATGGCTAAAGGGAAAATCCTGAGTGTTGGCCCGTTGGCGAAATTGAAAGCCGGCCTAAAGAAGATGATACAGAAAGAAAAAAGATTAAAATGGTGAGTATTGATTTGGCGAAAGGCGCACCCCTTTGGCATCTAAACAATATATCAAATTATGATAAAATGATTCAAGTAGTTGCTTGGGTTTTAAGATTTGTGAATACCTGTCAGCAAAGTCATATTAAGTGTAATAACCCTGAACTTTTCTCTTCTGAAATGGAGAATTCTGAAAAGTGTTTAATTTAGTTCGGAGCTACTATTTACCTGATGTAAAATCTTTGAATTTGATTACATTTAAAGATGAGGACAATACTTTAAGAATAAGAACTAAGATAATTCATCGAGATGATGAAGAATCCTTTTTATATCCAATATTATTTCCAGACAAATGCCAATTTAATGAATCATTGATCAAAATTATACATCTGAAAAATTGTCTGCCGGCATACAAATAATGCAACCCTATTAAGAGACCCTATTAAGATTTCTGTTGGCACTTAGGCAGTTTATCGCTAGGGGAGGAAGGCCAAGAATACTTTATTGTGACAATGGAACTAATTTCAGAGGCACATATAATGATCTTTCTAAATTAAACTGGGATAAGATTTCTAGAGAAAGTTTCATATATAAAATAATTTGGAAATTTATACCGCTCACCACAGTGTGGTGGGGAGGCTGGTGGGAAAGGTTAGTTCGCAATGTAAAAAAATTGTTAAAACGTACTTTAGGTAAATCTGTATTGAGTCAAGAAGAATTGAACACTGTAATTTGTGACTGTGAATCTATCATTAATTGTAGACCATTAACATATGTATCAGAGGATCCATGGGAATTGATTCCTCTTACACCCACTATGTTTCTTATTGAAAACCACTCTTGCAGTGTTAGGGATATTGATGAATTGGATCCCCAAAATTAAATAAAAAATTAAGACACCGAAGAAAGCTTCTTAGTGATTTAAGAAAACATTTTAGAAAAGAATATCTCAGTGAGCTCATTTTGAAATGCAATGAAAAACTGGTTCGTGAACCCAAAATTGGTGAAATAGTTTTAATTGGTGATGCTAATCAACATTCATTTTGGCCTACAGCAAAGATTACTGAACTGATTCCTGGTTGGGATGGGAAAGTTCGTACTGTTAGATTTAAAACTCAACACGGAAGTGCGCTGCGACCGGTGCAGCGAGTCTTCCCTTTAGAGTTACAAGCGGTTGGAACAGTGTTAGCTCAAGATAAGAAACCGGGAGAGGGGGAATTCTGTTCTCGGGGACCTTCTGAAGTTAAGACTGGTTTATCTCCTGACGATGTAATAATGGAGTGATGTACTTTTTCTGGTAGGTGTGTGAAAGCACCTAAAAGAGTTGATTTATTCAATTGTACTTGTTATAAATTTGAGACTCTCCCCAAGTCTCAACAGGGGGAGGATGTTACGAACTGAAATGAACTGAAGCTGGGATAGTGACGTCAGCTTCTAGAATGTATAAGAATTAGATCAATCAATGTAGCTAAGCGAGTGTGTGTGTGTACCTTTGTGACGAATTTTGAAATGCACATTTCCGTTGTTATGTCTATGTTTTGTGCTTCAATAAAGTGTCTTCATGAAAATTGAAATGATTATTGCCTTTCGGACACTACAAACACCCATGCTTCACGTAGACGGGAACCCGATTCTGATATTGAATACTCGTTCCCATCAATGACCAATGATTGTGAAAATAAAGGCGGGAGTATAGACTATTAAGCTGGGTAACAGGGGTGGGTATGTATACAGGTTTCGTATTGGCAGTTGCAATAAAAAAGGAAGTGCATAACTAGATGTTATCAGCAGCCACAAACACAAAATTTCAACATTCTACAAGTTAATCATTTATTAATTATGCGAGATATATACATATGTAGGTATGTCAAGCACCACGGAAAAATCCATTTTAAATCCATTCTGGAAAAAAGAGTCCTTGATTCTCTTCATAGGTATGGATGTCATGCAAAAAATAATCAAAAATGGATATTTCCTTTGACAAATGATACCCAAAATTTATCGCAGATACATTCACACAAAAAAGCAAAAACAAAAAGCAATTCTACACCACTTGGTGAGTATACTGATTAGAATGAGATCTATCAATTACCTGACTAAAAATCATTCAATACCTAAATATAGATCTAATACTAGGGGGGGGGGAAGCAATCCCATAAACAAAGAAATTAGGGTACTTTTGATTATCCGCACCAGCACCTAAAAGTCACAAACTATTTGCCTATTTTGCTAAGAGAAATATTTGTTTGGTTATCTTCATACCTGTTTCAATGATGAATGGAATACCACATTTTTTTTTTTTTTTTTTTTTATTTTGCATAAGCACGCTTTTTTTTTCTTCTTCTTCTACTTTTTTTCGGTGTGTGTGTATTGTTGCTCTCCTCATATGCAGAGTGATCTGTTTTCCCTAAAAAACATCAGCATCGCACACACATTCAGCATCAATATCTCCACAATTCATGATAATCTCACAATGGATATAATGCATGTCATTTTGGATTACCCAAAATTAAATAGCATTACTAAATATCCTGTTATCCACTGCCCATAATGGAAGAAATAATTAGAAATGTTAAATTACCAAATTACAAAATGATGCTAAATCTTACTTTGGGTATTTTCCAACATGCGAAAAACCAATATTCGAGATTTGTGTGAAGTATTCTCAATTCTGAAGGAAGTAGGTTTAAAAATAAAATATGGTCAACTGCAAATTTACAGGCCAAGAAACTTCATTATTTAGACCATGGATCTCGAAACTATGGCCCGCGAGCACTAATTATCTGGCATGACAGGGAATTTTATAAAATTCAAAGTAACAATACATTAACTATTTTATATAACAGCCAATCTAGAAATGTGTTGCCTATCATACACGTTTATTATAAAACATATTATAAACATTATACAACCATTTCCAAATTTGCAATAAGTGAAATACAGTAACACTCTATACAACAAATCTCATGTAAACACACGACTTCTTCGTACGTCCTTTAAATTACATACATATTTTGACGCATTTCATTTAAACCTATTTCCTCCAATTTTATTAGAGATATATTTCTCATTCAATCAATTAAGTTCTCACTTTGTGGCAAGGCAAAAATAAATAAAACTCAAAACATCTTCAAACAAAACAAGAATATAAAATGTAAATAAATGGGGACTTCGTTAGGCCTAGCAGTTAAACAACTTTTAAATTGCTGATAATTCTACAACTTTTGTATATATACTAAAGTCATAAAAACCTTACCGGAATATAATTCAATTATTTGTAAAGCAAAAATGCACAGTTCACCAACATATAAGAATGAAAAATCTGAGCTTACCGAGCCACTATGAAAACTTTCCATATACCATCTCCAAGGAACAGAAATTCAATTTAAAACTATGAAAGAATTTTCTTTTGAATATATATATATGACTCAGCCAATTGCAATGTAAAAGGAAGGTGTACAGCTACATGTTATAGCAGTCCCACATATACAAAATTTCAACATTTTGAGACTACTCGTTTTTTAGCTATGCATATATACGTACAGAGGTCATGAAAAATTCTCTCCTAAATTCCTTTTAAATCCATTTTACTACCCATTTTCGAAAAAAAAGAGTCCTTTATTCCATTCGTATGTACAGATGTCACGCAAAAAAAAATCATTCAAATGGATTTGAGAGTGGTAAAAATGGATATTTTTCTTGAAATAAGCATGCCGACATTTTTCGCGATTACAATACTTACTTTATTTCATACATGAAAGTAAAAATTCTCAGCGTACTTTCACAAGAATAAAGGTTTCATGCGCTATCTTTCCTACTTTTATAGTAGTATTTCAAGTTGGTTTATGAAAATTTTCAGTAGTGATTTTATTTAAACCTTCAATTTTGTTTTGTATATGTTGTAATTTATTTTGATTTTGAAGATGTTTTTTTCCCACAAAACTTGCCCAAAATGTGAAATGCTTATGAATGACAGTTTGCATCTGATAAAAGTGTAAACAAAAGTAAAGTACATATTAAACTGAAGAAATCTCTAATATTCTGGGATAAAAATATATTTTTGCAAATGTTTAAAAACAGCTTTATGACATTTATGCTATCTGAAAACGAATAAAAGTCTAAAAAACAAGGCCCTTTGTAAGATCATAATGTATAGATCCAATCACAAAATTCTCACTACCTCATTTAAAAACATGTGTTGTTCATCATAATTGCATCGGGGTGGTATGATAAATTAACTGGATCTTGGCCCTCAAAGTTTTGTGAAAGAGCCAATATGGCCCACATGCTAAAATGTTTCGAGATCCCTGATTTAGACTATAAGATATTTCAAAAGAATATAGAGCCAGAAGATTAAAAAATAATTACAATAAAAAATTACACTTCACTAATACAGCAAAGAAGTTGGCCTCATTTTTGGTTTGGGTTCTTATTGTAGGACTTTTAACAAAGATTTGGAATATATAGCAGAACCACTATTGAAATTAAAAAGAAAAATTACACATCAGCCAAAGTGAACACAGTGTTCCAAAAACTTAAAACAGCTTAAATTCAAGTGCAGTTTTGTTACTTCCTAAAGGCAACAGGAACTTGGAAATTGCCACAAATGCATCAGATCATGAGGTAAGACTTGTCCTTATATAAGACTGTTAGCCAGTTGCATATTTTAGTAAGACTCTTAATTCAACTCAGAGAAATTATATGGCTACAGAAAAAGAAATATAGCAGCTATTTTGGAGATTCAGAAATTTCCGAGTTTATTTTCAGAAATCGCCTGCTCTGATTCATTTGCATTCTGAGAAGAATTTATCAAGATTCATAAGATGGCTCCTTAAGCTACAAAAATACTCCCAGGAAAGATAATGTAGTGGCAAATGCTCAGTCAAGAATAAAATTAGATAACGAGTGGAATGAACTTAAATGTGTGATGTTGACTTAAGAAATTTTAGATTCTTGCTCGACAGTGATTACTGAATTATAAACAAACCCAGAACTTAAAATCTCTTTGAATTTTCAGAAAATTTTCTGAAAGACTCTGATTGTTTTGAGCATCAGGATATGATAGCTATTAGGATTATGAGTTGCAGATTATGAGATAATTGGTAATCTTTTTAAATTAACAAATAAAAATAATGAATTGAGACTGGTTATACAAGCAAGTTTAGGTATTTTGCAAGAATTGTTTTGGTCCACATGCAATTAAAGTTTGAGACCACTGATTTAAGCCATCGCTTCAGAAACAACATACACCACAAATTTTCCCCCTCAAAAGATAAAGTACACAAGTATTTATGACAATGAAATTTAAAAAATCAAATTAAATGACATTTAATTTCATTTGAAAATAAAATTACATAAACATGCAATGACATTGTTATCAATGGACAACCTATGAAATGCAATTAGTTGTAATTAACAGAACTTTTACCTTATATAAGAAGCCACCCATCTCTGATATTCCAATTTTTGATGCTTTTTTGAAGCACGCTAGATAGTCACTTGTAAGAATAAAAAATCTTTCTTTCCAACGACTAAAAAATTTATCTCGTTGCTGCCATAATGTTCCTTTTTTCAAAGTCACGGATTCTGGACGAGATTCTTTGGGATTCAAATCTTGTTCTGAATCCATCATGAGGGACTATTACTCATAAAGATCTAAAATATTAAAATACACATGTAAAACATACTCAATGATATAATTACAAATATTATACTAAAAACCAGTATAGACAGCATATAATACTTTTCTTTCATTTTTTCCCATCTTCCCAAATCTAAAAACACAGGTTTTATATATATTAATCCATAAAGATTAATTTAAATACAAAATAAAATGTGCTAAAATATAATAACATAAAACTTTTTTTAGGATATGCAGTAGCTATTAAAATGCTACAGATATTGCATTTTTGAAACGATAAAAATAAATTAATCAATGCTATTTATCCGAAATACATCGAAAAACAAAATGCAAATTTTTGAACAAGACCGATTTATAAACAAGTTCAGATATACCTTTAAAGCTTAAAATCTTTAAAATTCACTTAGCACATTCACGTCTAAAAAAAAACACAATGCGAAAAGAAGGTCATGCAGATCAGAATGTAAGTAATAACTCAGCAAAAATATTTTTCAGTGCAAATAAAATACAACGAACACGGTTTCTAATATTAGCTCATTTCCCACCAGCAGAGAATTCCTAGTGTATTTACTATTTTTGTGTTTAGTTAATGCTGTAGAAAGAATATACTCACGATTAGTTTTTTATCACAGTATTTGTTGACACACATGCTCAACTTAAATTTGCATTAAAATTTAAGTTTGGGGCATCATAAGCTCAGATTTAAAGAGCTAGCTGACAATCGTGCAAAATACGGAAATACACCGGACGACCTCAAGTTATTTAATGTTGCCAATAACATTAAAAAAAAAACACGCAACGCATCTAACGACATAACATGAGTTTGTCACTAGCGTCACTCGCTACTGACACTACCAAAATTTATCTAAACACAGAACGCAGACATGAATACATTATCTTGTCATAATATACATGTAAATGTACGCCATTTTAAGAACTATATACACAGATTTTTTTTTACATTAAATAGTTAATGACAAAAAATTGAACTTATTAAAAACTCAATATTCTAACATAAAGAAAGTAAATGATTTGTAGCAATGCACGGAAATGAAAAGTACTTTTTTGTTATAGGTATCCGTTTCGGAAATGTAGGTATGTGTGCATGTATCTATGTAAGTATGTGTGCATGTACGCATTAATGTACAACGGCTCAAAAAAAGAAAAAAAGGAGACAATTCTAAATCTCCAGTTTTACAGGGCTGATTGAACAGTTAAATCTCCCGTTTTTCATGCCTCGAAAGCGACGGATTAGATTTATACATGATTCTGACATAGACATTGATGCAATATGGGACTTTTTCTGAAATAACATAATTTTGTTTCCCATATTTCAATCCCACGCCTCAAATTATACTCAAGTTTCGTAGAAATCGCATGAGTAGTTTTTAAAAAATTAGGTCTCAGAATTTTAGCTCCTCAGTATCAATTGAATTTATTAATATTTCTTTTTATTTATATTTTAAATTAAACTTAATTTACTCCTTCTTTCAGAATTCGATATTCAGGTTCAATTCAAGTAAAATTTGTACAATTTTTTTATGATTAATTATGTGGCGACATCATTCGCGTTGATGAAGCGCCATCAGCGAAACTTCTCTCATGCGTTTTTCTTTTCACCAGAGTGGCAACAGTAAGCCTTCAACAAGAAAAAGAACATTGACTGATTTTCTGTCTGTATTATTCCATATCCAAAAAATGTAAATAAATATTAATCTTCTTGGAGTCAGAACGATGTTTAAAGTTTCCTATGTTCCAAACTTCCACAATTTTAAAAAAATTGTATTTTTAAATAATTTTTGTAAATTTTTCGAAAAAAGTATTCAATTATAACCTATAAAATTTTCGCTGTAAACTTAAAGCAGATGTATTTCTATGCGTGCCCCCAAAACATTAGAGCTTTGGGTCCAAATTTCCGAAGATATACGTCAATTTATATATTGGTGCATTTTGAAATTTGTCATATTTGTCATTAGCGATAATAGCGCCGAATTTGTTTTATGCACCTTGTTTATAATCTTCAATTAAATGCAAAAGTTATTTTGAACCTGAAATTTTCAAATAAACTGCTACTAAAGCTTATTCATTTGGAATTTCTTTATTCTCACATTTATTAGTAACAAGTTTTTACCCGCGGCTTCGCTCGCATTGATGTCCTTAAATAAGTTTCAAAGACTATTGAAAAGAAAAGAAAATAATTTGATTTTTGTTCTTATTGCCTGAACAAGATAATCACGATAAAATTTTAGTTACTATTACTTATTTTTTAAGTTAAAAATACACTCCACGCAAAATTTCTGTAAATACTGCCCTTCTTCATTGAGATAAAAAGAAATCCATATTGATGTCGCTAAGACGCTATTCTCCATAATTTTTAAAATCTGATTTGGATATATCAAACATTGCAAGAAAGATGTGTCTCCTAAATCGAGCGGCGAACGAAGGGAATTCAATAGAAGAACAAGCAAAGATTCCGAGGGCAACCAGAATAAGAAGAATTTAAACTAAGATGGATTTCTTCAAGGAAGGTGAAGAAATCCAAAGTCTCGCAAAATCCTTCCACAATTAGATTAAACACCGTGGTCGTTAAAAATTTAAGTTTACCGAAGCCTGTAGTCTTAATTAACAAAATTCCGGCGACGGCTCTTTTGGATACAGGAGCGTAAAGCAGCTTTATCTCGGAAAAATTTTTCAAGAAACACTTTCGCCGTTATAGAATTTTTAGTGCAAGAGACACGAATGTCATAGCGGCCCAAGGAGAGAAGTGTACATGTCTAGGAAAAGTTTCACTTTTTGTGCGTATCAACGACGAACAGGTAAAAATTTTATTTTATATTGTGCGAAACGTGCAAACGTGTATTATTCTGGGTGTGGTTTTTTTAGATTGGCAGAAGCGAAGATAGATTTTCAGGGAGGCAATTCGACGTTATCGATGCAGCCAGTGTACAAAAGGAATGATAAGCCCCCGCAGCTGGAGTTACAGCACTTACCGGCAGAAGAGAAAGAAAAGCTGCAGGCATTGGTAAGTGAGTTTTCAAATTTATTTAACGATGACACCGGGTTTCACGCAGGTTACATGAACGCAGGTTTAATCATGAAATCCAAACAGGGGACGCCGAACCAGTAAGGCAAAAGCCATACCGTTAAGATCAGGTGAATGAAGAAATTATTGAATATCATATTAAGGAAATGTTGAAAAATAAAATAATTACCCCGATTTCTAGCAGTTATGCTAGCCCAGTAGTTTTATCCAAGAAAAATAATGATTATCCGATTACGCACCCGAAGCGGTGGCGTTTTGCTATAGATTACAGAAGGCTAAATGCCGTCACAAAATATCCCGTACATCCTTTGCCGATAATCGAAAAGATAATCCGAAATATTACCTCTACAAAGTATATGTCCACATTAGATCTTACGAGTGGCTATTTTCATATTGGGGTAAAACCTGAAGACGTCCCTAAGACCGCCTTCATAACAAAGTCTGGCACTTCTTAGGATGCCTTTCGGTTTATCCGGCGCACCGGCAACTTTCCAACGATGCATGGCCATTGTCTTAAGACCTGTCCTTGGTAAGAGTACGTTCATTTATTTAGATGATAATATAATTACAAGTAATAGTTTGGAACAGCACCTACAAGATTTAAGAAAAGTGTTTTTATTGTTAAAGGAAGCTGGTTTGAAAATAAATGCATCCAAATGTAAATTTGCCGCAAAAGAATTACGTTATTTAGGGTTTAAAATTTCTCAGAATGGCATTGAAACGGATCAGTCCAAGATTATAGCTATCAAAAATTATCCTGTTCCTAAAACAGCGAAGAAGTTACATGGTTTCTTGGTATGTGTTCATACTATCGCTCCTTCATTAAAGACTTTGCCAAAATAGCTGAGCCTCTGCTGAAATTGAAGAGGAAGAAAGCTAGGCTTTCGTGGTCAGCAGAAGCCAACTCGACATTTCAAAAACTGAAAGACGCCTTGACTTAAGCCCCCGTCTTAAAATTCCCGGAGGGGTATGAAGAGTTAGAGATTTCAGCGGACGCTTGAGATTGTGCGATTGGGGCAGTTCTTTCTCAAAATGGGTAACCCGTGGCCTTTTTAAGTCGAGCATTGAATGAAACTCAGAGAAACTATTCGGCTACGGAAAGGGAAACTCTCGCAGTTTTATCAGCAGTGCACAAATTTCGTGTTTACTTTGGAAGTTCTCTAGTAACTGTATATACTGACCACGCTGCGGTCACCAGACTCTGGAAAAAATTTATCACCCAGATTAATAAGGTGGGCACTTAAATTACAAGAATATAATCTAGTAATTAAGCACACGCCGGGGAAGGAAAATGTATCGGCAGATGCTTTAAGTAGAATTAATTTGGATGAAATTGGAAATACTGTTAGAATAGCCATGCTGACATCCAAAGTATTAAATTCTCGTGAAACAGTAATAGCCGAGCTCGGAAAAGATCCGGAGTTAAAAAATATATACAATTATTTGGCCGACCCTGAGAATTTCAGTCATCCGGATATTGTGCCGATAAGAAATAGGGCCGCAAATTACGAAGTAATTTATGGACTTTTGTTTTATACCAAAACGACTAATGAAAACCACGAGTTAAGACCGGTTATCCCAGCTAGCATTAGATTTAATATATTAGAGGAATTGCACAATTCGGCCATTTCTGGCCATTTGCGCAAACGTCACCTAAAGATGGTCCCGTATCGTCCGCAGTCAAACATAGCGGAACGAGTTAATAGAAACGTAGTTAAAATTATTCGAAGTTATATTAAGAATTATCACTCTACCTGGGATAGCCATATAAATGAATTTGCATTTGCCCTTAGAACGGCCAAACACGGTACAACACAAAAAATACCCGCTGAACTGTTTCTTGGAAGAAAGATTTTGACCCCGTTAGACAAACTTTTCTTTGTCCAGGAAAGGGCAGAAGAATTTAAAATGAATGACAATCAGAAGTTGATACGGGAAACGAAAGGAAATTCGGAAATAGCCCAGAGGAAACAAAAGTATTATTACGATCAAAGGAGAACAGAGGTGAATTATAAAGTCGGAGATGAAGTTTTGAAAGTTAAACATGCTTTATCAAATGCCCCAGAAGAAAAGGTGGGGAAATTTTTTCCGCGTTTTGAAGGCCCTTTCCTTATCGAGAAAATCACCCACACAGCGGTAGTATTAAGAGCAAAAAACGGCGGGAAAATTACTGCCAATGTGGACCAACTAAAGCCCTACTATGACCGTAATAAAATGGAAATGTTTAAAGATTTTTTCCAGGATCCGGGGAGACGGACTTCCACGGAAGATTTACCTCAGCGGCAACAACAGGAACCAGCAACAATTGCAACGAGAGGCCAGAAACAGAAAGCCCCTCCTCATCAGAGTAGAGGAAACAGGAAAATCACCAGGGGAAATGGACCGAAAAAAAAGAACACGGAAAATGGAAGTTCGACAAACAACAAAAGACCAAAGCAGAATGGACAAGGCCAGCCCAGAGTAGTCAAGAGGAGAGCCGAAAGGTCGGAAAGGAGCCTGAGAAGCAAGCAGCCCCGGTTGTAGCCTGAAGGTCAACGTCCGGAATACAGCAGGAGGCCGGAGCAGCGACTAACGAGGGCCCAGGAACAGAGAAGGACTCTGGCGAGCAAACGTCGAGCGGATCAACCTCCTGCCCAACGCAAGTATCCCCGAATCGACAGAAAGATCCCTAAGAGGAAGGTAGAACAACAAGAGGTTAACGGCCAGCGACCAAAATCCAGGAGACTCGCCCAAGCTACAGTTTATGCAAGTTTCAAGGATTGGGCCAAGAAAAGAATGGCTGACTACAACAAGATAACTAGTATTTCTTATTCCAACGTTTAGTTAATTTTCGAGTATTACTGCAAGTTGCAGGGTCTCTTTTTACTTCAAGCGAGGTTGATTTTCACGCCAAGTGTGCGATAAATGATTACTTATCTTGAAGGATGTTTTTGTTTATAATTGTAATTTTGCAAAGATTTAAAATTACTTAATGTTTGTAAAGTATATTCTGAAGTATTGTGAATATATTAGTCTTGTAAAAGCAGTGAATTGCTGCGAGAATGTTAGCTAAATGTTTTTGTATTATGCTCTATCGAAAGACTAAATTTCTATAATGAAAAGTCGGTAGAAGGAAAACACGATTTAGTCTACAGCTTATTGTTTCAGTGTAATGCGATTTTTCAGAAAAGAACTTTGAAAAGAATGTGAAGCACTTGCTTTAAGCTTAGAAATTTAACGCTTTTATTATATCTTGTGATTTGTATGAAATTGTTAAAAGTTTTACGAAATGTCGGAACAAAATAGATTTATTGCATCAATGCACGTTAGGTGCAAAATTAATTTTGAATGAAGCATTCTTTGTGCAAACTAGGAATTGTATGCATGAAAAGGAGAGATAGAAGCAATAGAATACAAATATTAGTAGGCTCTCCACCAAATACAGTTAAAGTGATGGACACGAAACTAGTTAGAACATCAGGTTTATCTGTTTATAGGTTGTCTTCTGAGGTCTCGGTATGTTAAGTTCTAACTAATATTAGTCGATCGTTGGTGGTAGAGTCGAACCCCTCCCCGACAAAAAAGAGAAACCGCAATGGCGGTTCGCTTTTCATCCAACACCGGTGGAGAGCATTGGGGGGAAGAATTTAATTTTGCTTGAATGATAATATGTGTGTAAGGAAAGAAGTCTGTTACCTAGAACTTAGTGTTATTAGGTTATACTAAAATTTTTTTCCTTCCAGATTTTGATCGAAGGAGTGAGAGGAAAAACGTTTATTACACAAAACAGATGAAGATCTATGTAAAAGTCAAGTTTTCGTCTGTAATCTGCCAAGAAATTCTATTTTTTCTTTAAAGGTTGGTCTAAGTTAGGAAGAGTTAAATTTTGAGTATTTCTAGAATCGCAAAGTTTCAACATGGTCCGTTTGGACCGCAGTAGTTCAACTTTTGCCAATTCCGGCCGGAAGTATGTAAGGTTTTAGTTTAAACTAAGAAAGTTTTATGTTTAATTTCTCTCTCCTGTAAGCTCTTATTTCAACTTCCCGTTAGAATGAGCGCGCGTTTCAGCTTTATGCTAATTTGAAGTGGAGCCAAGTTTTGTATTTAAAAGGTTAGCAAGGAACTTCTCAGTGTGAGAGAGATTTTAGTCTCAGATCACTGCGGCTCTGTCCGACGTTCGCCTGACTAGCTAGTATTTAAGTTCTAAGCCTTAGCGCTGTTACGCTATTACTTATTGAAGAAATCTAAGTGCGTTAGTATTAGCCAAACGTTGCTACGCACCATCGATAGTTTAGCATAGAGGCCAACATCGCGTTTATAGCTCTGTGAGCAACGACTACTTAATTTCTATCTTTTAAATTATTTGATTGTTAGTTTAGATCCCTTCCGAGTTGGGAAGTGCTGTAAATAGTGGTTTAATAAAAGGGTAATTTTAAACCCCTCTTAGGTGCAGTTATTCTACCACATTTTAAAACCCTTCTTGCGTGCAGTTATTCTACCACTTCCACTGAACATAGCTGCATTCAGTTCCCTGTTCAAGATCAGGACATTAACAACTTTACGAATATGTTCGCCAAAAGTATGCACAGGACACTCATTTCTGACAATCCATTAACTCCCAAAAGAGAAAATAATTGAGAAATTAACATGAAATTGTTTTATGCATTATTTTCTACCCAAATACTAATTCTATTTCATTTCATTTTGTTACATAAAAATAAAGATATAATTTTTTAAGTCTTGAAAAAATGCAGCATTAGCACAATCAAGTAGTTTTTATTCACTGCAAATCTGTGGAGCATTTTACACTCTATATTACACTGTATGTGTTGCTATGTACATGATTTTTTTTTCTTATCAAGACATTTCTGAATGATGTGGTCTAATTTATCATCTTTACTAGTGTTAAAAGTTTATAATTATAGAGGATCACACGTCTTTAATCCGCAATTTAAATTTAGTTTGCTTACAATTATTGTTTTCTGATGAATTATGATCAATTTTTTGTCACATTTAATCGACCAAAATTGAATATAGGTGAAATATTGGATGGAACTTGAGCTTTTATGACCATTTGATTAGAAAGACTAAATCATTAAAACCTGCGTGCCATTTTTGCCTGATGTAATGAGAGAGAATTAGTTTATTTTTCTATCGAAATTTTTCATGTGGGTTCCATATCGCATTAGACTGAACAATGTATGACTATGAATCGTATTTTCTGCATCGTTATTAGAGAAGGATTACAGCGGTATCGTTGTTTCTGTTGATAAATACATTACTCTCAATTTAGTTTAAATGGCATCGGATACTTCCGCTAGTTGTAAATAAAGCTGAACGCTTAATAGTGATGCCTTTATATACAGTAGATCAAAGAAAATATTTTTAAATATATTCTTGAGACATGTAAACATTCAGTTTTAGAGAAATGTATCATCAGAGTTTAAATAGAAACAAAAAGAAAGGTTGATAAATCAAATTGTCCAGAATCAACTGATAAGAAAATTAACTCAGAACTTTTTTGTAGAATAGAAATTAAAGAAGTGTTAGAAATTTTAATTTAACAATTAAAATGGAGATATAAAAAATTTCAAGAATTAGCTTACGATTTCCGGTTTTTAACTGGTGAAATATTAATGTAATTTGGTTTAGGTAATTTAAAGGTAGCAATTTATAACTAAGCACCTTAAATATCCGAATAATATAAATTCTATAGAAGCTGAGTCAGGAGCATCTAGTTTAAACTATTACGCTATTTCAATGGTTCCGTACGCTGTAAATCAGTTATAAGATTCTAGTTTTTGAAAAATACATTTTAGTCCTATCATAATTTTAAAGTAGCTCCATAAGAATATTTTTAATATTTCCATTTGTTCTTGTTAGTGAAAAAAAAGGAGCTTCAGCAAATATAATCGACCAAAATTGAATATTTGAATATTGAATCGACCACATTAGTCGACCAAAATTGAATATAGGTGAAATATTGGATGGAACTTGAGTTTTTATGACCATTTGATTAGAAAGACTAAAAGATTTCCGGTTTAACTGGTGAAATATTAATGTAATTTGGTTTAGGTAATTTAAAGGTAGCAATTTATAACTAAGCACCTTAAATATCCGAATAATATAAATTCTATAGAAGCTGAGTCAGGAGCATCTAGTTTAAACTATTACGCTATTTCAATGGTTCCGTACGCTGTAAATCAGTTATAAGATTCTAGTTTTTGAAAAATACATTTTAGTCCTATCATAATTTTAAAGTAGCTCCATAAGAATATTTTTAATATTTCCATTTGTTCTTGTTAGTGAAAAAAAAGGAGCTTCAGCAAATATAATCGACCAAAATTGAATATTTGAATATTGAATCGACCACATTAGTCGACCAAAATTGAATATAGGTGAAATATTGGATGGAACTTGAGTTTTTATGACCATTTGATTAGAAAGACTAAAATCATTAAAACCTGCGTGCCATTGTTGCCTGATGTAATGAGAGAGAATTAGTTTATTTTTCTATCGAAATTTTTCATGTGGATTCCATATCGCATTAGACTGAACAATGTATGACTATGAATCGTATTTTTTGCATCGTTATTAGAGAAGGATCACAGCGGTATCGTTCTTTCTGTTGATAAATACATTACTCTCAATTTAGTTTAAATGGCATCGGATACTTCCGCTAGTTGTAAATAAAGCTGAACGTTTAATAGTGATGCCTTTATATACAGTAGATCAAAGAAAATATTTTTAAATATATTCTTGAGACATGTAAACATTCAGTTTTAGAGAAATGTATCATCAGAGTTTAAATAGAAACAAAAAGAAAGGTTGATAAATCAAATTGTCCAGAATCAACTGATAAGAAAATTAACTCAGAACTTTTTTGTAGAATAGAAATTAAAGAAGTGTTAGAAATTTTAATTTAACAATTAAAATGGAGATATAAAAAATTTCAAGAATTAGCTTACGATTTCCGGTTTTTAACTGGTGAAATATTAATGTAATTTGGTTTAGGTAATTTAAAGGTAGCAATTTATAACTAAACACATTAAATATCCGAATAATATAAATTCTATAGAAGCTGAGTCAGGAGTATCTAGTTTAAACTATTACGCTATTTCAATGCTTCCGTACGCTGTAAATCAGTTATAAGATTCTAGTTTTTGAAAAATACATTTCAGTCGTATCTTAATTTTAAAGTAGCTCCATAAGAATATTTTTAATATTTCCATTTGTTCTTGTTAGTGAAAAAAAGGAGCTTCAGCAAATATAATTAATGAAAAATTATATAAGATTTCGCCTGGTCAAGAAAACTTTCAGATATGGCCTATCTCTGATAGAACGTGAATTATTAATCCGACATTGACCGATACCGGAACTCAATGCAGCTTTATTTCAAAATTTTGAAAAAAAAATATTGAAATAATTTTGCTTAGTTAAAAATTATCTCGATATTATTTTCCCTATTTCTGCGGCAGAGCAAGACAGATATAAAAAAATTATTTTGTGTGCATACTGTTGGAGCTTTTAATACTTAAGAGTTTGAGTATAGGTTTTAAGTTCAATACCAAATGATAAGTCAATAATTGGATAAAC